>CM064487.1:136361509-136747466 GCA_032716605.1 Paralithodes platypus
ATGGGTAACTTAATTTGTCCTTGAATTCTTTTAATTCTTACAGTTTCTTACAGTAGATCC
The DNA here is from genome assembly GCA_032716605.1 of Paralithodes platypus. Classification (NCBI taxonomy): domain Eukaryota; kingdom Metazoa; phylum Arthropoda; class Malacostraca; order Decapoda; family Lithodidae; genus Paralithodes; species Paralithodes platypus. The sequence goes on from CM064487.1 coordinate 136,361,570, forward strand.
TCTGGAAAAAGGCAAACTATGCCTGTGTATCCAGCTCAGTACCAGTACTTGCACTGCTGCGGTCGTTCACGGTGTTGGCGGCGGCGGTAGCAGACGCAACATTTTTACTATTCTGTATTTTTGTTTTATAATCAAACTTCAAATCTTGTCTTCCCCATGCTTTATCAAGATTACTTTCAAACTCCCTTATTGATTCGGAATCGACTACATACTGGGGCAGTGCGTTCCACTCATTTACCACTCTATCACAAAATGAGTTCTTTGCCTTCTCAAGCCTATTTCTTTCTTTGTAAATTTTCTTAGAGTGTCCTCTCGTTCTTGTTCCCTCCCGCATCAAGAAGATACCTTCACACACATCCTCATCGTACTTTCCTGACACTATCTTAAAAGTCTCTATCGTATCCCCTCTCTTTCTCCTATATGCCAGTGTCGGAAGCCCCAGTGTCCTCAACCTCTGCTCATAGCCCGCGTTCTTCAACGTTGGTACCAGCTTGCTAGCTCTCCTCTGCACTTTCTCCACTGCTTCTATATCCTTTACCATATATGGAGCCCTCCCCCGGTTTGCATATTCCAGCTGAGGCCTACCCAGCGCTGTATAGATTCCTGAAGATTTCTTCGTCAAGTGACACAAATGTCCTCCTTATCAGCCCTACAATTCTATTGGCTTTGTTTATCTTTTCCGCTAAATGTTCTGAGAAATTTAACTTATTGTCTATCACTACTCCTATATCCTTTTCTGCACTCACTTCCTCCATCGCTTCATACATACTGTATCCTACCTTGTCTATCTTGCTGGTCCCAATCCGCATGGACTTGCATTTTTTTGGATGAAAAGGCATTAACCAATGCTCAGACCATCCCTTCATGCCCTCCACATCTCCTTGAAGCAAACCCATATCTTCCTTACTCCTCACTCTTCTATACAGTTTAGTGTCATCCGCATACAGGTATACCTCACTTCCATTAGTTATAACTTCAGGCAAGTCGTTGATAAATATAACGAACAGCAGTGGTCCCAACACAGATCCCTGAGGTACCCCACTTGTAATTTCCCTCCACCCCGAGCCTATTCCATTCACCAATACCCTCTGTATCCGATCTTTCAGGAAGGCTTCTATCCATTTCACACATTTCTCCCCTATATTATAGCTTCTAACTTTCTCTATTAACCTTTTATGTGGGACCTTATCGAAGGCCTTCATAAAATCGCAATATACCACGTCTATTACATCACCATCTTCTAGAATTTGCATCCAATCATCTACCACCTTAATTAGCTGTAGTACCGTCGACCTCCCCGGCAAGAATCCGAACTGTCTCCCACTGAAAAGTTGGTTTGACTTCATATGATCCATTATTCCTTCTCTAATTACCGTTTCCATTAGTTTACACACAACACTTGTCAAACTGACGGGTCTATAATTCCCTGGGTCATTTCTCTTTCCCTTCTTAAATATAGCTGTTATGTTCGCCTCTCTCCAGTCCATCGGGATTTGTCCTGTATTAAACGATACCTCAAATAACATTTTCAATGGCTCTACTAACATCTCCCCTCCTTCCTTTATGATTCTTGGGTGTATCCCATCCGGTCCCGGTGACTTACTTCTGTTCATTTTTTCTATAGCCCTTCTTATTCTAGCATGGGAAAACTCTACTAGTTCTAGTGCCGGTGCCTGTTTGATGGGAATAGTAGGCACTGCATCCTCCGACTCCACTGTTAGTACCCCCCCAAAGTATTTCCCCAGCACCTCATTACCCTAGCATACACCTCATCTGGACCTGGAGATTTCAGTATACCAGTATCAGTATTAATATAAAAAATATCCTAGTAGCTTACCATATATTATTAGTAAGCACAACAAATACATACATTGAATATTGGTGATAGATACATGTACAATTTAGAAGTCAAAACACTATACAAAATAATATTATTATTATCACAAACAAATAATGATAATATAAAGTTGTAAGAACTTAGACCACGCTGTACAAGTAGTATAATATGGTCAGTGACTGGTGGAAGTATCGAATTAATTAAAATATCATTAGGGAAAAGTAAAAGATTGAGGGTTGCCAGTGGTCACCAGCCAGAACCTTGCCACCCCTAGCCCCTTTGGCTACTACGTCACGAACCAGCCGGCAGGCCTTTACTAGAGGGTTGTGGCATAGCTCATGAGGTCAGCTATACTCATTATCATAAATTAAAATGTAAAACTTGCAAACTAAACAAACCAAAATTGGGACAAGGACAATATAAAGTCAAATTAAATTATCAAAATCGCTATGTGGAAACAACGCTTACTAAAATGTTAGTGTACAATATACCTCTTATGTGCAATAATAATTGTCTGAGTTTCTTATAAATGTAAATATAAATAAATTAGTGTTTTGGACGGTGGTGGCGAGAGGCATTTCCGAGCTTTCGTGACGTTTAGAAGGGCATTGGGGTACCCATAGAATAACACAATCGGTCAAAGAGTTTCAGGAGTCAGGTCAATGGCCACCATTTTGATTCTCAGTATCTCTGTTAACCTCTGAAGTGCGCATGGGGGTAATTGGAAACGTCCCCCTGTGCTGACGTATTTGAGGTGTTTCCGTCACTAAAATATTCATTGTGCCATTAATAGCATTAATACTTATCCATATGCGCCTATTATGGGTTGATTATAAAGGTATTAACCTGAAACAACAATAAAACGAGTGAAAACAGCGTTTGGATGGTCAAAATCGGAGATATAGCCCGCGAGTTGTATAATGTATGGGTGAGGCAATCTGCTTTCCCGCCAATTTCCCCCAAGGCCACTGAGACAGTCGATCGATACTCTCTCTCTCTCTCTTGCACTCGCTTGCCATCAGTGATGACAACACCCTGCTTGCAACTCGCTAATGTTAGCACGAAAATATACCTCAGAATAAGGGAATAACAGGGAAAATAGGTGATAACTGAAGGAGAGGAGGAAAGTGGGGAAGGAGGGGAGGTAGAGGACTGAGATTTTGCAAGGCCCAGGGGCCAAAAAAAAAAAAAATATATATATATATATATATATATATATATATATATTTTTTTTTTTTCGATGTCAAAAGTTGATTTTTTTTTCTCACTCACTCTTAAGAGTCTCCCCGCAGTCCGCCGGGGGAACTCTTAAGAGTCTCCCCGCAGTTCCCGGGTTAAGTACAGTACTCCATGCTGTGAAAGCAGTTACAAAGATGGGCAGATATTTAATAGAGGGGTATAAGAAATTGTATGAACAGCATAAGCTTAATAATATAATGTAGAAATAATGGCAAGCTATCGAATAATGCACTGTGAAATTTAAAATCAAGATAGAATATTTTGATAGTTACACGAACGCTGTGATACTAGAGTACCTGTGTACCGTTAGGGCCGGTACCATTAAGAGGTGTGAGTGTTGCCATATGGATAGAGCTGCCAATACGTATTTATTTATGATTAACGAGACCAAACTAATAATAATTGTATTGATAGATACTTAAGGATAGAAAAATGTTACACTCATGTGATATAAATATCAAATACTGCCTTCACATTACTTAATCACGTATGAAATATATCAGGGTAAGCTAGATCAAGGCAATATCAAAACACATTTGAATTTCACGGTTTACCACGACCACGAGAGAGAGGCAACAGGGTCTGCCATCAACTTTCTAAGGTTGAAATATCTTACATGGCTTTGTTTACTATTTTAGATCAAAATATATGGTAAACCAAGACAACTGAGCAGTATCAATCATTCTTTAACATACTTTAGACAGTGATACAATGGAATGGGATATTGCATGAGCTATGCCCCTTAAGTATTACAGTAGATAATTTCCTCATAAACATATTTAGGCTATTTATATAATATAACATGGTTAAGACATATTTTTAACTGAAGATATTATTTCATAATCGAATGTCAGACCAGATGACTCAGGTTTGTTTGTCATGATTCCTGAATTCTTAAATTCTTATAGCATCATTAATTCGTAATTGAGAAAGACTTCAATTAGTTAACCTAGCCTAACTTACTATGTATCTCATTACGTAACCGTAATCAAAGAGGTAAAAATACTTCAATCGGTAAGCTTAGCCTAACCGTCATTTCGCCTACAGTGTATTTTGCCGACGGCGATCGATAGTACCGGTACAGGAAAACAAAATAAAGATTGTGAGGTTTACTAAACAGTTTGTTCAAGTGTATTATGCTAAGTAGGCTACTGACAATGTCATTTGTTACTGTACTAAGGCATCTAGAGTTTTGTATAGGGGGTAGAGACCGATTAATAATGAATAATGCATGAATTCGTCAACAACAAAAGACCTCGGCGCCGTCTTTTAAGCCTCCACGGCGCCTATTTTTGGTGGTCGTTTCGTTCTTCCGTAATTTGCGCTTTCGTACTGGCAGTTCCCCCCAATTAGTACAAAAGAGCGGGGATTTACTGTATATGGTGACTACTGTCTTCGTGGCGCAATGCATAAGTGTGTTGATTTTCGGTGTGTGTCCTGGGTTCGAATCCCCAGACTGCCACATGTTTGTTAATTTCACTAATCAAGTTTAGGAGTAAAGTTGGTTGGTGGAGAGAACATAATAATTAATCATAGTTGATAAGAGGAACAACCTGTGAGTTAGTGGCTGGGTGTCTACATAATGGACACTGCTGGGAGCTCTGGAGACATTCGTGGATACAGTGCCAACAAAAGAGGTGCCCACACGGTGTCACAGAGGAGTGCTGCCGCTCGTCCAGGCACAAGGGGCACTGCTTCCGGCTGTCCACAAAGCACTCTGGTCATAAGATAATCAAAATTAGTGTTTCATATTAATGTTGTCATTTAATACTACAGTATTTTTCCAACAAAACATAATCTGATATCTGGATGGTTAGCGGTGTAGTTGGTAGTGTGTTTGGTTCACAACCAAGAGGTCGCGGGTATAAGCCCGGGCAGGTGGAGATGTTTAGTAATGCCTCTGTTCACCTAGTTGTTGTTGTTGTTGTTGTTCCCCAAGCTGCCTGGCCGAACAGCCCCAAGGCCCCGAGCAATTCCAAGGCCATAACCGAGCGCCCCCACAGAACCCTCCCCGCCGACCACAATAAAGCCTGGGTGACCGAAGCCACTCCATGGCGGGGAGCTGAGGAGGGTGCGGAAACGCCCGGGAAACCAAAGCCCCACCCAGGGCCCTGTGCCCCTCAGCAATTATGAAGAGAATGTTGAGGGTCAAGGGAAAAATGTAACACTTTGGCTTCCAATCTTGGTAGATTGGGAGGTCAATCCACGGAAGAGACGCCGTCACTTGAGTTCCAGAAAACACACAAGCTAAATGAACAGTCAGAGTAAGCTATGGGTATGGCAGAGATCGCTCAGTTCTCACTCTGAAAGACCAGCCCATCACCACTGTTCACCTAGTAATACATAGAAACGATGCATGCAAGCAGTGTACAGTGACCATTCGTATGTCACTGTACACTTGCATGCATGGATTCGGATGCACATAATTTATTGATAGCTGTCCTTGCGACGCTGTGCCAGAAGACACACTGAATGCCAGCATATTTAGGTGTGTGTTGTTGTTGTTGTTCCCTAAGCTGCCTGGCCGAACAGCCCCGAGTCCCTGAGGAAGGCCATGGCCACGATCGGGCTTTCCCACAGAGCTCTCATTGAGTGTAGATTGTGTTGTTGGCGTAAGTGGTTGTGTGAAATGCAGTCTTCTATGATGTGTTTAATGGTATGGGGTGCTGTGTTACATCCCGGGCAGGCGTCGACAACAGAGTCATCCAGTCTCTTCTGATAGCTCAGGAGAGCTGGATGGTGTCCGCATCTCAGCCTGGCCAGGTGGACTCTGTCCTCGCGAGGAAGGGAGGATTCGGAAGGATGGATTTCGGGAGGTCGTGCATGCAGCTGCGTGTTGTCTGTGGGTGAGTGGATGGATCGGCGAGAGATATGAGTATGGATGTTCTTCTGGAAGTTGGTTCGGGGTGGGCAGGGAGGGAGAGAGGACAATAATTGTGTGTGATACCGTGTGCTGGGTGTTGTTTTGATATTTCTTGGTGTCTGTCGGTGTGTTGCCATGTAGTTTAGTGGGTGGTCTTGGTTCGTGGAGGCTGCTGCCAGGAATTGAGTGCCTCTCATGTCCAGATGGTCTTTGACTTTGAGGATTTTGGTTTCTTGATGTAGGTGATCTGTGGGTGCAGTAGCTGTGCAGCCTGTAATGATCTTCAGGGCTTTGTTTGAATAGTCTGGAAGGTCTTATGATTGTTTCAGCTAGGTTAGAAGCCCAGGCTGGGCTTGCGTATTCCATCACTGATCTTATGTATTGTTTATATACTGTGGTGGTAGTTTCTTTGTTGTGTCCAAATTTTGTGTGAGCAAGTGACCTGAGTGCGTTAAGTCTGGGTGTCAGTTTCTTTTTAATGTTTGTGGTGTGCTGCTTGAATGGCATATGAGTATCATATGTTACTCCTAGGATTTTGGGTGTGTGTGTATGTGTTAGGGGTGTGTTGTTTATGGTGAGTTGAGGGATGTATTCATGTTCTCCTCTCCAGCTTGTGAGCAGGGTTGCGGTGGATTTGGCTGGGGCTAGATTAAGTCTGTTTGTAGTGCACCAGCCATGTAGTGTGTTGAGATAGGGTTGAAGGAGATCTGTTGCTCTTTTTGGGTCATGGTGTGTGCATGTGAGTGTTATGTCATCTGCATAGGAGGCTAAGTTTATTTGAGGCGTATTGGGTGTAGTTATATCGTGCATGTACAGATTGAAGAGTGCGGGCGATAGGACGGATCCTTGTGGGACTCCGTTTGGAAAGTTTCTGATGTTAGATGACTGACCGGCAAAAGATACGTGTACACATCTGCCTGCTAGGAAGTTGGCCAGCCACCTTTTTGTGCTGTTGTGCATGTTTGTGTTGTAGATTTTGTTTGTTAGGTTGTGGCGGGGGATGGCATCGAAGGCTTTACTAATGTCGAGTGTGGCTAATAGTGATCTGTGTGGTGGTCTAGCTGAGTTGATGCCGTAAAAAGTGCTTTGTGTAAGGTCTGTGAGAAGTGTGTTTGTGGAGTGCAGTGGCCTAAAGCCATGTTGTGTTGGAGCTAGGGGCAGGTCAGGTGTAATTAGTTGTAATACTAGGCATTCCATGACTTTGGAGGGGGAGCAAAGGAGTGTGATGGGGCAGTGCGAGGAGGGTAGCGTGGGGTCTTTGTTGGGTTTGGGGAATGTGATGATGATACCATGCTTCCAAATGTCTGGTATTGTGTTGTGTGAATAGCTGTAGTTTGATATGTTAGTGAGTGCTTGTATGCCTTGTGGTCCCAGGTGTCTGAGGTGTATGTTGCTAATGTTGTCTAGGCCACAGGCGGGTGAGTGCTTGAGATTGTTGATGATATGCTTTGTCTGGTGATTGGTGAAGGGTGTATAGTCAGGGTCTGTGGGGAATTGTCTCTTACGTCGGATGACACGTCGGTCGTCTTTGTGAGGTTTTAGGTGGCTGACATGTGAGAAGTGATTGATGAGAGTGTTTGCTTGTTCGTTACATGAAGGAGTAGAGTCTGTTGTTGTGATTGTAGCATGTGATTGTGTTGTGTTGCTGTTGGAAAGTGTGATGCTGTTTAGTGTTTTGTAGAGTTTTTTGGGGTTTGTTTTGTGATCAAGTGTTTGTAGGAAGTTATTCCAATTTAGTTTTTGTTGTTCTTGTATTTTGTTGTTAGTTTGGGTGTTGAGTGCTTGAATTTGTTGTGTGATGTCTTGTGTGTGGGGTGCTGGGGAGTGTTTCAGTATGTCGCATTGTCTGATGAGGTTTTGAATTTCTGGTGTGAAGTTGGGGTTGTGTCTTTTTCTGTTACCTCTTGGAATGTGTTTCTTGTCAGCGTTTTGGATAGTTTTATTGAGTATGTGTACAGCATTGTTGATGTTAGTGATGGGTGTACTGTTTAGAGTTGTTCTGTCTCATTTGTGAATGCTTCCCAGTTAGCTCTTTTATAATTGGTGTATGTGTGTTTGTGGCTAGCTGGGGTGAGTCTGGTTTTGGTGGTGATAATGATCGGGAGGCGGTCAGAGCCTAAGGTTCTGACCACCCTCCAGGATGTTGTGGGGCGAGTTCTGGGGAGCAAAAGGTGATGTCTGGAGATGATGGGTTATAGAGGGCTTGGTGAGGAATATGGGTATGTTGATGGATGTCGTTAAGGATGATGAGGTTATCAGTTTGGTTTTGTAGTACCAGCCCTCTGTCTGTGTCGGGGTTGTCGACAAACCAGGCCGACGTCTTGGCGTTGAAGTCACCACCCAGGATGATGTGTGGGGTGTTTGTGATGTGTTGTAAGTGTGGTCTGTATTCATTTGGTACTGTAGGGGATGTTTGGGGAGGGATACTGCCCGGTACTGCCCGCCCTGACAACAATGCTGGCTGTGTTCTTGTTCTTGTTGGTTATACAGACTACCCGGCAAGATAACATAATTTTCTCTAGTGCAGTTGTAAGTGGTTTTAAGCCTTAGAATAGCCCTTAGGCTGTTAAGAGGCCATCCGGGGCCCACAGGGAAAATTGCTAATACCTTCTAAGAGGCCATCTGAGGTTGGAGGGTTAAGTACCGTACCGTACCAGTAACTAAGTCAGAGTGCTAATACAGTACTAAGAAGGATTTTTTTTCAAAGAGAGGTGGTTATAGAATCAAAACCAGTCACAGAAATTATCCCTACATTCAGAAGAAAATATTGAAAAATAATTTCTACCTTCAAAGTACAAGAAGCACTTAAGATAAAAGGTAAAACAGTGAAAGGGAGTAAAGTCACCCAGGGTTATGTAAAAGTACCGGTATATTGTTGCCAATAGACATTCCATGTTCAAAGTAAAGGGTATCATTCAGTACTGGAAGGCGCTGTAGCTCCATCTCAATTCTATGACTTTTCCATAATCTGAAATGAAATAGGTAAAACCAAGAGGCATCCATTCATCATTAAGTCGGTGGCATACGGGCACCTGTTTCCGATAATTTGTCCCCGATTCTGGTATCCGCAAAAAATTTAACGGTTTATTCATTAGTATTTGGGTAATGTACTGTATTCGTATTTTAAGATGTTTGGTCCTGATCTTAAGCTGCAAACTTTCAAATAATGTTAACATGTAAGTAGCATTGGTCAAATAACAGCCTTTTCTTTAGTACTGTATATTATAAATTGGATAAAGTGACTCGGGTAAGTATCTGATTCATGCCCTTGTGTGCTGCCGACTTAACTGTACCACAAATGCAGACATACTTGTGGCTGATTGTGAGGTGTCTGGGAGAGGCTTTGTGCAGTAGGTGTAGGCTGAATAAACAGTCGTCAAAAGGATGTGGGTCAGCAGCACCGTTCCCAGAATTTGAAACGATTTTTGGGCTGAGGTATCGCCGAACCACTCTCGCACTAACACCTGCGAAGTAAACACTCCTGTAGTTTATAGGCACTATTAACCCCCAGGCTATGCGATACGTTATATGAATTGCATCATTGCAATCTTCTTCCTACCCTTGGTTTTGCTTTGAGTAGCATCTGGAGTGGGAGAGATCCACCCAATATAGTTTTAGTGTGAGTGTCCAGTGGAGGGAGGTTGTACCTGAAACTTTGTGATGTTTATCTTGATCATTATTAACCTCACAGAACAACACCAAACCATACATAGTATTCAACTTATCGCCAACGGAAGATAAATAGAAGCTTAAAGAGAAATGTTGGTGTAATTTTCTAGGGGTTATTATAATTAGTACTGGTCTCAGTCGATAGGCAGTTCAGTGATTTGCATGAGCATAGTTATAGGTAGTGTAATGAGTATAAAGTAGTACAATAACAAATTGCATTGCTTTACACACTTATTATCTTGATTATTTGTAATAGCTTATATTTGATAAGAAAGGATTTCTTATCATCAGAGGATTAAAAGAGTGAGGTTTGGCATCCTCTACCCAACCTTAACTGTTTCTGCCTGTCCATTAAAATGTAAAACTTGCAAACTAAACAAACCAAAATTGGGACAAGGACAATATAAAGTCAAATTAAATTATCAAAATCGCTATGTGGAAACAACGTTTACTAAAATGAAAATTATTAAATAAAAGAACACAATCCACCACATAGGGTGTACATTACTACATGAGCAAGTTAATCTGTTTCCCAAGCAAACTAATCGCACATATAACAACGCACTATCGTCACGTTAAAGGAAGTAGTCAAGTTTGGGAAGTCCGGGACGTTCTGGCAAATTTGACTAAACTCTGCATGAATAAAGAAACTATATGTTAAATGTCAAAATATTATTTAAAATCAAATTTGCAACATGACAAGACATTAAAATAGTACAAAATACAAATATTGATAAGATATCTATACTATTACAAAATAATATATAAAATACAGTACAGCACTCACTAACGATAGTGCTATCGGGTAGGTACCTGTAAGCATAGCATGCCTCAAGTGACCCCTATCAATAACTACCCTACAAATAACCTACATTTATAGCACAAATAAACTAAGGAAATCGCAAAAGTAAGCAATTGATACTATCGACAATGAATACATATAATATAAAGACAAATAATTACAAAATATGAAGTAACAACAGATTTAAACAAAGAGTACTCTTTTAACAAGAACAATAAATTTAAAAAATCATCAATATTAATATTAATAATAATAATAATAGAAAAAGAAAAAGAAAAAGATAAACAATAAATACAGACAAAAAGTAAGCAGAGGTTATACAAGAAACTTCAAGTTAAAAATGCTTGATTAAAATTATTGATGACAAATTTTAGAATACAGTCACAATAATTGACCCTAAAAAGATTAAATTTATGGAACAATTTACTTGCCTCAAAACCTCTGTCCACTAAGAGTCTGTATAGTAACCTAGCTCTAGCCCAAAAGTCATCTACTTTAGTGCAGATTTTACAAAATCTTATTAATTGGGAATAAAAACAGTTATAAGTTATTTTACTATCGATATTACTACTAGGGAAAGGAAAGTTTATTACGTTAAAATTAAAATCATCAACTTTGTGATATACTTTAAGTATGCACTGTTCATTAACAATCTCTATATTTATATCAAGAAAATTTTCAACTTTATAATTTACGTTACATTGTGTGAGGGGAATAGAATTAGGGTAAATAAGTTTAGCAACTTGATTAAAATTTAACAAATTGCAAACAAGAATATCATCAATATATCTACTATTATTACTTAACAGTTTAGCAAGTGCTAATTTTTCTGGAATTTTATTTTTCTTGCTACTGTCAACTAAGTCTTTTATATATTTAAATTCTAAAGCAAGCAAGAATAAGTCTGCAATTAAAGGGCTAGCATTTCCACCCATAGGAATTCCTAATATTTGTTTGAAAATGTACGGCCCGAATCTAACATAAGTATTGAAAAGGAGGAATTTAAGGGCATCTTTAAGTTTAGTTCTATCAAAATATACAGAACTAGTGGGAGTAGAGCTAAGTGATGCATTATTAAAATATGTATAAACATTTATGAAATAATTACCATTCCTAACGAACCTGTCAAAGTGCAAATCTATAATAAAGCAAAGCTCTGAATATACTAAATCTAAAGGCAAATTGGTATACAAAGTTGAAAAGTCGAAGCTATGTACCGAGGTAACTTTCGGCATGGTATTTATTTTATCAATAACTTCTAACGAATTGTCAACACTCCAATAATAGTTAATGCCAGTTCTTTTCATGATGGTATTACAATATCTTTTATGAGTACTTTTAATGTATTTTAAGCAATTTACGACTTGTTCTGATAGAGTTTTAGTGGTAGCAAATTTTGCTCCGGCAATAAAGCGATATTTATAAGGTCTTTTATGAAATTTAGGTAACATGTATAATTTTGCAATGCACTTGTTCTTATCAGAAAGTTTAATATCAAATGTTTATTTTTCTTGGTATGTTCATCGATTAAGTTATCAATATTCAGATTATTTTGAATTTCATAAACAGAATTACCGCAAATATTTTTACGTAATATGTTACCCTTAATACCTAATTCTTTTTTCATATTTTCAAGATAAAATTTCTTACATGTGAAGCTATAATTATTGCTGGCTTTATCTACTGTAGTGATTACAAAATGTTTATGTAAATTTATTAAATCAGCTTTAAGCTTATTATAATTATAGTCTATAAAATCTGAAAGATTAAATTCATTTTTAAGCGAGAAAATTTTATTTCTAATTAACTTAATTAATAATTTAGACCATGCTTCTAGTTCTCTTGCATTGCAGCACGCAATTTTTAACAATTTATCTTTTAATTTATTGACTGAAAAAACAATATCTTTTAAAATTATGTCCCATGTTACTTTATTACTCCCTATTCTAAATTTAAACCCTTTACGACATAGCTCCGCTAATTTGTCGTTTGCAAAATGTTTAACTAGTTCTACATCACCTGTTAATATGTGACATATCGGACTATAAATGAACTTTGCTAGTGCATCACGTCTGCTAGCTGGCATATCCATGACTCTTTCACACACGCATTTATTATTATTGAAAATATCATTATCTGAAAGATTTCCTAAAACTTTATTATAATTACAAATAATAGACCCAACAGGTCGTTCATATGAATACACTATTAATGGTTTGAAATCTTTACAACCATCTGGTAACATGGACTTAACTTTCTTTGAATTAATAAGACTGTTAACATTAATTTTGTCTAAAATTTTAGAGGAATAATTTAAAGTGGACATGACTTTATCTTTAATACGGTTATCTTTGGATTTCTTAGAATTAGCTCTAATATATCCCATAAAAGCAAAGACTATATTCTTAAATTTATTTGTGAAATTATGTTTATTATTTAGAATATTTTCTATAAAAGGAGCAAAACTTTTCTTTTGTAGGCCTTTCAATGAGTCTTTTAATTTTTTAATTCCGAAATTTCGATATAATGAATATAAATTATTAACAATAATTTTAATATCAGACCTGTTTTTCTTTTTATTAAATGTATTTAGTCTTCTTTTACCGTGTCTACCAGGTCTTCTGTTTAAAACAGGGAAGTTAAAATATGGGTTATTAAAATAGTTTTTTAATAAATCTTTATACAAAATGTTGCCTACATTTTTTATTTGATTGTTAAGTCCAAATGGATAGATGGTCATTAATTTTCCAATCCAATAATTTTCTCTATCTAAAACATTTTGATTACTTTGAACAATTTCTATAATTTTGTATTTACAATCAAATTTAGTACAATCTGTGTTAAAATGCTTATATAGAAGAATCTTGGAGTCGATGCCGTTCTTAATTCCTGATCTATGCCCATAGGCTCTTTCTCTTAAACATTGCTCCGTCTTTCCAACATATTGTATACCACATTTCTCACAGGTTATTAAATAGATAACATTCTTTACTTTACATGGAGATGTTACATTAACAGAAGAATTTAGAAACAAAAATGTTGTATTGGTAATGTAACTTTTAAAAAATGTTTGATGTTCAAAATCAAATTCATTCACACAGAGTTTACATTTACAGTTATCAACGAAAAGACGCCGGTTATTTTCATTATTATTTTTCATTTTTAAGTTTTTATAATTTTGCCGGGTGCGAGGGTACAAAGAATAATCTGACACATAGTCCGTGGCCGGTCCTGGTTCGTCAACGAGTACAAGTAAAGGAAGGGACAGTACATGGGGAACACGTCGTACACTAATGTTGCCACTAGTACAGACCGTCCTCACATCTATACTGTCCCTGAATTAGGATTAAAAGAGTGAGGTTTGGCATCCTGTACCCAACCTTAACTGTTTCTGCCTGTCTCTTATACTGTCCTACTTTTACTTCTGGGGGCAGGGGGCTAAGAATCCTCCTTCCCTTGTATAATTCTTCTACTCGACGAGGCAGAGAAACGGGCGAGAGAACGCGAAAGTGGTCCCGGACCCTGAGAATATGAACTTTAAATGTTGTTTCTGTTCGGGCTCTGTCTCGTGTCGGCCATCCCAGAAATGGGGTATGTGCCATATACAGTACACTCAACCCTCCTATTCCCGGACTTCCTATCGCCAGATTTCGGATTTCCCAGTCATTGTCCGCACCCCGGACAATGTTTGACATTGACGGACATATATCCGCCATAGTCCGGGAAATTAAGGAAAGTACGGCATTTGAATTTACCGCACGGCAAGGTTCCCGGACGTTAGTCCGGGGACGCCGCCACTAGGGGTCAGGACGGGCGGATAGGCCTACTGACCATAGGTCAAGTGGGCAGGATAGGCCTACTGACCATAGGTCAAGCGGGCAGGATAGGCCTACTGACCATAGGTCAAGCGGGCAGTCATTGTCTTAGTATGGACGCCATTGTCTACACATCCTCCGTTAACGCTCCATGATTAATATCGCCACAATGCGTCCCGTAGTGCCTCCCAACCAAAATGTACTAGAAAACCAGTACACCTTACTGTGCACCAGAAACATAAGAATTAATTAAAAAACTAGAAGCGGGTAGAAGTGTTACAAGTGTTTGTGACGAATACGTGCCAAGGAAAAGCTACAAAAATATGCTGTGAAGTTTTCTGTTGAAAGTATAACGAAAGACAGTGATACGAAAGCTAGAAAACATATGAAAGTTAGTAGAAATGTGGACTTAGACGCGGATGTTTATAAATGGTACGTTCAGCAGCGTTCATGTGGGGTGCCTGTGCGTGGCTGTGAAATTGCAGCGGGTGCCGCCAAAATAGCTGGACACGGGGTTTACGAATTTCAAGGCCAGTGATGGTTGGCTGTAACGGTTCCGAAACCGGCATGGAATTCATAATGTGAAACTGCGAGGTGAGGCGGGAAGCGCAAACAGTAGTAGTGTTGACCCTTTCCGCTTGAAACTTAATGCCCTAATTGATGATGAAGGCCCGACTCAGTTTCAAATTTACAACATTGATGAAAGTGGTATTATGTGGCGATACCAAATAACACGCAAGCTCGTAAGGATGAAGACAGGGTGCCAGGCAAGAAAATAAACAAAGAAAGGCGCTCTATCATGTGCGGGGGTAATGCTACAGGATCTCACCGATTGAAACTTGCCATCGTCGGAAAATCTGCTAAGCCATGTGCCCTACATACATACATACATACATACATACATACAGTAAACTTCCGTTAATCCGAAGGGCAGCGGACCGGCTCTCGTTCGGATTAGTGGATTTTTCGGATTATCGGACTTTACCCCTATGAACCTGTGTATGACGAAAACATTGAGACATTAGGCCACCCAAATGACACAATGGTGCACACACACATATCATATGTTCATGAAATCACTTCAAAAGTTTACCATTGTCATTGTAGCCTATTAACTACTTCAAAACATTCAGATTAATGGTCAAAGGAATCTGCTGATATAAACGTCTTCTTCTTCTTCCGTCTACTAGCGAGTTTGTCTTGCTCTTGAAGATCAGATGTGGTTCGGGAAGTAATGCCTTAACAACGGCACTTCCCTGAGAGGTTCTTGTAATTTTCCTTTTGTGATTTTCCTTTTGTGACGTGCTCTGTTATATTATATTGTATTGAAAGCACCCTTGTCTTGTTGTCTTGAAAGCACCCTTGGGATGCTCCGATCACTGAACTATAAATAGTAGCGTATCGGAACATCCAAAGGTGCGTTTTCAAGCTCAAGACTAATACGTCCAAAGGTGCGTTTTCAAGCTCAAGACTGAATGCGCTTGCAGAAAATGCGGTGCAAGCCAGTAGCGCATCGGAGCGTCCCAAGGATGCGTTCAAGAGCAAAACAAACTCTCTAGCAGACGATGTGGAAGAAGAAGAAGACGAAGGTGTTTACGATTATATCAGTAGCTTCCTTTGACCATTAATCTGAATGTTTTGAAGTAGATAATAGGCTACAATGACAATGGTAAACTTTTAAAGTGAATTCATGAACATATGATATGTGTGTGCTCCATTATGTGTCATTTGAGTGGCCTAATGCCTCAAAAAGGGGACTTTGGGACTTCTTGAAATTCGGACCATCGGGTGAATTCGGATTTGGCCTCAAATTGAAAAATTTGGACTATTGGGAGATTCGAATCATCGGTCGTCGGATTAACGGACTTTTACTGTACATACATGTTAGATATAGTTAAGCTAATCTGCATATGTGATATCTTCCCAAATACTTCATATATATTTTATACACGTTTACAATAATTACCTTTCTGATGCGTAGCTCGCCCTTAAGAACGTTGAACCCTCCAAGATGAACCAGCTACTCAGCGAAACAACAAACCACCATCGTAACCAAGAAGCACAAACGCCGACACACAAAAACCACAGCCCAAACAACTGCAACGCCATGTAATACCAATCAAACCACATACCGTATCCAACTCACTATTTACACCATCTGCTAGGCATGCCTTAAACCACCATTACATGAAACACGCCGGACAATCGTTCCCCACTCTCGCTAGCACAACCTCTCTCCACGATCTCTGCTTTCCGACTCCCTTCTCCTCCCCACATCGCATACACGCCCCCTCTCACGTCATCAGCTGATGACGTCATCGCATCCTCGATAATTTAATCATCAGGGTAATCTACCCTACAAATTATAGATACCCTACATGCGATTATACTATAGGTAGTACAGTATAATTATATGATACATAACATATACATTTACTTAATTACCACCCAACTCTTTATCTAATTTGCCAAGGGTAAACAACCATACCGGTCGTTTGCAGGCCAACCATACTAGTCGTTTGCAGGCCAATTTGTAGCCAGCACATCAAGATTCTAACCGATTGATCTCACCGATTGAAACTTGCCATCGTCGGAAAATCTGCTAAGCCATGTGCCCTACATACATGCATACATACATACATACAAGTTTAAAGAACGTTTGTCCACAGAAGCTGTGGTTACAGTCTCACGTCCTAAATGGCAGCTTTCCAGGCGGTCCTGTCAAGGGCCGCCTGTGTTGTCAAGTTCTTTATTTTGAGATCGGACCGGAGTACCCGAGCCCACGTCATTCTAGGTCCACCCCTACGCGCAGCTCCCCCCAAGTTCACTGTCCGGCATTTCTTCACCCAGTTCTGATCATCCATTCTCTCCACATGTCCAAACCAACCAAGTCGGCTCGTGCGCATCACTTCACTGATACTCCTAATGCCCAGACGCCTTCTCAATTCCTCGCTCGATACCCTGTCCCTAAGATTAACCCTAAAGGACATTGACCACAAGGACCTTCCAGTCTACTACTACAGCTCTCAGAAAGCCTGGTTTACCTCCTTCCTCGTCCATGACTACTTCCACAATCATCTCGTTCCTGAAATTCAAAATTTCCAAGAGATGCTGCTTAAGATCAAACCCAGCGACGTTAAGGCACTCATTCTCATGGACAATACTCCCGCACATCCCGCTGATCTGGCCAGCAAGGGTGGCCGCATCCGTGCCATGTTTTTGCCACCAAACATATCACTGATCCAGCCAATGGACCATGGTGTCATAAGCGCCTTCAAGTGACGCAACCAAAAAGAATATCTGGATGAAGTTTTGGTGGTTCTTGAGGATGAGGATGACAAGAAGGAAGACGACCGTGGCCTGAGGACTCTTCAAAATATAAAAATCTACAACATCAGGTTTGCCATCTACATACATACATACATAAAATTTTAAGACTGAGTGTTCCACACATAAGTGCAGTTTCAGTCTCTCGTCCTAATGGCGGCATTCCAGGCAACCCTGTTAAGGGCTGCTTCACTTGTCAAGTTCTTGGATTTGAGATCGGCGCGTATAGTCCGATCCCAGGTCTTCCTCGGTCCACCCCTTGGTGCAGCTCCCTCCACAATCACAGACCTGCATTTTTTCAATTTCTACAATATGGCAGATGCTTGGAAGAGTATGAAGATCACCACCTTCACCATTGCGAGGAAAAAGCTACTCTTGGACATTGAGCCTGACAATGACTTTGAGAGATTCGATGCTGTTGATTTCCACAGGAAGCTACTGAAAGCTGGGGAACAAAGTGTCACCATCGATGCCGTCCACGACTGGATAGACACAAATGATGCAACACCGGGGCACCAGGTGTTGACAGACGAGGAGATTGTTGCTTCTGTTGCTGACCACCAGAGTGCGAGCAGTGACGAGACGGACGAAGATGAGACGATGCCCTCCAAGCCTAAATTGTCTGTGGTACGGGATGCCATAGACAAGATTCAACAATATATTACCACCTCAGACAACCCAGCAGCTAAAGTGTATTACGACCAGATTCGGTTGCTGCATGGTGTAGCTATTCAGAAACAACACAAAGTGGGCAAACAGTCCAAAATCTCAAGCTTCTTAGCACCGGCTGCCAGACGTCCCCAGTCACCTCAACCTGCTACTGCACATCAGTCACCTCGACCAGCACCTGCACCCGAGTCACCTAAACATGGCCTCAGTGGTGCCACCAAGAAATCCTATACAGTACTGTACTGTCCTTGGTGACACCTCAGACTCTGAATAACTAGTTATTCAGGGTCCCACTATACGATCACTGCAAAAACTACACACCAACATCTACACAGTTTCGGTAAGTACTGTAAAATATATTATTCCAAATCATAATGTACAGTACTGTACTTTCTTTTTCCATACAGTACAGTACTGTATTTATTTTCCTGTGTTTCTGTTTCAGTACGCTACCGTACGCTATTGCCGTACAATGTTGGAAGTCGCCGGACTTTTACCAAATAAAGTCCTGGAATGGCTACACCTCCCGGACTTTTGTGGTTGACCGGGCAAACCCCTTAATAGTCCGGGAATAGGAGGGTTGAGTGTACATACATACCGTACACTGTATTCCTAGTTAATATAGCGGTAAGAGTTAGATATAGGCCTATATTCTTGATGAGCGAGCCCTTAAAAATGCCCAGGTCCCAGATACGCAGTACCTACAGATCGATGAGCAAGACTCCAAGAAGACACAGGCCCAATATACACAACACCCACTGATAAGGTCGACGATTCACATCCCGCCAAACGTAACAGTGAAGAAGATGCTGATGAGGTACCTACAAAAGAACAACCTCCCCGCCCCTTCCCTAGCGCCCGTGCCCTTCCTTAGCATCAAACTGGGGAAAGCCTGGATCCAGGATCAGAAGAGCAGCAAGTGATTAGGCCGTGACTTCTAATCGGCCAGTCTGGGCAGCTTCCACACTCCCAACCTTCACTAGCAACAGCTCAGGGAAAACCCGGATTCACGATCAAGGTGAAGATTGGGAATTAGGTCTTGCCGGTACAGCAGAAAGGCCCACCAGAAAGACAGACTTTTCAGAACTCGCCACGAGTCCGCCCTTCCCCTTGGAACTTGTACTAGCCCCTCTCCCCTCCCTCAGCAGCAGCACTTCAGCCAGGTGGATGGCACTGGCAACCTCAGTCCTCAGAGGACTTTTGAAAGAGTGTTGCTAATTTAGCTACTTTCCCGCTAGATCTATAGGTATTTATTTTGATCTAGCAGCAAATTTATACATCTAGCGACATGAATTTTAGCAATATTCCAGAGATTTGAGCCATTTTGAGTTATATTCTAGAGATTCTGGCATTACTAGCAATTTTTGGCATGTATTTACTATCTAGCGGCCTTAGTGACTTTTGAGAATGGATCTAGCGGTATTTTGTGTTTTTATTTGGTAACCCTGCAGTTGACTGACTGACTGACTGACTGCTTTTTTTTGTGTTTGTCACCAACCACTGCATTATTTCAATAAATCACTCTTCAGATATGTCATTGGCGAGTCTTTATCCTTTACATACTTATAATCTATATTTTATTAATTTCACCACAACACCAAACACCCCCAATGAAATTAATTAAAGTATACAGTATATGTGATCCACCGGGATTCGACCCTGGGTTATCACACACAGATTTTTGACACCTTAACCCTCGGGGCCCGGGCTGTCTCTCCAAAGGCCGTACCTCGTATCCGGGCGATCTGGCCAAAAATCGTCAAAAGTAAACTAAGGCTAATCTCGCTTAATATAATACCTACATTAATCAAACATACTGTATATAGAAATGGACGCCTTACCTTGCCACGTATAATGGCGTTGAGTAGAGCTCTCTAGGTCAACTGGTTCCGGAGTGATGGTGATGGAAGTGGAGGTAACTTTTGCCCGTATTTACCTCGGCGCGTCCGAACACTCAACCGCGGCCCCGGCTACGACGCCCAGTTGCACTCATCGCTCCACCCGCAATTATGCCGGGAAGCGATTTGATAGTGTTTTATTGTTTATTATGTCATTTATTATAGTTATGTTATTTTCACTCAATAAAGTTATTTACATGAAGTTATTTGTGTCTCTGTCACTTATTACTTAGTTTTATTATTATTATTATGATTATAGTGTCACTTTCACTGGACTTTGATAATTGATAGTGTCATTTTAACTTTTATGTATTGTTAGGTAAGCTAATAATATATAGCCTATAGTGTCACTTTCACTGGACTTTGATAATTGATAGTGTCATTTTAACTTTTATGTATTGTTAGGTAAGCTAATAACATATATAGTGTCACTATCACTTGTTCATATTGTTATGAAGGCACTTATTATTACTTGTGTGTGTCTCTTTCACTTATACTCAGTTTTATTATTAATACTGTCACTTTCACCGAACTAGGCTTATTGATAGTGTCACTTTCACTTGTTCATATTGTTATTGAAGCCACTTATTATTACTTATATGTGTCCTTTTCACTTATACTTACTTATATATATATTCTTAGCCTACATATGAGTGTCACTTTCACTGTTGTCACTTCCACTTCAAAAGTTTGTTAGAGTGTGGAAGTCGTTGAAGCAGGTGCCAGTACACAGTCCAACTTGACACTCGAGGCATTCCCAAATGGTTTTTGTGGGTTTGCGGGGTCTTCTTGTTGTGTGGCTGCACACATGGCACCTCTTCTGGAATCTGCTCTTACTACCTGGTGCTTTGAAAGGAAGGGCATTGAGCTGGTGCTTCCTGAAGAAATCAGCACACCCCGTTCTGTCCAGCTGGCCTGGTCCTTGTAGTGGCCTCCCTGGTATACCCCCATGTTTAGCCAGGAGCTCAAGTAGCACCTGCTTGTGGAACTTCCGCAGGCACTTGTACTTCTTGGCTCCTGGAGTCCTCAGACGGTAGATGCTGTAGGCATTGAGGACCGACATATCTACCGTATGCAGGATAAACTTCTTGTAACACCTGTAAGATGTTCGCAGGCAGTCGATGAAGCCCATCTGCATGTCGGACTTGTCAACGAGGCGCATGTTGAGGTTGTAATCCAGGACAGCAGCTGGTTTCCGGACGGGGTTCTTGGTTTTTCGGTCCACCTTCCCTGTGGCGACCATCTCGGCCTTGTGGCATGTGGTGAGGAGGTTGACCTTGCGCTGGTCATGCCAGTGGATGGAGAGGATGGGGCCACTCTTCTTGTGGAAGATGTCCGTCTTCTTCGTCTTGGTTGGGTAGGCTGGCATGCCCTTCCTCTTGCCCTTGACTGTGCCGACAGTTCCGGTCTTGCGGTCATGGAGGTACTTGGTCAGGATAGGCGACGTGTAGTAATTATCTGTGTAGAGGATGTGGTTTTGATTGAAGTGCCTCTCCATCATCTTCTTCACTACAGCGCCATCAAAACCAATGAGGGGGTCAGTCACAATTTCTCCACCCTTGCCGCTGTAGACCACAAAGTCCAGCACATACCCCGTCAAACAGTCGCAGAGGACGAAGAGCTTGATGCCGAAGCGGTGTCTCTTGGACGGGATATACTGTCGGAAGTGCAGCCTACCACGGAACAGGACCAGAGACTCGTCGAGGCACATCTTCTGGAAAGGAATCAGGTAGGTGGTGAACCGATGACGTATCATGTCAAACAGCTTCCTGATCTTCCACAATGTGTCGGGAAGGTGGACTGCCATGTTGTTTGTCAGGTGGAGATAGGAGAGGATGTCGAAGTACCTGTCCCTGGACATGTACTTGCCAAATGATGGAGTCATTATGATGTCGCCAGTGATCCAGTAGTCTGCCAGAGTGATATGTGTCATCAGCATTGTGAGTGCCAAGAACACATATAGTTCTGCCGAAGTGACAGCTCTCCATGCCACCATTTTGGCACTGGTCTTCCTCCCAAGAAAGTTGGCACAGATCGCATGATGGTTGTTGGTCTCCTCGACGAGGTATTCCATGACTTCATTGTCATAGAAGCCACAGAAAAGTTCACTGGGGGTAGCATCTGGGCCACAGGGAAATGTTGGTGACACCCCGGAACCCATCTGTACCTCGTCAAAGGCAGGACAATCTGGCTCAAAATCAGCCCCATCTGTCCACACAAACAGGTCGGATGATGATGCTGTTGCTCGAGGACGTGCAGGTGCAGCAGGCACACGCCCTTGGCCACGCGGACGCCCTGCACGCCCACGCCCACGCCCAGGGGCAGCGGCGTCGGCAGGCTCACCACGTCCACGACCTCGCCCTCTCCCTCGTCTTGTCGGGACTTCCTCTTCCTCTTCCTCCTCAGGCGACGTCAGGTCATCTGGGGCAATGTTGGGGTCGTCAGCATCCTCTTCCGGAGACAATTCTGGTGAAGAAGTGACCGGGCGTGAGGCGCGGGAGGCTGTGGGAGGTTCAACACTGGGAGCCTCGGCCTCGGGAGTTGGGCTCCTTTTGCGGCGAGCCGAGGGCTTCTCCGCATCAAATAATGCTCTGCGGTGTGTTGAGGGCTGTGGCATATCACCAATACCACTTGAAGAGGCCCTTTGCTCATCCTGAAGGAAAGATGAAGCTGAGGGCTGTGGGTGACCCACGCGGCGTCCCGGGTCAAGGCGTCGAGACAAAGGAATGCGGGTGGTTGCTAGACCAGGGTCGGCGTCACTATCACTCTCTTCAGCTTCCCTAGCCTTTTCTGCGGCTGCCCTGCGTGCTTTTTTAGCTGCACTTTTCACCAGCGACTGTTTATAAAAATATTTGCCCACTTTCAAGGGCGTACGGGCAGGCAAAGGGGAAGGTCGTGAGGTAGGGCTAGGCCTACGCATAGGCTGACCTAGCAACGATGGCAAGGGGGTAGGCCTAGGTTCTAGCACACTAGGAAGTTCAATAGCACCTTCCTGAAACACTTCCACATCAGGATCATCACTACTGTCTCCCCCCTCATATAAGTCCACATTATCATCGTCTCCAAAGCCAACAAAATCCTCATCTTCGCTTGCACTGATAAATAGTTCTTTGTCCACCAAGCTTTCGCCACTGCTCTCTTCAATATCAAACAATTGTCGCTGTATTGCACTATCACTCAACAAACGCTTCACTTTCTTTCGTTGAGCTAGCTTCTCGGTTGCTGCAGGCGTCGAAGTTGCGAGTGGGGTAGCACTGGGGCGCGCGGGAGGTTGCACCGAATCGGACGCGTCGGAATTCATTTTTCATGTATAACTCGCTATGGCGGCCACGTAGGAACTGATAACGTTAGTAGTTGAGACTTGGTGGCGCTCCGATCGCCCCTGCAATGTAAACATTGGCCGCGCGAATTTTAAAAGCACGCTTTCAAGCACATGCCTTTCAGCAAGGGCTGCTGCCCTTCTTTCGCGGTGTCATTTTAAAATGACACCCGGGCTGGAAGGGTTAACCATTACACCACCAGGATAATATCATGTTCTATAACTATTAAGAAAATGTTGAGCACTGGTACAACAAAAAAACGGGTTAAAAAGGGCAACTACTGGGTCTCCAAAGACTACCATGAATTTTCTCCATATAAAGCTTTCCCAGTTTGGCGACATTTTACAAGACTACTAAGATCGCTTACTGTATATGTTCTTGTCTGTATACAGTAAATAAATTATATCTTATGTAAAGCTTGTGTTCTTTCCCATTCAAGCAACCCCAATAAGCGCCTTTATAATATTGGCACTTCAATTCTGAATAATAGAAAGGCTACAGTACATGTGCAGTACGAGTTATATATATTCTAAATAATAGAAAGCCTACAGTAAAGGTTAAACTATCATATAATATGATACGTGAGATGAAGGTATACTTACATATTTTATACCTGTAATCCTTTTAGCAATGTGATAAAAGGTGCCTGAGAAGTAGAATAGAGCAAGATGGATACGATGTGTAAGTGTGAGTGAGTGCTTGATTGTAGGAGTATGGTGAAGCAGTAGGGTCCTCAACTCTGGCCTCAAATATGTTGACAAATGACCCGACCTGGCTGAGTCCTCTAGTTTGACAAGCAATCGTCGTAGTATCTCAGGACCAAAGCACTGCAACACCACCATCACCACCCTTTGCTGACAGATGTGCAAAAGACCACATTATTATTACAATGGTTTGTGGTTTGTATTTAGAGTTTACCTTTACCTGGTGGGCTGCTGACCAAGCTACGGTACTCTAGTTATGAGGTTAGCCACCCAAGGTTATACCAAACAGTAAACAATAAAAACTAAATATTCATCATTGAACCTGCCACTCATTCATGGCACTTGTCCCAAGTTCATGTTTTGGTTTCCTGGAGGTAGCAAGAAATCAGAGCTGATATGATAAAGGATTTTTTTTACAGCATATTATTATTATATAAAATTCCCTATTACTTCTGCCTGGAAGGTTGAAATTACCGGTATATAGGTAGGATATGACTTACAAAAATGTGTATTACATATTTATAGCATTAATACTGTATGGTACCGTACTTACAAAAGTATTTGGCAACTTGTGCCTGGTAGCATTAACCTGCAGGACTCCGGTGTACTCCTCACCCAGTGTCTGCCGGAGAGCAAGTGTGGTGAGGCTGTAGTAGACCACCTCACATAACGCCTCTGCCAGCCGGTGGTGGCTTAACCAGGCTCGGGTTCCTGTAGATAGAAACATAAAACATACTAATATTACCAGTGATACTATGTATTAACTTTGAAAATGTTATTTCCACATCTTGTATGTACAGTATGTATATGCTTGGGTACATACCCCCATAGCTGTTAAACTTCCCAAATTTAACTAATTCCTTGAACGTGACAATAGTGCGTTGTTATGTGTGCGATTAGTTTGCTTGGGAAACTGATTAACTTGCTCATGTAGTAATGTACACCCTATGTGGTGGATTGTGTTCTTTTATTTCATAAATTTCATTTTAGTAAGCGTTGTTTCCACATAGCGATTTTGATAATTTAATTTGACTTTATATTGTCCTTGTCCCAAATTTGGTTTGTTTAGTTTGCAAGTTTTACATTTTAATTTCCACATCTTGTATATACAGTATGTATATGCTTGGGCACATACCCCCATAGCTGGAAGTGGCCTAATCGAAGCAGAGTCCGAACAGAAACAACATTTAAAGTTCTAATTCTTAGGGTCCCGAACCCTTCACGTTCCCTCGCCCCTTACTCTGTCTCATCTTAGTACAGTACTGTACAGTATTTCAATTACTGTTACTCACCAAATGTTCTTTGTACAATTTCTGAAACACAGCTCTTGAGGTAATCGAGGAAGCTTTCATCTTTCTGTGTTGCTCTAAGAACTTCCGCTGCACCGGCAAGTTGGAAAGGCATCTGTCAAGTGAAAAATAGTTAGAACAGCCTTAAATATACATGTTATTGATTACCATTTCTAAGGAGTAAAGAGTGGAAGTTGCAGTGTTAGGTCAATATGTTTGGCACTGTGTGTGAAAAACGGAAATTGAAAGTCAATGTCTTAACTCTTTGGCTCCGGCCTTTAACCCAGCAAGCGTGATAAGCCTCACGGAAGTAACTGTATAGCGTGCATGATGGGCCTCACGGAAGCAAGAAGCAATACGTATACGTATTGCAAGAAGCAATACGTGATTAGGTGAGATAAGTTCGCTCTAGTACCTGCTATCACTCATCCATATGTGTTCCCCCCCCCCCCCCCTCCTCAATTATCGGCTATTTTTCCTCTTATTTCCCTCATTTATCGGTTATTTTCCATGCCAATTGTCTTCGGGCGGGCTTGGAGACAGGGGCGAGTCATTTAGAGACCCTCTAGCAAGTTTGAGATCTCTCCCGGTTTGACAGTACCTTGCGAGACGTTGCAGAGGGTCTCTTGGCCGGCCGGCCAACCCAGAATACGACCAGACAGCGAAATTATAAGTAAGTAAAGGCAAAGGGGAAAGAGGAGTGTGTGGTAACCACCGAGGAATATGTCTTCTAAGCGTAGTAGGGAAGGTATACAGTAGGGTAGTGATTGAGAGAGTGAGACTGAGAACGGAGAAATGGATAGGCGACGAGCAGGGAGGTTTTAGGAAGGGAAGAGGATGTGTAGATCAGATTTTTACCCTGAATTGTGTTGTGGAGAAGTATCTGGAGAAGAAACAATAGGTGTATGTTGCCTTTATGGACTTGGAGAAGGCCTATGACAGAGTGGATAGAGAAGGTTTGTGGAAAGTACTTAGAATATACGGAGTAGAGGGCAATTGCTGAAAGCAGTGAAGAGCATGTATGAGGGTGCAAAGGCGGCAGTACATGTGGAGAGTGAGCAGAGCGAGTTCTTTGACCTGAATGTTGGTTTGAAACAGGGGTGTGTGATGTCCCCGTGGTTGTTTACTGTATATATGGATGGAGTCATGAAAGAAATACTATCAAGAGCAGTGGATGTTGGTGTATCGCTGAAAAGGGAGGGAATTGAGTGGAAGCTACCTATACTGCTGTTTACGGATGATACAGTTCTGATGAGTGATAATGAATGGGAGTTGCAGGGTCTGGTAAATGAGTTTGGAACAGTGTGCGAAAAACGGAATTTGAAGGTAAATGCGGGGAAGAGCAAGGTTATGGTCTTCGAAAGGGGTGAAGTCACATAGTGTGAGGTGAAGCTGAACGGTCAGGCTATGGAGATCGTCAACTCTTTTAAGTATCTGGGCAGTGTGTTGAGTAAAGATGGGACTATGGATGAAAAAGTGCGGGAGAGGGTACAACAGGGGAAGAGGGTTGTAGGAACGCTAAAAGCAGTAACAAGAAATAGGGTGGTCAGTATGGAAGTGAAGAAGTCCTTGCATGACAGTGTGGTAATCCCGACACTGACTTACGGAAGCGAAGCATGGACGTTGGTTGAGAGACTCAGACCAAGAGTGAGAGCAGTGGAAATGAATTACTTAAGGAGTGCATGCGGAGTTACATGGAGGGATAGACAGACTAATGAGGAAGTAAGAAGGAGGTGTGGTGTGGAGGTAGATGTGCTGGAAAGTGTGAAAAGGAACAACTTGAGATGGTTCGGCCATATGGAACGTATGGAAAGCGAGAGAATGACTAAGAGGGTGTACGAGAGCGAGGTGGAGGACAGAGAGGGAGAGGTAGACCGAATGAGAGGTGGAAGGATGGAGTGAGGAAGTACATGAACGAAGGCGGTGCTGGTTGGGGGGAGGGGCGTCGACTGACTGGGGACAGAGGTGCATGGGGGCGGTTCGTTCGTGGCCACCCCTTCGGGGATCACAGCGTCAGGCAATAGATAGATAGATAGACCACCCAATTGCTTTTCCCACTTCTTTTATCGCTCTTCAATGGCGTGGCTTTGGGCGAGTGCAGACTTACCGTACAGTACTCATTCACTTGGTTAGTCACTGACAACTCGCCCAGTGGGGGATCGATCCCTCGGCCTCCCGCATACAGCTTTAAAACGCTACCGGTACCTTCTACTCCACGCCGGCTCTGATATTAGAAATTGGGTATTTCTTCAGGAGACCGACATATTTCCAAGAAGTTTTCTATAAGAATGCCACAGATGGCTGTGCTTCTACAGCTATGTAGTTTATAGAAACTGCTTTAATACTGTATACAGGGTGATGTGTCAATGACTTTCATTTATGTCAGGGTGAATTCTTGATGTTATTTTAAGACATCATTACACTATGAGCAAACTTTGATAACATCATTAACACATTTGGCTATGCAAACATATCTGTTGGGAAAGGAAGTGAGACAGCCGTGTAGTTCTTATCACAATCTAATTTTCTCCCTAATTACAATAAAATACGACTAATGCTCATCTTTATTGCCTGTGGTATGTGCTATCTCAATGCAAAATGACCGCCGGATACGTTGCCGACGTAGTCGGAAAACCCATACTTTTCGGATTGGCAACGGCCTGTTGGACATGTCCTCCTATATCTCGCAAAAATTCCAAGCTAGACTAGGTGTTATGCCCTGATTTTATACAGGTTTAACTTGGTATAGGTGAGTTCTGCAAGACTGGGCTATTGGATTTATTACAATTTACATAAAGGGAATCAACAGAGGACATAGAAAAGCTCGGATAAATGGTTTGTAATACAGCTTTATTTTAATAACACACTCGGGTATATGGTCCGTAATAGGATTCGCACGAACAATAGATGTTGGAGCGCGGGGGTAGTTAGTGGCCTTTGTATCGTCTCTTAGCACTGCTCGCGGATTTGAATAGAGTTCTTTCGCTTCCCACTTCCAACGTTCAGGAATTATTCTTCTGATCACATTACTCAACGATACGTAGATTACTTAAATCACAAGGCTAGGCATCTCGTTATCTTGAGTTGGTGTGTTGGGGGCTAACAGCGACTCTTTTGCCGTCCAAGTTGTCCGGGAGTGTAGAGAAGTGTACAGTTGGGCGAATTTGTCTAGCCGTTGGTGACACGTCGTTATGGGACTCCTACTGAAAGCCTTAAATGAGGCATTTAAGGCGTTTAAGGCATCGGCGTAGCCAGAGAAAACAGTGGATCGAATTAACGTAAGGCAGTCGGGAGAACGACTTTCCTTACTATTCCAGCCTTATGGGAGGTTCAGACGTGCAAGCGGCTTTTCGCCTTTCGGTCAAACAGACAATTGTTTGCCCAGGAATCTTCTCGTCGAGTCTTCTCCTAAACTCGCGTAATCCCTTCTAACATAACCAGATCTTTCTACCTGGGACCGGTTATGAGTTATGATTGCTCTTAAGCCCAAAGTAGTGGCGAGCCGGCTGACAATACGTTTATGAGACAATCAAAAAGAATTTATGAATCGGTTGTTGAAAGATATAATCTTGCCCCTGGTTTCTCAGTTGCAACAATATATTTGTCAAGGATTGATTCACTCCCTCACAGAGGCACTTGGATCGCAAACACCGCAAATCACTGTATATCCTGAGGGTGGAGCTGGGTAATATATCCACAAATGCGGCACTTCCGTTACGTGGTTTATATCTTCCGGAACTGGCTTGTTTTTGGTGCAGGACTATATATATGGAGGGGGGGGCAGAGGGGGTTCCTTTGTCTAACTTTTGGATGTCGGAGGGGAATACAAGTTAATTTAATCCCTTGGTTGAAGAGGGTAGCATTAAAGGTCTATTATAAAGTTAGCATGTAGGCCGCAATATGATTTACCTTTTTTCTGACATTTACTCTAAGACAAATTATTAATAGGAGTTGAGAGGAGGATGTTGGGGAAATAAAAAAACTAGTTTGTCCAGCGCCTTTGGACTCAAGCGGTAAGGCAGCCTACGTTAATATTATCTCTAGGATCCTCCTCTGAGCTAGCTGAAATGCTATTAGGAGTCTAAGACGGGTTAAGGGGGACTTGGGGGTTAGATAGGAACGGGATAGGAATAGGATTTAGGCTGGAATCGAAACTTGGAGGTTGGTATGGGTTGTAAACAACTGGAGTTTCTAGCAAGAATTTGGCAGGCATGTAGGATGTCGGTAGTCCTACGCGAGAGGGGGAGATGCTGGGCCTCTTCGAGGGGAGGAAAGGGGCCGCGGGGATTAGCCTCGCGCGCATTAATTCACTGCCCCAGGTTGTAGGGGTGGTTAGTTATGCTAGGGGATAGTTAAAGGAGGTACCAAAATAGGTTTGTACTCTCTGCTTACGGAAGCTTGAGAAAATTACTTGCTCGGCACAAATTAACATCCTGATGGCGTCCTTTTTAGAGGGTGTTATTAAGCTCGGGTTGGTATGGAAAGAAACGACAGGGTGGATAAAAGGTTGCAACTGAGCACGCTTGTTACTACGCAAAGTATTGGTGGATCAATGAGAGTTAACTTAGGAAAAGCTGACATGCATGAAGGACGGTATTTTTGCCGTCGTTAATATAAAAGTATAGAACCTGGTTGAATAACTCAAGTTCAATTGTATAACTACTTAGGTGCTAGAAACGAATCCCGGAGCATGGGGTAATATAAGTTTATCTTCTTAAATGGAGAGAGAAACTAGGTGGCTTCCCTAGAGCTCTCTGGAGAGGATCGTATTCAGATTTGTCATAATTAATCTTATATAAAACAACAGAGATATGGTCCTGATGTGGCGGCGTCTACGCCGTGGGGCCACCTCCCGAGGCTGCCGACCCTCCACGGCCGAAGACAAAATCAACGACCAGTGGAGGAAAACCGGATGCCGGCCGCGGGGAGCAGTTTCGGGAGCCAAACCGTCACAACCATCCCCTGCCCCCTCCCTGGGGGCACGGGTCCTTGGAGCGGCTTCGGTCGCGCCGGGAATTTTCACACCTCTCACACCACACACACACATCACACAGTTTTTCCTACACCGAGAAATGACTCTCCGGCTGTCATTTCTCGAAGACTTCTTCTAGCCGGAGACATTGAGAGCAACCCAGGACCCACGTACACATACATATGTCCAACTTGCTCAAAACCCATCACTTCGAGTCGCCATACTAAGGGTTCAGTTCTCTGCAATTCATGCGGGAACTGGACCCACTTCACCTGCACAACACTTGCCTCCAAGAAACACTACACAAACACCTGGACCTGTTCCTCATGCCCCTCCCTCTCCCAGTCAAATCCCTCACCTAAAACCCGTCCACCTCTCCTCCCCAACCCACCTAACCTTCCCATATCATCCACTCCCCCCCCTAAAACCCGTCCACCTCTCCTTCCTAACCCACCTAACCTTCCCATACCATCCATATCCTCAACTCAACACACCACACCCCATCCTAATTCATTCCAACCCCCATCTCCTGCTCCCCAATCCCCACCCCCACCTCACCCATCCCAACCCCCAGCCCCTCGCTCACCCCCACCCCATCCTCGTGCAGCAGCACCCAACATACATCGTGCACATAACATTAACATTCTTCAACTGAACATAGATGGCATCAACACAAAGAAACACGAACTCTCACACTTCATCAAACAACACAACATACACATTGCCATCTTACAAGAAACAAAACTCCGCACAACACAAAAAAAACCCACATTTCATAATTTCACCACCATCAGACAAGACCGGGCTGTCGGCGGGGGCGGTGGACTCATCACCCTGGTACACAAAGAAATATCATACATAGTAACCAGTGTACAAACCAAATCCCTCCTCCCCCCAAATGATAACACAACAGAAATACAGTCAATTAAAATACGCACTGGCAACAACTCCAACATAACCATCATAAACACATACATCCCTCCCCAAACATCCCCTACAGTACCAAATGAATACAGACCACACTTACAACACATCACAAACACCCCACACATCATCCTGGGTGGTGACTTCAACGCCAAGACGTCGGCCTGGTTTGTCGACAACCCCGACACAGACAGAGGGCTGGTACTACAAAACCAAACCGATAACCTCATCATCCTTAACGACATCCATCAACATACCCATATTCCTCACCAAGCCCTCTATAACCCATCATCTCCAGACATCACCTTTTGCCCCCACAACATCCTGGAGGGTGGTCAGAACCTTAGGCTCTGACCACCTCCCGATCATTATCACCACCAAAACCAGACTCACCCCAGCTAGCCACAAACACACATACATCAATTATAAAAGAGCTAACTGGGAAGCATTCACAAATGAGACAGAACAACACTTCACAACTCTAAACAGTACACCCATCACTAACATCAACAATGCTGTACACATACTCAATAAAACTATCCAAAACGCTGACAAGAAACACATTCCAAGAGGTAACAGAAAAAGACACAACCCCAACTTCACACCATAAATTCAAAACCTCATCAGACAACGCGACATACTGAAACACTCCCCAGCACCCCACACACAAGAAATCACACAACAAATTCAAGCACTCAACACCCAAACTAACAACAAAATACAAGAACAACAAAAACTAAATTGGAATAACTTCCTACAAACACTTGATCACAAAACAAACCCCAAAAAACTCTACAAAACACTAAACAGCATCACACTTTCCAACAGCAACACAACACAATCACATGCTGCAATCACAACAACAGACTCTACTCCTTCATGTAAACAACAAGCAAACACTCTCATCAATCACTTTTCACATGTCAGCCACCTAAAACCTCACAAAGACGACCGACGTGTCATCCGACGTAAGAGACAATTCCCCACAGACCCTGACTATACACCCTTCACCAATCACCAGACAAAGCATATCATCAACAATCTCAAGCACTCACCCGCCTGTGGCCTAGACAACATAAGCAACATACACCTCAGACACCTGGGACCACAAGGCATACAAGCACTCACGAACATATCAAACTACAGCTATTCACACAACACAATACCAGACATTTGGAAGCATGGTATCATCATCACATTCCCCAAACCCAACAAAGACCCCACGCTACCCTCCTCGCACCGCCCCATCACACTCCTTTGCTCCCCCTCCAAAGTCATGGAACGCCTAGTATTACAACTAATTACACCTGACCTACCACTAGCTCCAACACAACATGGCTTTAGGCCACTGCACTCCACAAACACTCTTCTCACAGACCTTACACAAAGAGCTTTCGACGGCATCAACTCAGCTAGACCACCACACAGATCACTATTAGCCACACTCGACATTAGTAAAGCCTTCGATGCCATCCCCCGCCACAACCTAACAAACAAAATCTACAACACAAACATGCACAACAACACAAAAAGGTGGCTGGCCAACTTCCTAGCAGGCAGATGTGCACACGTATCTTTTGCCGGTCAGTCATCTAAAATCAGAAACTTTCCAAACGGAGTCCCACAAGGATCCGTCCTATCGCCCGCACTCTTCAATCTGTACATGCACGATATAACTACACCCAATACGCCCCAAATAAACTTAGCCTCCTATGCAGTTGACATAACACGCACATGCACACACCATGACCCAAAAAGAGCAACAGATCTCCTTCAAACCTATCTCAACACACTACATGGCTGGTGCACTACAAACAGACTTAATCTAGCCCCAGCCAAATCCACCGCAACCCTGCTCACAAGTTGGACAGGAGAACACGAATACATCCCTCAACTCACCATAAACAACACACCCATAACACATACACACACACCCAAAATCCTAGGAGTAACATATGATACTCATATGACATTCAAACAGCACACCACAAACATTAAAAAGAAACTGACACCCAGACTTAACGCCCTCAGGTCACTTGCTCACACAAAATTTGGACACAACAAAGAAACTACCACCACAGTATATAAACAATACATTAGATCAGTGATGGAATACGCAAGCCCAGCCTGGGCTTCTAACCTAGCTGAAACACATCATAAGACCTTACAGACTATTCAAAACAAAGCCCTGAAAATCATTACAGGCTGCACAGCTACTTCACCCACAGATCACCTACATCAAGAAACCAAAATCCTCAAAGTCAAAGACCATCTGGAAATGAGAGGCACTCAATTCCTGGCAGCAGCCTCCACGAACCAAGACCATCCACTAAACTACATGGCAACACACCCACAGACACCAAGAAATATCAAAACAACACCCAGCACACGGTATCACACACAATTATTGTCCTCTCTCCCTCCCTGCCCACCCCGAACCAACTTCCAAAAGCACATCAATACTCATATCTCTCACCGATCCATCCACTCACTCACAGACAACACGCAGCTGCATGCACGACCTCCCGAAATCCATCCTTCCGAATCCTCCCTTCCTCGCGAGGACAGAGTCCACCTGGCCAGGCTGAGATGCGGACACCATCCAGCTCTCCTGAGCTATCAGAAGAGACTGGATGACTCCGTTGTCGACGCCTGCCCGGGATGTAACACAGCACCCCATACCATTAAACACATCATAGAAGACTGCATTTCACACAACCACTTACGCCAACAACACAATCTACACTCAATGAGAGCTCTGTGGGAAAGCCCGATCGTGGCCATGGCCTTTCTCAGGGACTCGGGGCTGTTCGGCCAGGCAGCTTAGGGAACAACAACAGAGATACGAAAATAGAGTAGTGTGGACTGTGGACTAGAAGGGGTGACTGATTAGATGTATAATAGGTGTGGAAAAAGACGGAAAGAAGGAACACAATGGTGAAGGAAAAAAAAAAACTTAACTTACGAAAACGAAATGATGCATAATTTACGGTATTAGTCGTCGTTAAAATAAAGCAAATGAAACCTGGTTATATGCACGGAATACGATGCGACATGGGCAGTGCCTCTGTGTCGTAACAATATCGATCGGGCAAATTCTGGTTCATTTTATATTTAGTTTCTAAAAACAGAACAGCTGGGCCTGGGGTCGTGAGGGGAATTTTTTTGCCTACCTTCCTTCAAGGGAAGGGGAAGGGGGGACCTAGCCTCGCGCGGTTCCTTCTACGGTTCAGGTGTGGGGTGTGGTTTACTTAGGTTAGAGGATAGGTTAGAGGATAGTCAAAAGAGATACAAGAATAAGGTTTGCACTCCCTGGATACTGGGGTTCGAGTCGGAACTGACTCGGCACGGAACATAAAACATCCTGATGGGCGTCATGCGAGGGGAAGAGTTGTGAAGTTGGTTTGGTAGGCCTACGGGGAGAGGAAAAGGACAGGGTGGCTCAAAAGGTTACCACTGGGCATGCGGTCACTAAGCAGAGTATTGTGGATAAAACTTTTTCTTTAACTTAGGAATGGGTACATGCATGAGTGACATCGATCTATCTCATAATGGAGAGAGAGAGACTAGGTAGTTTTCCTGCACTTCTCTGGAGATGATCGTATGCAAATTGGATATTATTAATTACCGGTATATAAATCAACAGATATGGATTAGTACAAGCACAGGGTTAGTTTTCTGTGGATCGGTGGCATACACAGGAAAACGGGTTTTCATGGGGTAACAATTTTGAGGCGGTTGTACCGAGTTTGACCCGTAGCCAAACTCACGCGAACTTAATACGACGATATTGTCCGGCACGACCTTACCTAAGCACAGGCCTGCATACGAAATTGGGGATGGTCTGGGGGCTTTCCTAATCAATGAGTAATTGCCTAGTTAAATCTCAGAATTACTCCTAGGTATCTTGTCTAGTGAAATGGAGGTTGCATTAGGAAGGTTGGGATCATATATAGTTAATGGATAACACAACGGGAGGTTACGGACATATAATTGTTATATAACTAAGTACAGGGCTGACGTAATCATTTCGATCTCCAACTCTCGAATATAGATTCGTAGTCAGGGATGTTTTCTCATCTGAAGCAATAGTAATAGTAACACACAAGGGATAGGGTACATAATAGGTTGAGGATAAATACTACACAAATGTGGTTAAGAATCTCGGTGAATTACTGGCAACAAAGGTGAAACATGAACATATAGTATTAATCGCCAGTACTAATAACAATCGATATGAGTTGAGTGTCTTAAGTGACGGATTAACAAATAAAGAAACAATTAATATCTCAAGTTGAGAGACCTGGGGAGCATTGAAACAAAATAATTGCCCAGAATGACTAGGCGAGTCCCACGGCTGAGGTTCGTATTACCGGACAGTCGCGGTGGACTCCAGAACAGGGGGGGGAGGGGCATAGGTTTACTGAGGTGTCTTCAGATCGCCGTCGTACCTACACAATGAAAATCTTATAGTCTGCATGCATGGTTGGTACCTTAATTAAATACATACTTAGTCGGTACATACAAATGTTAAGGAATAAAGTAATGTGGGTTGTATACTAGAAGGCTGTGATTGGAGAGACGTATACATATGTGGAGTTATGTGGAAGGGAGACAACGAAGTTGGTGTGGTGATCCTTATAGCTATCCTGGCCTGTGACGACGGTCCTTTCGTTCCTATGGCATTTTACTAGGTACAAGATTGAAGCCGTGGACATCACATATGGCATGTCGGACAGGTGCGTCTATATACAGTACTGTATCTGGAAAATTCCAAACTAGAGCGGTAATACCGTCA
Source organism: Paralithodes platypus (assembly GCA_032716605.1). Taxonomy (NCBI): domain Eukaryota; kingdom Metazoa; phylum Arthropoda; class Malacostraca; order Decapoda; family Lithodidae; genus Paralithodes; species Paralithodes platypus. The sequence continues at coordinate 136,397,696 of CM064487.1, forward strand.
CCGGGTACAAGACCAAAGCCGTGGACACCCCACGTGGCTTGCCGGATAGGTGATTCTTTATACAAATTGCATAGTCAATGTTTGTTTGACGTGCAATTAATCATTATGGCTACACTCTGTATTGTATGTCACCACACAGCAGGTCTTGGAGTGTGAGAGTTGTAAAAAATGGCAGCATCGAGTATGTGACACAGGAATGTGATTTTTAACCCCTTGAGGATTATGATGCATTTTGACAGTTTATTTGTCTAATGATAACGAGAATAAACTCAAAATGCATCGTAATCCTTACCACTATTTTTCATTTGAAAAATAGAAAAAACCTGAGCCAACTTTTAGCAAAAGTTGGCTCGGGTTTTCAATTTTGGGGTTTTATGGGTTTGAAAAACATGAAACCCGGCGCCATTATTCATTTCAATTATCAATGCATTATCACCTTCTCGCTTCACTGTCCCCACAATTTCCCTGATTTTAGCCCTCCCCACTAGTAGGGCCCCTTTCACTGCGGGAACCGTTCTGGAACGCCTGGAAATATCCTGGAATTATTAGCCCATTAACCCGTAACATATGATAGGCCTCACAGAAGGCACGGTATTTAAATATAAACACCATATGAGGAGGAGCACTTTATTTACAACGTTTCGCAGATAGCTTCTTCAGGTCGGTTAGTGACCTGAAGAAGCTATCTGCGAAACGTTGTCAATAAAGTGCTCCTCCTCATATGGTGTTTATATTCATTCTGTCAACTTTTCCAAGTTATCTCAACACGATATTTAACCCTTCCTGCCCGGGTGTCAGTGTGAAAGGACACCACGAAATAAGGGCAGGAGCCCGGGTGTCCTGTTAACAGGTAGTAAGCTTGAAAGCCTATTCAGCTTGGTCTGAACGCCGTGCGTCCGACGCATGTAAACAAAGCCGATCGTTGCGTCACCGCACCTCCGAAAACAATAAGGAGACGTCGGATCAATGTTATTGTTGTGACGTCGGACGAAATTAGTGTCTGAAAAGCTCCGATACTGTCAACAACGCGGCAACATCGCACTACGTTTATAGATGCGTGGGAAATTTCTATCAGTTAAACTAAAAAAAAATACGGTAGCCTAGGCCTAGACGTTTTTCGGCCAGATCGCCCGGGTAGCCCACACTGTCCTTTGGAGGACATGCCCGGGCCAGGAGGGTTAAACGTGTAAAAAGAACCCTTCAAATACCATGCCAGTGTCGGGAAATTTTTCAAAATTGTAAGACACATATAAAGTACGGTAGTATCAACCTATACCACACCCCACCCCCCTCAACTTGACCTTATATTTTGTCCATTATTGCGCAGTCCATGGGTTAAAGCCTGTGGAGACGAGCATGAGTGATCAGGAGCACGGCAGGCTCACTGCGGCACTGGAGCTCTCCTGCCACGTCTTGTGAGACAAATTCAGTGTTGCCAAAGGCAAAATTAGTAGAAAATTGCTAATTTTAGCAAATACTGCCGATGTCTGTAGTAACGCTGCAGCTGAACACTGGGAACTACAGAGCTCGTTCTGGTGTATAAACTGTAATTTGAAAGCTTTTTTCATCTACTTTTTTTGCGGCAAAAACATATACCGATACATTTTATTCAGGCACTTGCCTGAATCAGCCCTGTTATAGCGGGAAATCCTTGGATAATAGGTAATTACTACTTTCCAATAGTTTTTACTAAAATTCACGGTTTGGATGGTGTTAGCGGGCGTACGGTCGTTTTGTTTAGATAAGTCGCACAGAGTTAAATGCGCGTTTTTTTTTTTTGTTTTTTTTTTACATTTTCCAACGGTCCGCTATTATTTGCCCCCTGCTGGTAATATATATGATGATGACAATAAGTCATGATGGGTGAGGGCGGCAAAGTGGTACTTATTACTAAAACTACCACAATTTGTTCTCAACATTTGAAGCCTATTATATAATAAGAATATTGGGAATGGATGTAGTGTCCGGGCGTACGGTCGTCATGTTTACATAGGTCGATCGCCGCGGTTAAGTTCGCGTCTATTTTGACGGCGATTTATTCGGTTATTTGCCCCCTGCTGGCAATATATATGATGATGACAATATGTCATGGGGGGTGAGGCGGGGCAAAGCCCCCCTCAACATATTATTGTATCCAACGGCATTCAAAATACTGTAGACGGGAACATGATCGCAAGCGTCCGCCACTGCCATCATGTTTACATATGTCGATCACCGTGGTTAAGTTCGCGTCTATTTTGACGGCGATTTTTTTCGGTTATTTGCCCCCTGCTGTCAATATATATGATGATGACAATATGTCATGGGGGGGGGGGGTGAGGGGGGTGCAAAAAAAGGCCCCCCCTCAACATATTATTGTATCCAAAGGCAGTCAAAATATACATGAACATGATGGCAAGCGTCCGCCGCCGCTCCGCGTAGTGTAAACAAGGCTGGTGGTACGCCCGAACTCTACATTCTACGCGAATATTGTAAAAATCATATTAAAATTTGGGCAAGAATTGTGGGTCAATATACAGGAGGCGCTACAATATAGGTAGCAAAATTGTAATGGTAGTTTTGGGTTCCTATCATCATATGCTTCATTTCTATATACTTTTTATCCCCGGGGAAAAAAAAAAAAATCTTGGGATTTTTCATTTATTTCCTTGGGATTTTTTGTTTTGGTCATTAACCTAACCAAAAAACCAAACCTAACCTAACCTAATAGCCCCCAAATACATTTAGGTTAGGTTAGGTTAGGTTTTTTGGTTAGGTTAATACAAAAAATAAAAACAAAATCCAAGAAAAAAAAACAACAACCCAAGATTTGTTTTTGTTTTCCCGGGGATAAAAAGTATATAGAAATGAAGCATATGATGATAGGAACCCAAAACTACCATTATAATTTTGCTACCTATATTGTAGCGCCTCCTGTATATTGACCGAATTGTGTTATCGGGCTTATCACCTACCTCTGACCGGGTATATCCTAGTGTTTACTAAAATATTCGGTAAGATCCTATGTAGCGGTAGTCACCGTATTTTGTTTGCCCATTAACTAAGGATCATATCTCTTAGTTATTTTCTTCACTTACCTCAACAATACTAAACCCCGATAGCTGAGGAGGGTATGAAATATATCAGGGAAAGAGAGGGGTTGAAACACGGAGATTAACTAGAATATAGCCATCTTGATTAACCAAGCCAAGACGTTGTGTATCCTTGCTTGTGATTGGTTGTTGATTATCGTGAAGTCATCAGCCAAGGCGGGCCTCAGCGATGACGTCATTCCAGCCCTCGGCCAACATGTCGTCATTACACCCGCTTATTTTTACACCCGCTTAATCTTACACCCGGTTAATTTAACATCAGCGGTGTATATGTTTCACACAACGTGTATTATAATGTCATTAGTGCACTGTGTAATTTGCGTCTTGATATTCAAACCGTTTCTATTTATCAATACTAATTAGTATCCCCCACCCCCGTATTTGCCTCGTGAACGGTAAGGTTAATTTGCGAGAGCGGTATCGTCCAAGATGAAGTGATATATTTGTAATTATAGGGAATAGGCTCGCACCCTTATTTGTTATGTTTTTTCCTCCAGATTTTGAGAAATGAGTGTAGGCCCTATTCATGGTCTTAGTTATAATGCCAATGTTGGATACACGATGGGTTGAACGGGGGGCTTTGCCCCCCTCACGCCCCCATGAATTATTGAAATCGTCATCTATGTTGCCAGCAGGGGGTAAATATTGATTACACTGCATAAAGAAGGCGTTTGTAAACGTGACTGTCCGAAAGAGCTCTGAGATTTATTAGAATGGGCGTTTTTTCGGTCAATATTAAGGAGACGGACCACAGCTATTTTCAATGATTGTATTTTTGTGGATTTGTTATTTATATGATTTATTAGGTTTCTATAGGCCTATTACAATTTGTTCATACAAATTAAGGAACATATCCAGGAACCTGGCCAACTTTTATTTTGTGAGTTTTTTGGGGGGGTTTTAGCTAGTTTTCATCATTATACAGTGGTTGTCATTAATTAGAATCTCCGGAAAAAAAGTTGGAAAAACTAAATAAGATGGTCACCAATTTTCCCATGGATTTTTTTATTTTTCCCTGTTAGTTTTCATCAATAGCCTATATAGTGTTTGGAAATAATTACAACCCTCGGCGAAACCGTTTTCCCCATTATACAACGATCTTAACCTCTGAAGTGCGCATGGGGGTAATTGGAAACGTCCCCCTGTGCTGACGTATTTGAGGTGTTTCCATCACTAAAATATTCATTGTGCCATTAATAGCATTAATACTTATCCATATGCGCCTATTATGGGTTGATTATAAAGGTATTAACCTGAAACAACAATAAAACGAGTGAAAACAGCGTTTGGATGGTCAAAATCGGAGATATAGCCCGCGAGTTGTATAATGTATGGGTGAGGCAATCTGCTTTCCCGCCAATTTCCCCCAAGGCCACTGAGACACAGTCGATCGATACTCTCTCTCTCTCTCTTGCACTCGCTTGCTATCAGTGATGACCACACCCTCCAATCGGATTTCTAATGTTAGCACGAAAATATACCTCAGAATAAGGGAATAACAGGGAAAATAGGTGATAACTGAAGGAGAGGAGGAAAGTGGGGAAGGAGGGGAGGTAGAGGACTGAGATTTTGCATGGCCCAGGGGCAAAAAAATAAAAAAAAATAAAAAAAAAAAAATATATTTTTTTTTTTTTTTTTTCGATGTCAAAAGTTGATTTTTGTTTTCTCTGACTCTTAAGAGTCTCCCCGCAGTGCGCCGGGGGAACTCTTAAGAGTCTCCCGGCAGCTCCCGGGTTAAGACACGCCGCCCGATAGTGGGGAGGGCTATGAAGTACAGGGAAAATGAGGGGTTAAATGCGTAAAACGAGGATTAACACATATTTTAGCAAAAGTTGGCTCGGGTTTTAATGTATTTCAAAGGCCTAAAACCCAATATTTCGAAAACCCGAGCCAAGTTTTGGCCAAAGCTGGCTCGGATTTGGAGAGTTTGTAGACAACAAAATGGCAGTAACCTCATTTCGAAGTTTGGCTCAGGTTTCTCGAAATTGCAAAGCCATAAAACCCGAATTTTGGAAAACCCGAGCCAAGTTTTGGCAAAACTTGGCTCGGATTTGGAGAGTTTCTAGACAATAAAATTACAGTAACCTCATTTAGAAATTTGGCTCAGGTTTCCCGAAATTGCAAAGCCATAAAACCCGATTTTTGGAAAACCCGAGCCAAGTTTTGGCAAAACTTGGCTCGGATTTTGGGAGTTTTAAGATTAACTAATTACAGTAACCTAATTTAGAATGTTGGCTCATGTTTCCCTAAATTGCAAAGCCCCAAAAACATAATTTTGGAAAACCAGAGCAAATTTTTGGCAAAACTTGGCTCGTATTTTGAGAATCGAAAAAGACTAACTAGGCCTAACCTAAATGTCGGAAATCGGCTCATGATTTGGCTAATTGCAAAGCCATATAGCCTAACCATATTTGTCGAAAACGTAGCACTTATTGAAATCATAAATATCCAGTAACATAGACCTAGTACATTGGATACCGATTTGCCTGGGCAAAAACCCAAGGTTTTTTGAGATTTTGTTTTCGATTCTGGGCGAACGGCTGGGCGGAAATGAAATCTAAGACCATGTCTAGAAGCAGCTCGGCGAGAAAAATCGAATGGCACCAAGTAGAATTCCCTAGGACTTATAGTTTGGGCTACAGAGGACTTTTAAAGTCCAAAAAACGGTCCCCTGGGCCCTCCAGGAAGCCCCGTCAAAATCTAAATCCTAAACTAATGGTCCGATTTTAATTCTGTTTGCGCCATTCAATTCAGCTTGCCAAAGTGTACTTATGGTATAAATTTAAACAAAATCGGTTCATAAATAACTCGTCTATGGAATTTTTAAACTTTAAAATAAGACGAGGGGCTAAAAAAGGCTATACTGTTTTATGGGGGGCGGAGCTGGGAGGGGGTGGGGGGCGGGGGGGGGCAGGGGTGAAGGGAAGGAGGGGAGGGGAGGGGGAGGGGGGTAGGGTGGTAGGGGGCTCGTTGTTGGTTAACCCCCCCACCCTCCTTCCTTCCCCGCACCCCCTGCCCCCTCCCGCCCCCCACCCCCTCCCTACCACCCCTACCCCCTTCCTTCCCTCCCGCCCCCCCCATAAAAAACGTTGCTAACGCAACGTTAGTTTTATAGCCTCCGCTCGAAGTGTCCAGATACCGTAAATACTACCACAACTACGAATCTTGTTTCTGAGACCTAGTATATTAACCTAACCAAACAACCCAACCTAACCTAACCTAGAAGCGTATAATAGCGTACCTTATTGAGATGAAGTTGAGGGAGTAGGTGATGAGGTCCGTGACGAAGCGCATCCACGTCTCCGTGGATGTGCCTTTTTTATGAGAAGTGCGGAACCCACATTGGCGGCGGGTGGTTGTTTTTTATAAGAACCAGTAGTTACCGCAACGCCACTGTTGTAAGGGCTCATAAAAATAACAGGCTTCACCACACCTCTTACACGTCACATCACTCGGCAAACACCCATGTTCTGTGAATAGTTTCAGGGCAGCAGTATTATTACGAGTAGTGTCTACAATAATAGAATGGGGCAGAGGTGAACATCCTTTGCAATCCACCGCCATGACTCGACTGTCAATTTTCAGCTAAATCAAGGTGGGTATCTGTGATAGGCCGATTGCAATGATGTAATGAACATATTATACCTAAGTGATTGGCTCCCGAAGGTATGCGTGACAAGAGCGTGACGTAGCATCTGCGTTATAATGACGTGTTAAAAAAACCCCAATAGGAAGCCAGTAGTGTCTCGTGACATGATGCGCAAAGCTGTGGAAATGAACACCTGTAGTTTCGACAGAGATGGGCACGTGGAGTTAGTGTTGACTAAAAAGCTGGTGGACAGACCTCGGGAGACAGGTGAAAATGGCGTGTGTACGAATCTGTGCCGTCTGTAGGAAGGTATTGACAACCATGTTACGAAAAAATTCCATTTTAGTACCATATATTTTTATTAGGTTTTGCCGAGGCTTAAAACACATTTTCATATTATGTTTAGAGCATATAAAATCCATATTTGTTTTCAAATATTGCAAAATAATTGGTGACCAACTTATTTAGTTATACTAAAAAGTTGTACCCATTATCCAACAATCTTAAGATACAGCCCCCGATAGTGGGGATGGCTATGAAGTACAGGGAAATTGAGGGGTAAAAGACGAAAATAAGGGGTAATATTAGTGTAACCTAACAACCTTACCTAACCTAACCTAGTACTGTATATTAGGTGGGGGCTGCCGCCCCCACACCCCCGCTGGTTTGGTATTTAGCCTAATTCATAAAAGATTGACGGTCGGCAAAAGAGTTAATTATAAGAGTGAGAGAACTCTATTTCTTATTCCTAATCTGCCAACCTCTGCGTCATTTGAGTCTGAAGGGGTTAAGTGGGCTAAGAGTTAATCAACATGGCTAAATTGCAGATAATGTTTCAACATCACGGTAATTGTTTAGTGTATGGCCTCCTTCTAAAGAAAATGGATTTTTGAGCACAGACTGAACCAAATGTTCACTACTGTATTTACATAGCTGGTCATTAACCTAACCTAACCTAACCTAACCTGGGCATCCTGGGGGCTGCTGCCCCCAGACCCCCGGTGGTCTTGGGTTGAAAAGTGATAAAAAACACATAGCCTATCTCTTACCTCATTATTCAAAGTTTTGTATTTGGTTTAATATACACTTCCCAGGTCATCTGAACAGTTCTATTGCTTCTATATATCATATAATACACCATAGAATAAGTTTTTAATAACTAGAAAAAGAGGACTTCGATTAAACAATTACGATCTTAAGATACGGCCCCCGATAGTGGGGAGGGCTATGAAGTACAGGGAAATTGAGGGGTAAAAGACGAAAATAAGGGGTAATATTAGCGTAACCTAACAACCTTACCTAACCTAACCTAGTATATTAGGTGGGGGCTGCCGCCCCCACACCCCCGCTGGTTTGGTATTTAATTCATAAAAGATTGACGGTCGCCAAAAGAGGTAATTATAAGAGTGAGAGAACTCTATTTCTTATTGCTAATCTGCCAAGCTCTGCGTCATATGAGTCTGAAGGGGTTAAGTGGGCTAAGAGTTAATCAACATGGCTAAATTGCAGATAATGTTTCAACATCACTTTTTCTTTGATATAATTCAGGGCCTCTCCACCTATATGGGTTATTATTGACGAGGTAAGTGAAGGAAATAAGTCTGTATTGAGGATATTCATTAAAGATTCTGTGGTAATCGTAGCCTAGGCTTGGACCCAAATAACGACGGTATAAAACCCTTACCCTTGGTGTACTGGACAATAATGGTCTGCAGCCAAATTAACACAATGCCGCTGGAAGCTCCGTTGGTAATCCCGTTAAATAGAAGATGTTGTAGGTGTTTTCATAAAGCAAAAACACTTCACTATTCATTGAACAACAGTTCCACCATTTCAAATATGGCCGACTGGCCCGAATCCGAGAGATTATAAACACCAAGGATAATAAATGAATTAATGTGACGTCGTAGAGGGATTGAGAAACAAAAGAGGCTCATTATATGGACTGACGTGTATTTCTACACCCGTTAAAATGTTGTGAGAATTTGTGACGTCACCGTCTAGACAGTGACGTACTCCCACAACAACCATTCATATACAGTCTGACCTGCCAATACGCGAGCTTTTAATACGCGATTCACCTTATACGCGAGGAGGGGGTCGAATCATACCCAAACTTTCAAAACGCGTGATGTACCTTTAAAATGCGAATCCGGGCCCGATATAAGGGCAATTCCGGGGAGTTCAGCTAATACGCGAGGCCCCCCACCATTCCGCGCCAGTTACGTAGGCACACAGGGCATTGTGGGATACGCCAGTCTACCCTCAGTCCACGCTCGCGCAACAGCTGTCCGACTCGTGTTGGACATTTACTGTTAATTTTAAGGTGAGTTTATTATTATTGTTATATTTTCTTATGATTTGGATGTTTATGTATACATATATGTACCTTTTGTGGCAATTGACGGAGATAAATAGGCCTAAAGTAGACAACTTGGAGTTAGTGCCACCCATATCGATTTATTCCCATATACTGTACTGTAATACTCTATTGCTCATACGCGAATTTTCATTCCGCGCCCTCGCGTGTCGCCCATATTCTCGCGTATTGGCAGGCCAGACTGTACCATCATCGCTCGTGACGTCACACCCAGTTTATTGACCAATAGAATATCAGTATACAACTCGACTCACCTCCACTCGTCGCCCACCAGCTGAGCTGGGAAATTGTAAAAGTGAGTCCACAGATGCCCTCTAATTATTCATTTACCAAGTATATTTTCCATTTATAGTATACTACGAAGCAACATACATAATACATACTGTATATATGTACAAACAACAAATATGCTATAACACTGCCCAGTTCTTGAGATATAATGCATGCCGTTTCGCAGGAATATACCAAATATTCCCCTTTGAAAGGACACTAGCCTAACCTAACAACCTTACCTAACCTATCCTAGTATTAGGATACTTAGGATAGGCCTACGTGTTTACACGACGTACACCCGGTAACACAACTCATTCCAAAATTTGGTTCAATCACTGGAAATGCATTTGGGATGGATGTAGATTCCGGGTGTATGGTCGTCATGTTTATATAGGGCGATTGCCGCGGTTAACTTCGCGTCTATTTTGACGGCTATTAATTTGGTGATTTGCCCCCTGCTGGCAATATATATGATGATGACAATATGTCATGGGGGGGGGTGAGGTGGGGCAAAGCTCCCCTCAACATATTATTGTATCCAATGGCATTCAAAATAGACGGGAACATGATTGCAAAGGTCCGACGCCTCCCCCGCTGCCGTCATGTTTACATTTGTCGATCGCCGTGGTTAGGTTCGCGTCTATTTTGATGGCAATATATATGATGATGACAATATGTCATGGGGGGGGGGGGGGGGGAGGTCAACATATTATTGTATCCAAAGGCAGTTAAAATAGACGGGAACATGATGGCAAAGGTCCGACGCCACTACGCGTAGTGTAAACAAGGCTGGTGGTACGCCCGTACTTACCGGTAACATTCTTGCCATGCATTTTATTTGCACTATATAGAGGACTGTAAAACGAAAAAAAACTCGGGTAGAATGTAGAGTTTGGGCGTACCGCCCCCCTTGTTTACACTAGGCTACGCGGAGCGGCGGCGGACACTTGCCATCATGCCACCCCTCACCCCCCCCCCCCCATGACATATTGTCATCGTCACAGCCTATATATTGCCAGCAGGGGGCAAATAACCAAATAAATCACCGTCAAAATAGACGCGAACTTAACCGCGGCGATCGACCTAGGCTATGTAAACATGACGCCCGGACACTACATCCATCCCAAAAACTCTCCCTAATGAAGGAGGTAAAACTCTAATTAAGCCCCTTCCTGGCAAAATAGATGCTGATTTCAATTAGTCGGGGGGGAGGGGCGGGGTTGCCCGCCGCCTAGGCCTACCCTACATAGAATATATATACTGTATATATATATATCCGGTTCAATGTTATTTTAATACCACAAATTTATTATATATATTTGAAGATAAATAGGCTATGGAATCTATATGCTCTAAAGATCATATGAACCAGATTAACTTGCTCATGTAGTAATGTACACCCTATGTGGTGTATTGTGTTCTTTCATTTCATAAATTTTATTTTAGTAAGCGGTGTTTCCACATAGCGATTTTGATATGTTGTTTTGACTTTATATTGTCTTTGTCCCAGTTTTGGATTGACTTTGTTTGCAAGTTTTACATTTTAACCCTAGGCAAAACCTAATAAAAAAGTATGGTACTAGGCTAAAATGTCTTTTTCGTAACAAGGTTGTCAATACGGTACTTCCAGTTATCCACAGCGGCAAGAATGTCAAGTGCGGGCGTACCGCCATCCTTGTTTACGGTACGCATAGTGGCGTCGGACTTTTACCATCATGTTGCCGTCTATTTTGACTGCCTTTGGATACTATATGATGTTGAGGGGGGCTTTGCCCCCCTCACCCCCCCCCCCCCATAACATATTGTCATCATCATATATATTGCCAGCAGGGGGCAAATAACCGAATAAATCGCCATCAAAATAGACGCGAAGTTAACCGCGGCGATCGCCCTATGTAAACATGACGACCGTACGCCCGAACTCACATCCATCCCTCGACAGCTCTAAAGATCATATGAATAATGAAAATGTGTTTTAACCCTTGGAAAAACCTAATATAAAGTATGCTACTAAAATGTAATTTGGGTATTCTGCAGAACATCTCGACTACGGGATTCCTGTCTCATGGAATTTTTTTTTTCGCTCTTACCTTACTCAGGGGACCTTACTCCTTAGTGATGTGCAGATAAGTGCTACTTTTCTTATTTTGTCAATTTGATTTTCACTCCCCTATAACATTATCAGTTATTTTTGTACAGCCAGTCCAGGACACTATATTATATACCGTACTGTATAAGCACGTTTTTCAAAGGCACAAAGAGGCGAATGTCTGGTAATCTATGGTAATGTTTGGTGAGTTTACCAGACAGAAGCAGACAGCCTCCCGAGATTCTTTGGTAGTGTCTGCTCAACTTGACCAAGACCAAAGATGAACGGACTCTGGGGGTGTGGCCAACAGCCGGGAGGCAGGACTCTGGTGACAGTTTCAGCCACTCACAGCCTTCGTTACAAGGCATGATTCAAATATTAGACAACTGACAGGGGAGAGTGTTGTAAATATTTTATCCTGCATATATTTACAATTATTATTTCGAATGAATTAGAGTCCTTTGCATTCTTATAGAGTTGGAAAGTAATATTATTGTTTAATTAACGAATTTGTCTCTGAATTATGCTTTTTTATTATATACTGTATATTTAAAAATTATAGGTCTGCCATGAGCAAATTGCCTGTTTTTCAAAACATAAAAGCTCTATGGTCCACAGTGTCTTTGAAAAATGCGCTATTATAGCGCATTTTTCATTCTAGCCTCCTTGGAGGCTCCTCCCCGATGTTTAGTAGCCAATCAGAGTGGAGCTCGCTTGGTTCCAACAGCTTAATATTGAAAATGAAAACCAAGTCATCGGACACCTTTTGTTCAACAAAGAAATAAGCGATAGAGTGAAACAGACAATCTATCAAATGTGGAGAGTACGAGAGAAAAAAATGAAAGAACTGAAAAAAGAAGACTGAAGAGAGAGGAAACAAGAATGAAGAAAGAAGAGATCTAAGAAAGAAGAGAGAAGAAACAAGACTGAAGAAAGAAGAGAAGAAAGAAGACTTCAGAAGATGGGATGAAAAATGAGATACTGTATATTTATTTTTACAGACAAATAGAGCACGTCACAAAAAGAAAAATAACAAAACCTCTCAGGGAAGTGCCGACATTAACTGAACTGAACTGAACTGGTGTAGTGACTACTGACTAGCGTCTCGGACTTCCACCCAGAAGGCCCGGGATCGCTCCCACGCTCGGCGCATTAAAGATTTTGGGTAGGATGTAGTGAGCGGGCGTACCGCCATCTTTGTTTACATTACGCGTAGTGGCGTCGGACCTTTCCCATCATGTTCCCGTCTATTTTAACCTAACCTAACCTAGTATTCATGTAGTAATGACAGGGGGCAAATAGCAGAAAATATAGCGTCGAAATAGAAGGGAACGTAAGTGCGACCGCGGCAATCGCCCTATGTAAACAATGAAGACCGTAATGCCCGAACTCTACATCCATCCCAAGATTTTTCACAAGCACTGAGTCATTACCATCCCTCATGAGCAAGGGGATGAGGTAGTAGTACAGGACCGCAATGGAAACACGCCTAATCAGCCTTATTGGGCTATCCTTAGCTGGCTTAGCATGTGCTAGCTTTTAGAATTATTATTATTCCCTGTTATCGACAGCCAAAGCTGAAGATTGCAGAGTAAACACCATAGACTTTATCCCATCAATTTTGTAGTTTTAATACCCAATCAGCGGGGGGGGGGGCCCTACTAGGATAGGTTAGGTAAAGTCGTTAGGTTAGGCTAATGTCTTTTCAAAGTTGACTAAATCGAGTAAACTCCTAGATTGTTGGGGACTTGGGGTAGCCTATCTGAATTACAATTAACAATGCAAATGCTAATAAAAATTGCTGGTAAATTGATATGGTGTGACAGTCACGAGTTTTAGCATGCGTTTTTTTTTTTTTTGCATTTTTTCTTTGATATACAGTGTTGTTTTATACCAAGGACTGCAGCAAATGAGTATTTACCCATTATCCAACAATCTAAAAACACGGCCCCCACTAGTGGGGAGGGCTATGAAGATCAGGGAAATTGCGGGGTAAAAGGGGAAAAATAGGGGTAATATGGGAAGAACTAGGATTTGGGTATTTTTCAGAGTACAAAAACCCCAAAATTGGGAAAAAAATTTGGCTCGGCTTTTGGCATTATTCAAAGTAAAAAAAAACAGTAATTGAATTTTGAAAGTTTGCTCGAGTTTTCATGTTTTTTGAAACTCATTAAACCCCAAAACTTGAAAACCCAAGCCAACATTTGCCAAAACTTGGCTCGGGTTTAGCGATTTTTTGAAGTAAAAAAACACAGTAACCTAACCTAGAACGTTGGATACAAGAATAACCCTTACCTACCAGCTAGTATGTGTCCCTAGTTTATCCCATACCTACCAGCTGATCCCTTGTCATGAACCTAACTAAGAAACCTAACCTAACCTAACCTAACCTTTTCGTTGCACACAATTTGAACCGCACTTAGGACACTTTATAGAGGTAGGGAGGACATCGTGATCTTGTAATAGTTTAATTGCAGGTTCGTTTTCATAATGAGTAAGTTTTGTAATCGAGGAACGTGTCGGAGCACAAGCAATACAGATGGCGGCCATTGCAGTGAACACCTGAACCGGCAAGTTGGCCTCCCACCCCAAAAAATTGCATTGTGGGCTATATCGCGCAACTGTAAGGTCCCCCGAGTAAGGTAGGAGGGAAAAAAAACATTATAAAGCAGAAATCCCATAAAACAGGACCTGTCATTATGCAGACAAGACTCTTGTGTTTTACCCTATATATCTCCCTTATAATACATTTGCGAAGGGAAGGACATATATAGGACTGAAGACTATTATATAACATACCTATAGGCTACACAAACATCGATGGGGCTTGTAACTGTCACACCGTAAAATCGGCACGGCAGACATTTAGTGGGTGCAGTAGTACGTCCTAGCATGTTTCACATGCTTGCACCCAGTCAGGGGACATCCTGACGACGTATACAGACAAAACACACATAACAAAGCCACTCCAACACCTTCCTCTCTCTCCAACACCCCTTCTCCCCTCTCAACACTCTTCTCTGAGCTATTGCCGATAAAAATGGCATGTTCAGTCCTGTAAAGAATCGTAAGATTCAGAGTCGTAAAGATTCCAGGACGAGCTCATCAGCGGCGGATCCCCAGATCGACCGTGGTGATTGTCACCTAAACATCTACAAAACAAAAACAAAAATACAAAACAAAAACAAAAATTGCTTTCTGCAATTTCTAACAATAAAAAACAGCATTAGACCTAGGCCTAGCCTAAAATACAAAAAATAAATAAATGAAACCTAAAATAACAGGAGTTGTAGTTAGGCTATGCAGAATTACCCCAGCGGGGGTGTGGGGGCGGCAGCAGCCCCCACCCATAATACTAGGATAGGTTAGGTTAGGCTAATGTCTTCAAATCATAGCCCTCCCCACTATCAGGGAGATGCGATGCGATGATGTTGAGGGATAGCCTTAAGTATCGGCCCCTCGTTGGTCTTCTTAGGCTACACCTTCCCCAGTCTTCTTTCTTCACTGTGTGACTGTAGGCTAGATGTATTATTTCTTCATCTTCTTACTGGGGTCCTTATTTTCTCTAAATTTAGCCTAGCCTACTTGTTTTCCAAAATATAGCCTAGCCTAGTGTCTCAACATTGATCGAAAATTGGGAGAATAGGTTTTCCCGAGATTTCTAATTACTGTAATTACAAACACTATAGGCTACTGTATAGGCTAGGCCTATTGATGCAAATGAACACAAAACAATTAAAAAAATACTCTGAAAATTCATGGTAGGATATTAAAATAGGACCTAGGCCTATTTGGTAAAAGTTTATCACCAACCATTTATGAAATAAGTTTTTCAGGTAGGCTAGCCTTTTTTTTTTTTTTTTATGTTATAGGCTATTTGATATAGCCTACAGTGTTGTTTAATACCGAGGACCATCACATTTTAGTATTTTCAACATTAGCCTAACCTAACCTAACCTAACCCAGCTCACGTTCCCTGTTTAACCCTTATTTAGCGGGCTAGGTGGTCTATTTGACCGTAGCGCCCAGCGTTTTTTTTATTACCCTAAATAGGGTTGTTTACGTGATCATTTTCATGCCTAAATAAGACCCAGAGCGTAAAACAAGTATCTATCCCTGAATGGGCGTAAACAGAGCTTTCCAATGACACCCAAACCATCCTTGTATGACCACTGGTTCTCTTGCAACGATCGTGCAACACGAATGCAAAAACCCTGTAATTAGGTAATTTCACTACATAATTCCCTGTGTAGCGAGTGTGAGGGGGGAGGGAAGGGTGGGATTCGGAAAAACTAAATAAGATGGTCACCAATTTTCCCATGGATTTTTTTATTTTTCCCTGTTAGTTTTCATCAATATATAGTGTTTGGAAATAATTACAACCCTCGGCGAAACCGTTTTCCCCATTATACAACGATCTTAAGACACGCCGCCCGATAGTGGGGAGGGCTATGAAGTACAGGGAAAATGAGGGGTTAAATGCGTAAAACGGCGATTAAAACGTAGTTTAGCAAAACTTGGCTCGGGTTTTAAGGTATTTCTAAGGCCTAAAACCCAATATTTCGAAAATCCGAGCCAAGTTTTGGCCAAAGCTGGCTCGGATTTTGAGAGTTTGTAGACAACAAAATGACAGTAACCTCATTTAGAAATTTGGCTCAGGTTTCCCGAAATTGCAAAGCCATAAAACCCGAATATTGGAAAACCCGAGCCAAGTTTTGGCAAAACTTGGCTCGGATTTTGCGAATTTTAAGAGTAAACAAATTACAGTACCGGTAACGTAATTTAGAATTTTGGCTCATGTTTCCCTAAATTGCAAACCCCAAAAAGCATAATTTTGGAAAACCCGAGCCAATTTTTGGCAAAACTTGGATCGTATTTTGAGAATCGAAAAAGACTAAATAAATGTCGGAAATCGGCTCATGATTTCCCTAATTGCAAAGCCATATAACCAGATTTATCGAAAACGTAGCACTTATTTAAATCATAAATATCCAGTAACATAGACCTAGTACATTGGATACAAGCCTAATCCACACCTAACGCCTACAATGTGTCCGTAGTAGGCTACCTAGTAGGCCTACGTGGGATACAACATGGCGGTTGGGCCGGCGCCCATTTAGTAGCCTACCGGTATTCGGCCGTATCTGTAAATACGAATGCGAGTCACTTCGAGCGAATTCCTGATCGAGCGGATGCACAACCTAACCTAACCTAACCTAACCTAAATGCGCCTCCGCTCGAATATGAATTCGCTCGAAGTGTCCAGATACCGTAAATACTACCGCAACTACGAATCTTGTTTCTGAGACCTAGTATATTAACCTAACCAAACAACCCAACCTATCGACAGAGATGGGCAGGTGGAGTGGACTAAAAAGCTGGTGGACAGACCTCGGGAGACAGGTGAAAATGGCGTGTGTACGAATCGGTGCCGTCTATAGGAAGGTAGTGACAACCATGTTACGACAAAATTCCATTTTAGTACCATATATTTTTATTAGGCTAGGTTTTGCCGAGGCTTAAAACACATTTTCATATTACCTATGTTTAGAGCATAGCCTATCAAATCCATATTTGTTTTTAAATATTGCAAAATAATTGGTGACCAACTTATTTAGTTATACTTGGGATTCATATCAGTAGGTCCACCGCGGTGGTGTGGAGCGGTTATAAGGTTACTACGCTCGTCCCACCGCTCAGCTCTCTCTCTCAGCAACATTACGTGCTGAAAATGGCGCACGACATAAGTTGTGAACCGCCACTTAGCCTAGTCCAAATTTATTTCACACGACATAAGTTGCGCGTCACCAATTAAGGGTTAAGGGTGCGCGACGGTCTAAACCCAGCTCACGTTCCCTGTTTATGGGTTCGCGACGGCCCAAACCCAACTCACGTTCCCTGTGTTATGGGTGAACAATCCAAGTTTCTCGTATTTCACTTAGGCTATAGCCTAGCCTAGTGATTTTGCGACGGTAGGCCTAATCACAAAAACGAAATAGGCCTACATACCTGCAACCTGTTTTTGCCCCCTTATGAGGATGACAATAAATCAAGGGGGGGGGGGGGGGGGGCACCGCGCCCCCCCCACCTCAACCCATCGTGTATCCAATGTACCCCACAATTTCCCTTACACTTTGTTACACTTTGTGTAAAAGCGTGTTTCACCCAATAGCCTAAATGGCGCTATTTGATGCCGTATCTTCAGATTAATGAATAATGGGTAAGTTAATGCAAATCCTCCACTCAAACCATGAAAAACAACAATAAAACACTATATTCCTAGAAAAAATATAAAGAAAACTTGGTAAATAAGGCCGCTCTAGCTGTCTTGATGTTTACCTTCTTCTTCTTCTTCTATCGAACCCGCCCGGCGCCCGCAGACCGCGTAGATCCACAGGGCTTACCTTTAAATCGGTACTGGCTCAGAAACGTTAGCAGGAGGGAAAGTTTAGAGTAGAAGGATAGTTTAAGGGACAGTTTTTTGTTTTGTTATAACCCCCCCCCCCTACCCATTTCTCTTCCTCCACATTTTCTCCAACATCCTCTTCACCATCTCCATGTCTTGTGTTTCCATCTCCTGTGTTAACCCCAATAGCGCCCCTACCCCTCTATCTTCTCTGCTTAATCTCCTCCCACCCCCTCTCCCCAACTCTATTCCTCATGTACCCCTCCAACTCGTCTCTCTCCTCATTATATCTTGTACATTCCGTTACTATGTGCTCTACATCCTCCACTATTGGGTCTCCTCCCATTTCACATTGATTGCAGTGCGGTCCCACTCCATTCCATCTCCTTGTTCTCTCATTCGTCTCTAGCGATCCTGTCCTTGCTTTAAACAGTAGTTTCGATCCCCATCCTCCATCATAGAATAGTTCTCTAGTTGGTTTTTCCTTCTCTCTGTAATATGCCAGCGTGGCTTTATTTTCTACCCCTCCCTCCACTTTCTTCTCCCCTCCTCCTTTATCCCTTTCTCTATCTCTCTGACACATCCCCTCCCATTTTCTAGTATGACCCACTCCTCTCTCCCATTTCGTTTTCTAAATTCCCCTCCCACACGGTCCTGTTTTATATTTATCCTCCCCAATCTTCTTTTGCACTCTCTGTTCCATTTACTTTGCTCGCTCGCCCATCTGTATACCTTCCCCGGCCACCTATCTTCCTCCATCCCCTCTAGCCTCACTTTGTACTTCCCTTTCGCTTTCCCAATCCTTTCCTCAAACGTACTCCACCCCATCTCCCCTCGGATTGCTTCTTGTGCTACGTATTTATTTGCCCCCAATCCTGTCCTCCCGATTTTAATTTGTACCGTTTCTAATTTCTTCGTTTCCGCCTCTGTTGTTTCTACCGCCTCTAAGCCGTACATTATTGCAGGTACTCCTAATCCTTTCCACAGCCCTCGCACTATTTCGTAGCTATTCGCTCTTAGCCTTGTCGCGCTCCATAGTCTCCCATTCCATTGTTGCATTTGTCCAACCTTTTCACTTTTCGCCTTCTCAAACCCTTTCTCCGTAATTTTTACCCCCAGATATTTATACTCCCTTGTTTTCTTCATTCTGTTTCCTTCCAATGTCCATTCCTCGTCCTCTTGAAGCTCTCCATTCATTTTCATCACCTGGCTCTTTTCTTTACTAAATCTTACTTCAAGTTCCCCCTAAACGGCAACCCCCCGGTACGGTCTTCTTCTTTCTTTTTCTTCTTTTGAACCCGTCCGCAGACTTGCGGCGCGTAGATCCACAAGGCGCATTTATGCGAGCGTTTTGGCCAGACTTAAGCCAAGAGCGAAATCGTTTTTGCGAGGACAAAATTTAAGCCAAACTTAGCACTTCATGTGTACGTTGATGTCAAACAGCGTGGGTGATTATTAGATAAACTTACCTGTGCATGGAGCAATGTATTAGCAGGATCGACTTTTCTCACTCCGCCCTGAAAGGCCGCTTGACTTTGGGACCTTGGCTTAAGCGGGTAACTTGTTTGTAAACAATATCTGTTGTGATGGGTTTTTTTTCATTGTTTTGTATTGGGTAAATACCATAGAGACTAGATCGAGTGTATATTATGAATACATAAGTAATATAATATCTATTATATTATATAATGATATTCTATTATATTGGAGCTGTGGTGGTCGAGTGGTGAGCACGCTCGCGTGTGAATCTGCAAGACCCGGGGTCGAATCCCCGCCACGGCGGACATTTAGTGGGTGTGGTAGTACGTCCTAGCATGTTTCACATGCTTGCACCCAGTCAGGGGACATCCTGACGACGTATACAGACTAAAACACACATAACAAAGCCACCCCAACACCTTCCTCTCTCTCCAACACCCCTTCTCCCCTCTCAACACTCTTCTCTGAGCTAGTGCCTGTATAGAATCGTAAGATTCAGAGTCGTAAAGATTCCAGGACGAGCTCAATAACGGCGGATCCCCAGATTGGCCGTCGTGATTGCACCTAAACACCTACAAAAGTTACAAAAGTTTATAGTTAGCTTGATTTAGTAGCAGTCTCTACGTTTCCAACGTAGGAGCTGCTCTAGATTATTAATAGGTAAGACATACTGGAAAAGTGTAGCCCTCCCTGCAATACTGTACGGAGCAAATATATTAGATCTAAATAAACAGGAGATACAACGACTGCAAAGGATAGAGAATAGCGTAAGCAGACAAATATTGGGAGCTCCGAGGTATGCGCAAAAGGCAGCAATAAGAGAGATAGGAATTTCAAGTATGAAAGCAAGGATAATGGAGGGACAGTTAAAGTATTTACAATATATTTTGAGAGAAGGGAACAAATTGCTTGGAAGAATAGTGGAAGAGATGAAAGAGAGAAAGAAGAATAAATGGATAAAAGGATTAATAGAGGATAGAAAAATGGTAGGGATAAGAGGGAAAGTGACAAATGAAGATATAAAGATGAAGGTGAGAGAGTGGGATACTAAAGTATGGAAGCAGGAAATGGAAGAAAAACCAAATCTGAAAATGTATGGAGAATGGAGAAGAGAGATAGGTGGCCAGGAGAATGTGTATGATAATAGGGAGGCTTCGGTGATCCTGTTTAAATGCAGGAGTAACAACATGAACCTGGGGAACAGACGGAGATTTAGTAACGAGACGACTGAGTGCATCATGTGTGGCTATGAGTATGAGGACCTGAACCACTTTGTGCTGCACTGCCCGGCGTACAGCGAAGAGAGGAAGAACAACCCAGCACTGCAGCAGCCCTACCAGGAGGATGAGGAGTTGGCTATTGGCCGCCTACTATTCAACAGAAATACAACAGAAGAGGCAAAAACAACAGTGTATAGACTTTGGCAAATAAGAAATTAGAAAATAAAGGAATTATTAAGATAAAATAGACCCGGACCCAGACCGCAAGAAGAACCCTACATCAGGGAGTGCCACTTTAAAGGCATTACTCCCGCCAATCAACTGAACTGAACTGATCTCAGCCGCTACTGTGGGGATCGGTTTTTACACCATACCCGAAAGAGGATTAATGGAGCTCCGATCTTACTCTCAACCATCTGAACAATTTTACCAGCACACCTAAACTTCGTTAAATGCGGAAATAGCCTCACGAAAATATCATGCCCCGGTCCCAAGGCCTAACTTTAATTAGTCGAGCAGGTCCTAGATGTTTACAGGCTAGGCTAACAAACTGCAAATACGGCCTAGCCTAAAGGCCTATTATTCTTTATTAGGCTAGTAGCTAATTTATTTGCAAATCTCAACTGTATAACAAAAAAAAAACAAAAAAAATACAGCGGCCAGGTATGGCAACGGGCAACTCTAATTTTGCTAGTCATGTAGGCTAAGCAGGCTAAGCCAAAGTGAGTTTTTTCACACTTCAGTTAAGCAACAGGAATATCTCATTTCATTTCATTTAATGTATAACAATGTTATAACTGTCACATATACTGTATATATATATATATATATATATATATATATATATATATATATAGCTGCAAAAACTGTGGCCAATCTTTGTTTAAAATAAACATCCATCATGAGATATTGTAAACGGACACCCACTCAAGTCATGGTTTAGGCCTACTCGCCTGGTAAAAAGAAATGTTCATAACCATCATGTTTGTTATAATTCCCACGTCGACTAAAAGGCAACAGGTACTAGAGAACTTCAAGTAGTAGCCTGTCTATCAACTAACTCTTTGCCTGTGCTATTTACGCTAAATTTGCAATACATTTTATAAGCTTCTCACCCGCGTGGCAACCTTCCAGTAAAATCAGCGCCCAATATTCTGCGCATGCGCTTGTATTAAGATTTGATATTTTTGTGTATTCGTTCTAGTCAATAGCTTAATATTTTTAGACAAAAATACCTAAGCTTACTTTTTTTATTCGCTATTTTTATATTCCTTGTTCGATATGTGATGGAGGCTTGGCGTTTATTTACGGGCCTAATTTATGGCGCAGTTTTTAAACTGACGAGCCGTCGAGCCATGCCCTGTATTGCATAGTTCGACTACAAAATCTAGCATTTCTAGGTAGTTTGTTGGATGACCCGCAAAAGGCTCTTCTATACTAGTAAGACGTGCCATAGTTGCGAGGTATATATTGTCCCGGTACACTCATGGATATCTGTAATGTCGCACTTGTATAATCATAGGCTATAATGTAGGCTACTCAAACAGCAGAGGTTTTTATAAGAACATCACGTTTATATTAATAGTGTTGGGCCTACACATCGATAGCAAATACATATCAATGGGCCTACAAAGGGGTGCTCTTGGGAAGCATAATGTGCGGGTGTTGTGCATTGCGATTACAGGTTGCATATAGCCTAGTATCAGGGGTAGGATATGGCAAATAACACTTTTTATGTATATAATTCTTGCTACATAAAGTACAACAGTTTGTCAGTGTAAAGGACAATCATGGGCGAGAACTTTTGCTTCTGACTGTGCAGATTAGAGACTTTGCCTAATCTATACTGAGGGTGGTATTTTTGGACTACCCCTTTTTCGCCCTATATGTTGGTCTGAGGAGACTTTTTTTCACCTATCAACTGGTGGGGGGGGGGGGGTGCCGTAATATGATTGCATGTGGGGGTGGGGGGATTTGGCTTGAGGGTTTATTTATAGGGTGCCTGTCGAAAAGAGGCAACGATGGTCGGCATTTGGTGGTTCTCGCTATCACACGACCACTAGATTTGTTTATAACCCCTTCAGTTACTTTTTATTCTGGCTAACATTAAATTATTGCCTTTTTTACATAATATAATAGAAAAAGGAAAAATAATACTCATGAACAAATACACCATTCTCTATTCAAGAAAAAAAAATACAACAGCTGGATTGAATCTGTCGTGAATTTAAAGTTGGTAGAAATGTACTCTGAGGAAGTAAGCTCCAAAAAAGAACAATATTATGTAGAAGGGTTATTGAGATTTTAGCTAACCCTTTGAATCCTACAGACAGAATATATACTAAACAATATTTTCTGATGGTAACCAAGATATAACTAAAAATACGTCCATCGTGCTGAAGAGATTTAAGGGTTGGGATGTCGTCTAATGCTCTAGCCACAACGCAATGTCAAATATTATTCGAAGGTGGTCAAAACTTGAAAAACAATCTACATACACACACAATGACCCCCCCCCCCACACACACACACATACACACTCACACACAAAAAAGTCAACTGAGCGAGTTAATCGGTGGACCTGATGTGGTGCATGTAGAGATCACAGGCTTTGTCCAGCATGCCGGTCATGAAGGATGAGTGGTGGTCCTCGGTTACGGGGCTCAACTCTACTGTGTCATCCTGGAACACAATAGTAATAGTTGTAGTTTTAGGGGTTGTATAAATATCAATACTATAATATTAATAGCCATAGTTATTGACATGTTAATGTCCAATATAACTTGGATTATGCAAGCATAGCATCAAAAGCATAACAACAATATATATATATATATATATATATATATATATATATATATATATATAGATAGATAGATAGATACATGGATTACATCCTATTGCTAATCACTATTTATTTGGGAAGTTCTAATTGGTTACAAATGTGCTAATCTGCTGTGTGAATATCAGGATTTATATAAGACAATGATCATGGATGTCTTTTAACCCGGCAGCTGAAAAGTTCCTTCTGAATGGTTTTACTGGGCGAATGAGATGTTCCTTCCAGTATCTTACACTTTAAAAAAAAAAAAAAAAATTGAACCAGTGAAGGAGAAATGGATGCAATATATGATTAGGTGGCATGTCTCCTTATTACCACCACCTCTCTTCCCCTTACATGTGTCTCCCCTCACCTCTCCTCCCCTCCCCCTTTCTCTCTTAACTTCCCCCCTCCTCCCTTGTTCTACTTTTTCCCTCCCCCACTCCCTATACTTCCTCCCTCCCCCCTCAGATACGTTCAGTCGCCCACTTCTAACTCTCCAGTACCTCTCCCCTCCCTCATACATTTGCGAGACAACAACTAGAGTCTAGACCCGCCAGTGTCATGAGAGACTCCAGAGAGTCTATGCTGCTCTGCCGCCCATGCACTCGATACGCGCCAGTCACAATAATAATTGTTTTCACTGGATATTTGCTCTTTACACCTATTTTCTAGTTCTTCAATGTTCACATGTTCATCATACAAATAAAATATAAATATATAGTGCAGTGATATTGCTTTACAGGGTAGATAAAACAAAATTTAGTCCGAATAGAAGCTAAATCTGTCGCACTGGAATATACCGGCCTCACGCAGTCCCCGGATGAAGAGAAGTAGAAGTAATAAGAGTATGAAGAAGCGGTGGTAGGGAGACTGCGACATGATTGAGAAGATATGGTACATTATGTTTAGTATATATTACTAACTTACACTGCAAATGCCGACAGCTCTTGTTACTCCCGCTTTCATCTCTTCCCAACTCGTAATTATCGATCTAGTGAAGCCATCCTTTCTACACAACCTGGACTGGCATCAGATTGGGAGCTAACAGAAGCGATTAACGGATAGAAGAAGGAATTGGAGGCAGAGGTGGAGCCACAGGGAATTTCCAGAATAAAGTGCAAATTATGGGGCACCACTTAAGCTAAGATTGACAGTGAAAATCTAATG
Source organism: Paralithodes platypus (assembly GCA_032716605.1). NCBI lineage: Eukaryota > Metazoa > Arthropoda > Malacostraca > Decapoda > Lithodidae > Paralithodes > Paralithodes platypus. The sequence goes on from CM064487.1 coordinate 136,422,215, forward strand.
GCTGAGGATGATCAATATTCTACTGCTTGTCTCTGGGTAGCGACACATCCAGTGAGCGGTTCGTGGCTAAATGCCATGCCATCCCAATCTTATCCCTAGGAACCTACCTGGATATAGAAAGACGTAACATTGCAATGGCACTTCAAGTAGTACTTCTGTTTCCCTCATGAGTGTAGAATTTGAGTAATAATGGATGTTTTAGGCCACTACACACTCTCCCACAGATTCAGCTGGGCCATATTCCTAGACCTCTGCTCTAAATGACATAGTGAAGCAGTACAGAACTGTACTAAAAAGTGTTACTCTTACAGCATCCCTTGAATCATCTGACTTTGACAAAGGAGAATCAGATGGCAGACAACCTGATGGGACGAATCTTTTCCCCTGCAAGAAAGGTCAGTGACTCGTCTGGGATGTCACCTGCATTGACACATTTGTGCAGACCAACATCATCAACTGCGTTATTGAAGTGAGAGCAGCTGCTAAGCATGCAGAGCTGCATAGGTCGTGATACGAGTTAAATGCCAAGCCCTGTAAAATGGCATCATTACAAACCCCTAGTGTTTAAATTATCCAGAACGTTTAGCTCCACAACCATAGATACCGCTTATGGAATGGGCTACAGTTTAGTGGAGATAACTGGAGAGCCAAAAGAAAGCTTTTGGTACAAACAAAGGCTCGTGTTGTCTGTTCCCTGAATAAATGTAGCCAGTGTCATGCTTGTAGGAGTTCAAAATACTAAGTGAGCAATCCTGTAACTAACAGTAGTTCAAGAAGTAGTCACAATAACATGCAACATGTAATATAACATAATATGGATACAATCAAATCAAATTAAACAAACGAAAAGAAGAAGAGAAAATTAACCTGGCGTATATAATTGGAATGTTTACACATTTTTGTAATCTATGAAACAATGTCTTAAAGGGCCGAGCAGGTGGCCCCCATCCGAGTGCGTAAAAAAAAAAAAAAAAAAAATCAATCTCTTTTATATACCCTGGAGTAACGAGAAACGACTGGGACCTTCTCACTTTTTTATATTATATTTCAAATGGGAAGGATGGCTGATGACCAGTCACTGGCACGATTGGGATCATTGTGTATGATGGAAAGTATTCAATCCTAATATATATTATTTTTTTTACGAATTCCAATCCTTTTCGCTCAAAATTGAAAAAAAAAAATTGCTAGAACCTCAGCGTTGTTGTTGTTGTTGTTGTTGTTCCCCAGGCTGTCTGGCCTAGCAGCCCCAAGGTCCCAAGCAAGGCCAAGGTCATAACCAAGTACCCCCATAAAACCCTCCAAGACGGGAAGCTGAGGAGGGTGCGGAAACGCCTGGTAAACCAAAGACCCACCCAAGGCCCTGTGCCCCTAACGGCTAACCAATTATGAAGAGAAAGTTGAGGGGCAAAGGGAAAATGTGACGCTTTGGCTCCCAGTCTGCCAACCTCTAGGTTGGCATTAGGGAGGTCAATCCACGGAAGAGACGCCGTCACTTGAGATCTAGAAAATATATACCGGTATGTAAAGGGAACAGTCGAGAGTAAGCTATGGGTATGGCAGAGATCGCTCAGCGTAGATCATATTTATGTATCTTTGTTTTATCTATGGCCATGGTCGTAATAAATATAATGAAAAGGGATTATGAAAAGGCAGTAATAATAATAATTAAAGAACAAATGAATATATTATTTATATTATTATTATTATGATTATGATTATTATAGTGATGTAGAAGTGCCAGTGTACTGTATGTCCGCAATGTTTGTTATGAACCTTGAGTGGTGGTGTTCTGTTAGTGCCATCCTGAAACAGTAGTGGTAATAGTAATTGTGGTAATAAAAGTTTAAGGGGGGTATCCGGATTTTGTTTTATCTTTCTCTCCTTTTCTCTCTTTCCCTGGCTTGTATCCATTCGGCCCCATTCAGCCAACTGTTATAAGACGTTTATCCCCATGCAGGTGTCCATTTCTTCCTGGCGAGCGATAGCGAGCCAGCATTGTATGGAGAAATCCGGCTTCGCCGGAGAAATTTTTCTATCGAAAAATGTACAAATTTAGCTTGCTGTCAAAACAAAAATATATATATGCTGGATCGCTACCGCTCGCCAGGAAAATATTGACACCTGGATGGGGGTAAACGTCTTAAAAATTAGGCTGAATAGGACCGAATATATACAAGTCAAAGAGAGAGGGAGAGAAAGATAAAAAAAGCGAGGTGGGCTCCCTTAAAGGAAAAATAAAGCAGTTGTGCTGTAGAAGAGTCTGAAAAAGAGAGAGGGTGAAAATGACCTTTGATGTAGAACTAATATCCATACCATTAAATATAACACCACAGAGAACGACTACAAGGTGTCATAAATGTCTAAACCCAATTATGTGTTTCAGTGGTGTCCAGAAAACTCATGAAGCAAATAATTTCAACCTGTAGATTTCGAACTGTATTTTTAGTTTACGTTAAATTAAGTTTGGACTTGGTTTACTTGAACTTGATTGAAATTATGTAGGGCTACTGGTAAAGTTGGCATGGACATATTTTGATTAATATTTTGGTGCATTAATTAGAATCTGTAATGACCTCAATTATCATCATACTTACCCTGAATAGAAGGTCTGGATTCGAGAAGTAGTCATAGAAGAGCCTGAAGAAGGAGTCAGCACTTCCAAAGTAGCGACTGGCCTTCAGCAGGACATGTCTCATGTCTTCCTTACGGGCATACGACTCTGCTTGCCGCGTTACTACCTGTATAGAATAAGAATACATGTCCTTAATGGCCTATAAGAAGTTACTGCAGCAACCCGCCCGTATGCCTGGATGCCTTGGAGATCGACCCATTCCATGACATATTTACCTCTGATCCTACTGATAGTTTTCCTAAGCTTTACCTTTGTTGGGCTCTTCCAATCAACATTTTATTTCTGTTCTCTCCCTCCAGTGCAGCCATCAGATCTAATCACAAGTGGCACTTTGGCACTGTTAACTGGAAGGCACTTTAGGCATTACGTCTTTGAATTAATTTTGGAATTATTTTTTACTTTCACGTCTCGGGTCCTTCAAAGTGTGCTGAACACAGTATCATTCATACACACGAAGTAAAGTATATTGGACATGGAAGCATAAATTGAATTCTCTTTCTCTCAACCAACGGCTACAAAATCTTAGTTCACTTACACTTGTTCAACTGTTGTCTGTACTAAGGAGGAAGCTCTCAGATGTTAATGATGCCTTCATATTCAAGAAGCTATTACATTATGCTTCTACCAAGAAGCAGACAAAACTTATACTCCGATTTGCCAAAAACTGCTTCATGTATACAAAATGTAAGGATCTTATCAGTTCCAGCAATTTCTGCTCTCTCTGGCATCTATCCAATAATGTATTTGCAATATTATTAGACAGTTTTTCTTACGCCTAGGAAAATGTTCCGACTCCTACTTGTCCTTTCTAAACAGAATAAATGTTTGTACTGTCAGCTTACCATGTCGGCGGGCACTCGTCCTAGATTGCACTCCCTGACATTGAAACTGGAGACTGGTAGGGTTCGGTCCTCACACACTAGCTGGAAGTTGTTCGGGTCCAGGAATCGGGTTTTCAGGTTTTCCAATCCTACAAGAGAATAACACGAATGAAAGAAAATTCGCACAACAAACTGGCACGAGGGAATGATGGCATTGGAAAAAATTGGCACCGGAAAATAGGTATCAGATAAATGGCACCGGAACAATTGGCAGCAGAAATAATGGCACCCGGAAATTGGAAGCAGGGAATAATAGCATTGGAAAATATGGTACTAGAGAGATTTGGCTGGGGACCAGAACAAATGGGTACGGGGAAAATTGCTCCAGGAAAAATTAGTATCGGAAATAGTTAGTTAGGAAATTTGGAATCAGAAATAATTTATATTGAACAAGTACAAACATGCATACATCATTTTGCAGACCAAACAGTCCACGCATCTGACTCTGGTAAGCTGCTACAGCTTTGGCTCCACCATCGGCAAAAATGTCCTCCAAGAATTACAGGCTCCCTATCGTTCGCCAGGAAAAAAATGGCACCTAAATGGCACAGAGGGTCTTTATATTGACAAAGAATTCGGGCGTAAGGTCTTAAACTCTCCAAACTAATGATGAAACAAATGGCTTAAGATCTCAAAGCAAATGAGACTAAACATGAGTGAAAAAAACAATATCTCCCCCTTAACAATCAGGGACCCCTCACATTATTCTATCACAAAGGAGAGATAGTAGCTTTTTCTGGACCCCCTTGTGCCTCATGTTCAGAATCATTAGTTTTGCCATTTTAAGACGTTCGTTCACTAGTTTGGCGACTTGGAGACCTTTCCCCCATTTTTGTTTTTCAATATTAAGACCTTTCGTGCCGTTGAGGTGTCAATATTTTCCTGGCGAGTGAAAGCGAGCCTGAAATTTTTGGAGGAACCGGCCTTTGGCCGGGAAATTTTTCTACCGAAAAATGTACAAAATTATTTTGAAAGGAGTCTAGGGGATGTTTTTTTAAGCTTGATGGAGGTCTACGAGGAAACTCAAAAATATGTATATATATACCTGTATATATATATATATATATATATATATATATATATATATATATATACACAGAGCGATCCTTAAATAATTGCCCATAAGGATTTCCCATGTGTTTTATTATAAGAGATATTACCATAATCACTACTATTATTATGAGATATTACCATAATCACTACTATTATTATGAGATATTACCATAATCACTACTATTATTATGAGATATTACCATAATCACTACTATTATTATGAGATATTACCATAATCACTACTATTATTATGAGATATTACCATAATCACTACTATTATTATGAGATATTACCATAATCACTACTATTATTATGAGATATTACCATAATCACTACTATTATTATGAGATATTACCATAATCACTACTATTATTATGAGATATACCATAATCCCTACTATTATTATGAGATATTACCATAATGACTACTATTATTATGAGATATTACCATAATCACTACTATTATTATGAGATATTACCATAATCACTACTATTATTATGAGATATTACCATAATCACTACTATTATTATGAGATATTACCATAATGACTACTATTATTATGAGATATTACCATAATCACTATTATTATGAGATATTACCATAATCACTACTATTATTATGAGATATTACCATAATGACTACTATTATTATGAGATATTACCATAATCACTACTATTATTATGAGATATTACCATAATCACTACTATTATTATGAGATATTACCATAATGACTACTATTATTATGAGATATTACCATAATCCTACTATTATTATGAGATATTACCATACTACTATTATTATGAGATATTACCATAATCACTACTATTATTATGAGATATTACCATAATCACTACTATTATTATGAGATATTACCATAATCACTACTATTATTATGAGATATTACCATAATGACTACTATTATTATGAGATATTACCATAATCACTACTATTATTATGAGATATTACCATAATGACTACTATTATTATGAGATATTACCATAATCACTACTATTATTATGAGATATTACCATAATGACTACTATTATTATGAGATATTACCATAATGACTACTATTATTATGAAATATTACCATAATCACTACTATTATTATGAGATATTACCATAATCACTACTATTATTATGAGATATTACCATAATCACTACTATTATTATGAGATATTACCATAATGACTACTATTATTATGAGATATTACCATAATGACTACTATTTTATGAGATATTACCATAATGACTACTATTATTATGAGATATTACCATAATCACTATTATTATGAGATATTACCATAATGACTACTATTATTATGAGATATTACCATAATGACTACTATTATTATGAGATATTACCATAATGACTACTATTATTATGAGATATTACCATAATCACTACTATTATTATGAGATATTACCATAATCACTACTATTATTATGAGATATTACCATAATGACTACTATTATTATGAGATATTACCATAATCACTACTATTATTATGAGATATTACCATAATCACTACTATTATTATGAGATATTACCATAATGACTACTATTATTATGAGATATTACCATAATGACTACTATTATTATGAGATATTACCATAATCACTACTATTATTATGAGATATTACCATAATCACTACTATTATTATGAGATATTACCATAATGACTACTATTATTATGAGATATTACCATAATCACTACTATTATTATGAGATATTACCATAATCACTACTATTATTATGAGATATTACCATAATCACTACTATTATTATGAGATATTACCATAATCACTACTATTATTATGAGATATTACCATAATCACTACTATTATTATGAGATATTACCATAATCACTACTATTATTATGAGATATTACCATAATCACTACTATTATTATGAGATATTACCATAATGACTACTATTATTATGAGATATTACCATAATGACTACTATTATTATGAGATATTACCATAATCACTACTATTATTATGAGATATTACCATGATCACTACTATTATTATGAGATATTACCATAATCACTACTATTATTATGAGATATTACCATAATGACTACTATTATTATGAGATATTACCATAATGACTACTATTATTATGAGATATTACCATAATCACTACTATTATTATGAGATATTACCATAATGACTACTATTATTATGAGATATTACCATAATCACTACTATTATTATGAGATATTACCATAATGACTACTATTATTATGAGATATTACCATAATCACTACTATTATTATGAGATATTACCATAATGACTACTATTATTATGAGATATTACCATAATGACTACTATTATTATGAGATATTACCATAATCACTACTATTATTATGAGATATTACCATAATGACTACTATTATTATGAGATATTACCATAATGACTACTATTATTATGAGATATTACCATAATGACTACTATTATTATGAGATATTACCATAATCACTACTATATTATGAGATATTACCATAATGACTACTATTATTATGAGATATTACCATAATCACTACTATTATTATGAGATATTACCATAATCACTACTATTATTATGAGATATTACCATAATCACTACTATTATTATGAGATATTACCATAATCACTACTATTATTATGAGATATTACCATAATCACTACTATTATTATGAGATATTACCATAATCACTACTATTATTATGAGATATTACCATAATGACTACTATTATTATGAGATATTACCATAATGACTACTATTATTATGAGATATTACCATAATCACTACTATTATTATGAGATATTACCATAATGACTACTATTATTATGAGATATTACCATAATCACTACTATTATTATGAGATATTACCATAATCACTACTATTATTATGAGATATTACCATAATCACTACTATTATTATGAGATATTACCATAATCACTACTATTATTATGAGATATTACCATAATCACTACTATTATTATGAGATATTACCATAATGACTACTATTATTATGAGATATTACCATAATCACTATTATTATTATGAGATATTACCATAATGACTACTATTATTATGAGATATTACCATAATCACTACTATTATTATGAGATATTACCATAATGACTACTATTATTATGAGATATTACCATAATGACTACTATTATTATGAGATATTACCATAATGACTACTATTATTATGAGATATTACCATAATCACTACTATTATTATGAGATATTACCATAATGACTACTATTATTATGAGATATTACCATAATGACTACTATTATTATGAGATATTACCATAATGACTACTATTATTATGAGATATTACCATAATCACTACTATTATTATGAGATATTACCATAATCACTACTATTATTATGAGATATTACCATAATGACTACTATTATTATGAGATATTACCATAATCACTACTATTATTATGAGATATTACCATAATGACTACTATTATTATGAGATATTACCATAATGACTACTATTATTATGAGATATTACCATAATCACTACTATTATTATGAGATATTACCATAATGACTACTATTATTATGAGATATTACCATAATCACTACTATTATTATGAGATATTACCATAATCACTACTATTATGAGATATTACCATAATCACTACTATTATTATGAGATATTACCATAATCACTACTATTATTATGAGATATTACCATAATGACTACTATTATTATGAGATATTACCATAATGACTACTATTATTATGAGATATTACCATAATCACTACTATTATTATGAGATATTACCATAATCACTACTATTATTATGAGATATTACCATAATGACTACTATTATTATGAGATATTACCATAATCACTACTATTATTATGAGATATTACCATAATCACTACTATTATTATGAGATATTACCATAATGACTACTATTATTATGAGATATTACCATAATCACTATTATTATTATGAGATATTACCATAATCACTACTATTACCATAATGACTACTATTATTATGAGATATTACCATAATGACTACTATTATTATGAGATATTACCATAATGACTACTATTATTATGAGATATTACCATAATCACTACTATTATTATGAGATATTACCATAATCACTACTATTATTATGAGATATTACCATAATGACTACTATTATTATGAGATATTACCATAATGACTACTATTATTATGAGATATTACCATAATCACTACTATTATTATGAGATATTACCATAATGACTACTATTATTATGAGATATTACCATAATCACTACTATTATTATGAGATATTACCATAATGACTACTATTATTATGAGATATTACCATAATCACTACTATTATTATGAAATATTACCATAATGACTACTATTATTATGAGATATTACCATAATGACTACTATTATTATGAGATATTACCATAATCACTACTATTATTATGAGATATTACCATAATGACTACTATTATTATGAGATATTACCATAATCACTACTATTATTATGAGATATTACCATAATGACTACTATTATTATGAGATATTACCATAATGACTACTATTATTATGAGATATTACCATAATGACTACTATTATTATGAGATATTACCATAATGACTACTATTATTATGAGATATTACCATAATGACTACTATTATTATGAGATATTACCATAATGACTATTATTATGAGATATTACCATAATGACTACTATTATTATGAGATATTACCATAATCACTACTATTATTATGAGATATTACCATAATCACTACTATTATTATGAGATATTACCATAATCACTACTATTATTATGAGATATTACCATAATCACTACTATTATTATGAGATATTACCATAATCACTACTATTATTATGAGATATTACCATAATCACTACTATTATTATGAGATATTACCATAATGACTACTATTATTATGAGATATTACCATAATGACTACTATTATTATGAGATATTACCATAATCACTACTATTATTATGAGATATTACCATAATGACTACTATTATTATGAGATATTACCATAATGACTACTATTATTATGAGATATTACCATAATGACTACTATTATTATGAGATATTACCATAATGACTACTATTATTATGAGATATTACCATAATGACTACTATTATTATGAGATATTACCATAATCACTACTATTATTATGAGATATTACCATAATGACTACTATTATTATGAGATATTACCATAATCACTACTATTATTATGAGATATTACCATAATCACTACTATTATTATGAGATATTACCATAATGACTACTATTATTATGAGATATTACCATAATCACTACTATTATTATGAGATATTACCATAATCACTACTATTATTATGAGATATTACCATAATCACTACTATTATTATGAGATATTACCATAATCACTACTATTATTATGAGATATTACCATAATCACTACTATTATATGAGATATTACCATAATGACTACTATTATTATGAGATATTACCATAATCACTATTATTATTATGAGATATTACCATAATGACTACTATTATTATGAGATATTACCATAATCACTACTATTATTATGAGATATTACCATAATGACTACTATTATTATGAGATATTACCATAATGACTATTATTATGAGATATTACCATAATGACTACTATTATTATGAGATATTACCATAATCACTACTATTATTATGAGATATTACCATAATGACTACTATTATTATGAGATATTACCATAATCACTACTATTATTATGAGATATTACCATAATGACTACTATTATTATGAGATATTACCATAATGACTACTATTATTATGAGATATTACCATAATGACTACTATTATTATGAGATATTACCATAATGACTACTATTATTATGAGATATTACCATAATGACTACTATTATTATGAGATATTACCATAATGACTACTATTATTATGAGATATTACCATAATGACTACTATTATTATGAGATATTACCATAATGACTACTATTATTATGAGATATTACCATAATGACTACTATTATTATGAGATATTACCATAATCACTACTATTATGAGATATTACCATAATGACTACTATTATTATGAGATATTACCATAATCACTACTATTATTATGAGATATTACCATAATCACTACTATTATTATGAGATATTACCATAATCACTACTATTATTATGAGATATTACCATAATCACTATTATTATGAGATATTACCATAATCACTACTATTATTATGAGATATACCATAATCACTACTATTATATGAGATATTACCATAATCACTACTATTATTATGAGATATTACCATAATCACTACTATTATTATGAGATATTACCATAATGACTACTATTATTATGAGATATTACCATAATCACTACTATTACCATAATGACTACTATTATTATGAGATATTACCATAATGACTACTATTATTATGAGATATTACCATAATCACTACTATTATTATGAGATATTACCATGATCACTACTATTATTATGAGATATTACCATAATGACTACTATTATTATGAGATATTACCATAATGACTACTATTATTATGAGATATTACCATAATGACTACTATTATTATGAGATATTACCATAATCACTACTATTATTATGAGATATTACCATAATGACTACTATTATTATGAGATATTACCATAATGACTACTATTATTATGAGATATTACCATAATGACTACTATTATTATGAGATATTACCATAATCACTACTATTATTATGAGATATTACCATAATGACTACTATTATTATGAGATATTACCATAATGACTACTATTATTATGAGATATTACCATAATGACTACTATTATTATGAGATATTACCATAATCACTACTATTATTATGAGATATTACCATAATGACTACTATTATTATGAGATTACCATAATCACTACTATTATTATGAGATATTACCATAATCACTACTATTATTATGAAATATTACCATAATGACTACTATTATTATGAGATATTACCATAATGACTACTAATTATGAGATATTACCATAATCACTACTATTATTATGAGATATTACCATAATGACTACTATTATTATGAGATATTACCATAATCACTACTATTATTATGAGATATTACCATAATGACTACTATTATTATGAGATATTACCATAATGACTACTATTATTATGAGATATTACCATAATCACTACTATTATTATGAGATATTACCATAATGACTACTATTATTATGAGATATTACCATAATGACTACTTATTATGAGATATTACCATAATGACTACTATTATTATGAGATATTACCATAATCACTACTATTATTATGAGATATTACCATAATGACTACTATTATTATGAGATATTACCATAATCACTACTATTATTATGAGATATTACCATAATGACTACTATTATTATGAGATATTACCATAATGACTACTATTATTATGAGATATTACCATAATGACTACTATTATTATGAGATATTACCATAATCACTACTATTATTATGAGATATTACCATAATCACTACTATTATTATGAGATATTACCATAATGACTACTATTATTATGAGATATTACCATAATCACTACTATTATTATGAGATATTACCATAATGACTACTATTATTATGAGATATTACCATAATGACTACTATTATGAGATATTACCATAATGACTACTATTATTATGAGATATTACCATAATCACTACTATTATTATGAGATATTACCATAATGACTACTATTATTATGAGATATTACCATAATGACTACTATTATTATGAGATATTACCATAATGACTACTATTATTATGAGATATTACCATAATCACTACTATTATTATGAGATATTACCATAATGACTACTATTATGAGATATTACCATAATCACTACTATTATTATGAGATATTACCATAATGACTACTATTATTATGAGATATTACCATAATCACTACTATTATTATGAGATATTACCATAATCACTACTATTATTATGAGATATTACCATAATCACTACTATTATTATGAGATATTACCATAATGACTACTATTATTATGAGATATTACCATAATCACTACTATTATGAGATATTACCATAATCACTACTATTATTATGAGATATTACCATAATGACTACTATTATTATGAGATATTACCATAATGACTACTATTATTATGAGATATTACCATAATGACTACTATTATTATGAGATATTACCATAATGACTACTATTATTATGAGATATTACCATAATCACTACTATTATTATGAGATATTACCATAATGACTACTATTATTATGAGATATTACCATAATCACTACTATTATTATGAGATATTACCATAATGACTACTTATTATGAGATATTACCATAATCACTACTATTATTATGAGATATTACCATAATCACTATTATTATGAGATATTACCATAATGACTACTATTATTATGAGATATTACCATAATCACTATTATTATGAGATATTACCATAATCACTACTATTATTATGAGATATTACCATAATCTACTATTATTATGAGATATTACCATAATCACTACTATTATTATGAGATATTACCATAATGACTACTATTATTATGAGATATTACCATAATGACTACTATTATTATGAGATATTACCATAATCACTACTATTATTATGAGATATTACCATAATGACTACTATTATTATGAGATATTACCATAATCACTATTATTATTATGAGATATTACCATAATCACTACTATTACCATAATGACTACTATTATTATGAGATATTACCATAATCACTACTATTACCATAATCACTACTATTACCATCATCACTACTTCTATCACCACATTATTTAAGGATCGCTCTGTATATAAGTAGAAAACAAAATCAAGCACTACCCCCTTAACTTATGGCTTCCATCATGTGTAAGGCAAACTTCCTCTGTGCTTCAAACCTTTAAGGCTATATAGGAGTAGTGGCGGAAAAACCTTTAAGGCTATATAGGAGTAGTGGCGGAAAAATGTTGGTTCCAGGATTTTATAGGAGTGACTGTACATTACTTCACCATTTCAGGATGAGAGGACGCAATTTGTAATTATGTTGCGGCTCTTGTTATACGATTTCATTAGGATTAGGAAGGGTCTGTGGGAGTTAAAGGGATAATTAGGAAGGGTCTGTGGGAGTTAAAGGGATAATTAGGAAGGGTCTGTGGGAGTTAAAGGGATAATTAGGAAGGGTCTGTGGGAGTTAAAGGGATAATTAGGAAGGGTCTGTGGGAGTTAAAGGGATAATTAGGAAGGATCTGTGGGAGTTAAAGGGATAATTAGGAAGGGTCTGTGGGAGTTAAAGGGATAATTAGGAAGGGTCTGTGGGAGTTAAAGGGATAATTAGGAAGGGTCTGTGGGAGTTAAAGGGATAATTAGGAAGGATCTGTGGGAGTTAAAGGGATAATTAGGAAGGGTCTGTGGGAGTTAAAGGGATAATTAGGAAGGGTCTGTGGGAGTTAAAGGGATAATTAGGAAGGATCTGTGGGAGTTAAAGGGATAATTAGGAAGGGTCTGTGGGAGTTAAAGGGATAATTAGGAAGGGTCTGTGGGAGTTAAAGGGATAATTAGGAAGGATCTGTGGGAGTTAAAGGGATAATTAGGAAGGGTCTGTGGGAGTTAAAGGGATAATTAGGAAGGGTCTGTGGGAGTTAAAGGGATAATTAGGAAGGGTCTGTGGGAGTTAAAGGGATAATTAGGAAGGGTCTGTGGGAGTTAAAGGGATAATTAGGAAGGGTCTGTGGGAGTTAAAGGGATAATTAGGAAGGGTCTGTGGGAGTTAAAGGGATAATTAGGAAGGATCTGTGGGAGTTAAAGGGATAATTAGGAAGGGTCTGTGGGAGTTAAAGGGATAATTAGGAAGGGTCTGTGGGAGTTAAAGGGATAATTAGGAAGGTCTGTGGGAGTTAAAGGGATAATTAGGAAGGGTCTGTGGGAGTTAAAGGGATAATTAGGAAGGGTCTGTGGGAGTTAAAGGGATAATTAGGAAGGGTCTGTGGGAGTTAAAGGGATAATTAGGAAGGGTCTGTGGGAGTTAAAGGGATAATTAGGAAGGGTCTGTGGGAGTTAAAGGGATAATTAGGAAGGGTCTGTGGGAGTTAAAGGGATAATTAGGAAGGGTCTGTGGGAGTTAAAGGGATAATTAGGAAGGGTCTGTGGGAGTTAAAGGGATAATTAGGAAGGGTCTGTGGGAGTTAAAGGGATAATTAGGAAGGGTCTGTGGGAGTTAAAGGGATAATTAGGAAGGGTCTGTGGGAGTTAAAGGGATAATTAGGAAGGGTCTGTGGGAGTTAAAGGGATAATTAGGAAGGGTCTGTGGGAGTTAAAGGGATAATTAGGAAGGGTCTGTGGGAGTTAAAGGGATAATTAGGAAGGGTCTGTGGGAGTTAAAGGGATAATTAGGAAGGGTCTGTGGGAGTTAAAGGGATAATTAGGAAGGGTCTGTGGGAGTTAAAGGGATAATTGAAATAGATTGGCTCCCCTGATTACTAGAGGTCATTCAAAAGCTGTAGAAAATCGTCTAATAATAGCCACTGTTCAAACGCATTATAATCTGGTTTATTGTAATGTGTAAGAAGTAAAGGGCAGGGGAATACAAGGAAACACTTTAAGGGAACCCACCTCGCTTTTTTTCTCTTTCTCTCCCTCTATCTTGGGCTTGTATCCATTCGGCCCCATTCAGCCTACTGTTTTAAGACGTTTACCCCCATCCAGGTGTCAATATTTTCCTGGCGAGCGGTAGCGAGCCAGCATATATATATATATATATATTTGTTTTACAGAAGCTAAATTTGTACATTTTTCGATATAAACATTTATCCGGCGAAGCCGGATTTCTTCATAAAATGCTGGCTCGATATCGTTCGCCAGGAAGAAATCGATACTTGGATGGGGATAAACGTCTTAAAACAGTTTGCTGAATGAGGCCAAATGGATACAAGTCAGAGAAAGAGAAAAGGAGAGAAAGATAAACAAAAAAAACGGTGACCCCCCTTAAAACAAATGAACCTAGACCCCCCCCCCCCTTATTACAGGAAACAGAAGCCTGGCACAAGTCAGATTTCTCATAAGTTGCAAGTTCTTTATCGCTCGCCAAGAAATAAATTACTCATGAATGGGGTGAATCATCTTACAATGGCCAAACTAGAACGAAACCTTATAAAATATCTCAACTAATTAGGCCAAATAGGAGGGTGGGGGGGTATATAAAGATCAAATGTTATACTTGACGCACACCTCCATCAGAGTAAGTTGGCCTATTGTGCATGACGAAGGCAATATCTGGCTGTTGGAGGCCATGAGGTGTAGCTGCGGAACAAGTTGATCCACATACGCCATTATACACGTAATATATCTTTAGTGTGCCCCTTAAAATAAAATTTTAAGAACTCCCCAGACCCCCTTCAAGCTAAATATGTATGTACATTTTTGGTTAGATAAATGCCCCAGCCAAAGGTGGGTTACTCCTAAATGGAGACACCCACACGATGGATATATCCACAATTATTTGTCAGATTGAATTGATTAATGGCTAGATATGGGACATTGTGGACACTATAAAAAAATTGCCAGGGCCCATCAATGTCATCTAAAATCTTTACTGTTTCTTCCTGTTGACCTTGGATGAAGTCATTGAGCAAATGTAAGCTTTTGAATGAAGTCCACAAGTATCTGTCACAATTTTTGAAGCCACTTATCACATACCTCGAACACAAGGTCCATGTGTGCAGGCTTGCCCATTGTAGGCTCGCTGTCGCTCACCTAGAAAAAATCGACACCTGCATGGAGCTAAATATCATATATACTTGTATTTCTGACTTACCTCCATCAGTGTTAATATCGTGTTTGACGAAGGCGATGTCTTTATTGGAGCCCATGAGACAGATAAAGGCCTCCCTGTAGGTGCGGAAGAAGTTACTCGACACCCCCAGACAGTTAGCTAGGTTACTGTCAATTGTATCGTTGGTGTTGGTATCTGGTGTGGGATAAAATATATAATTAGTTTGAATAATCTTTACAAAAATATTAGGAAAGGTAGCAAAATTGACTCTTTGTAGGTGTGAATGAATATGTTCGACAATTCTAGACAGTTGGCCAGGTAACAGTTACAGACATTCTTCATACTCGAATCTGAGACTAACTCTCACAGAAATCTCACAGAAGAACCCTGGAAGGGGTTTATTCAGTCTGTGACTCCAAAACTAAATTGCGTGTTGTGTGTACAAGTGTAGTGTATGAAGTGCATGTTGTTGTTGTTGCTGTTCTCCAGGCTGCCTGGCCGAACAGCCCCAAGGCTCCAAGCAAGGCCAAGGCCATAACCGAGCGCCCCCACAGAACCCTCCCTGCCTACCACAAAAAAGCCTGGGTGACCGAAGCCACTCACAGGCGAGGAGCTGAGGAGGGCGCGGAAACGCCCGGGATTCCGAAGCCCCAGCCAAGGCCCTGTGCTCCTCAGCAATTACAAAGGGAAAGCTGAGGGGCAAAGTGCATGTTGAATGTTACTGTACTGTTAAAGTGGCTATGCTGGTGAGTGTTGTCTTTAATCAGTTCGATCATGCTGATCAAGTATTAGCATTGTCTACTGCACCTCTGGTGTCCGCCATGGCAGAGGGGGGTTAGGAAGTTATGAGGATGAGTGTCAAAGACGTTCAATCAGCAAGGATCGATCTCTCGGCCTCCTGCAAGCGAGGTATGCACACAACCCATCCCCAACGCAGGTACAATCGTGTTGTTGATGTTGGTATCTTTTATGGAAGAGTTGTTGTACTTAGTTTGAATCTGATATTTCAGTTCCATTAAATAACAGCTTCAAGGACAATATACTACTAACTATATGACTTGATGGATGATTTAATAACTACACTGTAAAGTGTATATACTCATGCACTGTAAAGTGTATATACTCATGCACTGTAAAGTGTATATACTCATGCACACTGTTTAATATTCAACATAAATAACAGTAGTAGACTCAACATTACTACTTTCGACAACGTAATTTATAACTGATTTATTTCCTGTATTATACCTTTGACTTATTCTAATGGGAATATAGCTTAGGTTTGATTTAGAGCTCTGTAAAAGAAGGCAGCGCAAGTCACTAAAGACCAGTCCTGGGCCTGCCTATGAAAACATTAAAATCCCTTCCTTTCCTCTTCCCCTCCCCCGTTGCAGAGGTGGTAAGACCTTGGAAGGGAGAGACTCACCTAGTGCTATTTGTCGATGTATAGCATGCGTAAATGAGAGATGATTGGGGGCTTCCAGTGAATATTGGCAAGCTTGTTTGGGTAAAGGAGGAGTGATGTAGTGAGGGACTACATAAATTGCCGACTTGCGAGTTTCGTTCTATAAGGAAGTTGGAGCTGTAGACAACGATATTTAACATAATCTACAGCTAAAATACGGCCATAGAACATATATAAATACATAAAACCCATTTCAACATGCCATTTATCTATCAGAAACTTAGATTATTATTACATTTCTGTTTAATATCAATGTTTACGGCGTCAACTTCCTTATAGCCAGAAACTCGCAAGTGGTCAATTGCCAACTAGACTAGTGGTCCAGTGAAGAATACTTTATAGTCCACTGGTTCAGAGCATATTATAAGAATGCACTTCAGGCCATAATGGAAGCATAGGTCCAAGTCCCGGTGTCGCGCTTAATACATGAACAACGAAATAACTGCTCCCTGTACACACTTGCTACTGCCCTAGGTGAGAGAGCTACAGAGAGATCTTCATAAGTTAAGGGGACACCGACTGTTTTTTTGGCCTATAAATTAATTCAATCATAAATTCTTAGTTTCCTCGCTAGACATCCCTCAAACTTAGAAAAACATCCACTAGACCCCTCTTCAAGGTAAATTTGTACATTTTTCGGTAGAAAAATGCCCCGGCCCAAGGCCGATTCCTCTTACAATTACAGGCTCGCTATCGCTCGCCAGGAAAAAATTGACACTTAAATGGCAAGATAAGTCTTAAAATTTATAACGAAATGGGATGAAAGGTCTTAAAATCGCCAAACAAATGGTCCGAACATCTAAAAATCTCAAAACTAATGGGACTAAACATTAGGGAGAAGGAGTTCCAGAAAAATGGTGTGTCTCCCCTTAAGTGGATAAGTGATCATGATTACTGTTGGTGGATAAGACATTGGTCATGTGTGATGTGGGCAAGCGGGTTGGTTTGATTTGAGCGTAAACGATCGTGGATGGTATGGTCAGCTCAGATAATACGATCGTGGATGGTATGGTCAGCTCAGATAATACGATCGTGGATGGTATGGTCAGCTCAGATAATACGATCGTGGATGGTATGGTCAGCTCAGATAATACGATCGTGGATGGTATGGTCAGCTCAGATAATACGATCGTGGATGGTATGGTCAGCTCAGATAATTCGCAAGTATCATGAATTTGGCTTGACACCGGGTTTGCCCAATATATATAAAAAAAAAAAAAAAAAAAAAATGCCATTTCTGTGTCCATTAAAAAATATCTAACAGTTTCTAAATAATTATAGTAATCTTAGTAAAAGAAGCCTCGTTTTACTAAATTTGGTGTGAAGAAAGTTGGAAGCAGCCACAGACAATTTTATCTATCTATCTATTGCCGGACGCCTTACTCCCCTTACGAGGGTGGCCATACACAGAATGCCCCCAAGCGGACCTATTCCCTGTGAGAGGGACAACCCGAGCCAGTTTAGTGAAGGACTTACAGGATTGACCACTCAATTTAGGATCCATCCGACTCCGAGGCCCTCTGTGTATCTTGTTAGCACTATTTTTCTACATTGGTGTTCGGCTAATCCATCCACTAACCTGCCTTACCCTTAGGTAAGCAGTACGGATTTGTATCAGGTTTACTCCCTATACAGGTTGCAAACCAAGGCTGACGAGTCCCATCCACCCGGATTTGTATAAGGTTGTCTCCCCTAGATGAGTTGCCGACCAAGGCTAACGAGTCCCATCCACCCTTAAATCCACAGACAATTGCAGCCATGTAATTATTATGTTACCTCCACCAACCGACTTTACTCCTAAACTCAATTAATGAAATCAACAAATACATGTGGCAGTCCAGGGATTCAAACCTAGGATGCTCACACCGAAATTCAGTGCCATTGGTATTGTTGGTGTAAAGCCGGTATCACACGAGCGCTTTTTCACTCAATATTTATCCTCAACACTGGTCTGGCAGCTTATGAGGTCAACATTTTAACTATTTCGGTGACCTAAATTCATCTATCACCAGTCTAGTTTCGGATACCAGGGCAAATTATTCCAGAAACGTTGCCAGAATATTTTTGATTATCGAATATTGACTATAAAGGCTCTCGTGTGATACCGGCATTACTGGATAGAATGTGGTCAATAATAGAACTCACCCAGGTTAACATTGCAGGTGGATTTGCCCTTGAGGTCCTGTACACTACTGATGGTAGAGTTCTTCTTAATGACCCCCACCAGGTAGTAGCGGTTGGACTCAGAGGCAGCGTAGGATTCGGAGAGCAGGTCTGCGAAGTTGTTTTGTCTGGAGGAGAAAGAGGATTGGAGACATTTAACTCTATCTGGTGCGATGTCTTGCAAGTTATAATATGAAATTTTGATTAGTTATTATTGAGAGTTTAATTGTATTGTTTTTGCCATGTTTGTGTATTACTGTATATTATTTAGATTGCCCCCTAGACGCCTTCATAGATCGCCTTCAAACAAAAAATAATAATATATAAATAACAAAAAAACATTTCCAAAACTTCATTAGCCTATCTTTACAGTCAAATATGTCCATACCCATAATAACCGTTCAGCAGTACAGGTACAGGATGTATAGTTTGGAGTTTAGATCAAAATTCTACATGTTCAAAAATAATATATCACCTGTTCAGTTCAGTTGATAGTCAGAAAGACAAAGCTTTTTCAACGTTGCTTTCCTAGTCCAGCACCAAAATTATATCTAAAGAAATAGATGGCCATTCTCTCTTCCTTCAAGATCTCTCTTGCTAACAGGTCCTGGATTATTCATATTCCTAAAATTGTGAATCCACAGTTTGCACCACCAGATGCCACTACATGATAACAGGCACCAAAGTCATTATTGTAACAGAGATCAGCCTCCTTAAGCTTCTAACCTTCCCTACGATACTAATATCAATCTGCCACAGGCATCGGTTGTGAGACGGTCTGTGTCCAAACAAGAGGTGTTATAGAAGCTGAAATTCAGCCTAAAACTAGCCCTTGGCATGTACTGTATTTACATACATACATACATACATAAAATTTTAAGACTGAGTGTTCCACACATACGTGCAGTTTCAGTCTCTTGTCCTAATGGCGGCATTCCAGGCAACCCTGTTAAGGGCTGCTTCACTTGTCAAGTTCTTGGATTTGAGATCGGCGCGTATAGTCCGATCCCAGGTCTTCCTCGGTCCACCCCTTGGTGCAGCTCCCTCCACAATCACAGACCTGCATTTTTTCACCCAATTTTGTTCATCCATTCTCTCCACATGTCCATACCATCCCAGTCTACTTGTACGCATCACCTCGCTAATACTCTTTATACCTATACGTCTCCTCAGCTCAACATTTGTTATTCTATCCTGTAGCCTGGCCCCACACATCCATCTCACCATTCTCATCTCATTACGCTTCATTCTGTTGACATCCTCTACTTTAACGGCCCATGTTTCTAAGGCATACGTCATTGCACTTCTAACACATGAGGCATACACCTTTCCCTTCAGGGGGAGAGGCATTCTTTTCATGGTCAGGATTGACATCAGTTCTCTGAACTTCCCCCAGCCACACCTAATTCTAGCAACAGTGGCAGCCTCGGCCCCACCACCGGCAGAGATGGTATCTCCTAGGTAACAAAACTTGTTCACCAGCTCCAAAGACTCATTTCCAAAATTCACAGCCACAGGATCATCACTTAACACAAGCTCGCCTTTGCACACTATGCACTCAAATTTCTCTATTTCTGACTTATCCTTCGGCAGGGGTCCCTTTATTCTACTACAGCCTTACTCCCATGGTGTACCCAACATCAACAGATGCTACATTGAATCGAGTTAACGCCCACTCCCTTTCCACACACTTCACATGGGTATGCACCGCTCTTTTCAACATTGCCTCGTCTCAATCTACAATGCATAACCTTGGTTTTGTTAATATTGACTCTTAAACCCTTGCTCGCCATGCCCTCTCTCCACTCTCTGAATTTGGCCTCAGCATCTTGCATACTGTCAGCTATTAGGATTAAATCGTCTGCATAAAACAGTTCCAACGGGAGTCCGCCTCTAAAAACTCTAGACAGTGCCTCCAAGACCATAATAAAGAGGAGGGGGCTTAACACTGAACCCTGATGGACTCCAACACGGACTGCGAACTCATCACTTAGTACACCCTTCACCCTCAACACACTTCGCGAATCCTCATACATCTTCATTATCACACGCACCAGCCACTCTTCCACACCAAGTTTCCTCATAGCCCACTGCACAACATCTCTAGGCACCAAAGGCCTTCTCCAGGTCTACAAATACAAAGTAAAGATCCCTGCCTTTTAGTAAGTATCTTTCCTGTATCTGCCTGACTATGAAGATAGCATCGGTTGTACCCCGTCCTGGCATAAAACCAAACTGCATATCATCAATAGAGATGCTTTGCCTGATCAAACCCTCAAGGACTCTCTCACAGACCTTCACGATTTGGTCAAGCATTTTCAGGCCCCTATAATTTGCTCTATCTAGAGCATCCCCTTTTCCTTTGTATATATTTACTATTACACTTTTGAGCCAATCCTCTGGGATTTTCTCATCTTTAATAATGGTGTTTATCAACTCAGTGACTAAGTTTACACCAGTCTCCCCTGAGGCTTTTATCATCTCAGCGACAATGTCAGAGCAACCTGGAGCTTTACCGTCCTTCATTTTATTGATTGCGTCGCTCACTACAGCTGGTGCTATCAAAGGAGAGGGCCCAGATATTGGTTTTCCGATACTAAGCTGTTCCTTATCCCATTCAAACTCTACATTTAGCAATCATTCATAGTGTGTCTTCCATGCTTCTCTGATTTCATTTTCTGCATACACAATCTTCCCATTATCGTTTCTAACACACTGTTTACCTATAATAGCCCTACTGTCATTTTTAACTCGCCTAGCTAGGTTGAAGATCCCATTGGGATTGTCAGTGTTACACACTTGTTGGAGGACCAGGTCCTTAATGCGATTTTTAGAATTGTAAATAACTCTTTTGGCAGTTCGTTTAGCTGCCTGGTATTCCTTCTTGCTGCCTCCTTTCTTCCATGCTTTGAAGCATCTCCTTTTCTCTTTCACAGCATGTTCTACCTCATCGTTCCACCACCAGGAGGTCTTTTTCCTGGGGTGACCCTTTGTTTTCCCACAGACTTTGTCAGTGGCAGTGATAAGGCTATGCTTAAAAAAGTTCCATTGACTATTTACATCATTAGGCCTAGCGTCCTTATTTCTATTAATTTCCTCCAGTTCACTATGAAACCTATCCCTAACTTCCCTGTTCTTCAGCATCCACACTTTCCTTTTGGGTATGTATACCTTCGCTTAGGATCTCTGTATAAGCTCATGTCGCACACAAGTAGCTTATGCTCGGTGATACATTCTTCGCTCGGGATGACCTTTACATCTCGAACTAGTTTCCAGTCTTTCCTGTTAACCAAAAAGTAATCTATCTGGCAACTGGAGACCCCAGAGTTATATTTGTGGCAGCTATACCCGGCGCAGCTATTTCCGAGTTGGACGGGATTTATGTCCGGTTTACAGTGTTCTCTCAGTCGGTTTTAAGTGGTTTTAGGACGAATTCAAGCCTGTGCCTTTTAACTATTGTGTTAATATTAATTACTATGTACTGTACTATCCTTGAAAACATAATAATGTTTGTATTTGTCATTAATATCATATGCAATTATGTAATTCGGACATCTCAGAAAATCGTACATTTCGGAATTAGTCTGAGATCACAAGGATTTACTTCTCACTCCGTGTGGCATACTATAATTGTAGCAAAGTCCCGTACCAAGGCAAAAGTAAAAATGTTAGGTGGCCACCAGCGTGGTCTAATAAAGATACGAAGCAAATCCAAGGTACCTTCGAGAAATGCGTCGAGTAGTTCCACCAGTGTCTTACTCCCTCAAGGCAATTTCTCAGTATAGATAATCCCAAGTCTTCCAAAATATCTCTCAACCAGTGCCTTTAAGATATCTTTCCAACTGTATCACTTCTGGATTTGGCTGGGGATGTCTTACTAATTCCGTCGTTCCTTCCAGCTGCGCATCTTGGGTCTATAAGGGCGGTTGTGCGCAGAGGAGGGTGTGTGTTGACGGCAGTAGCTCTTCTCAGAATCCGCGCCACGGCGGTGGGGAGTCTCCGGGCAAAATGGGCACTTGGTGGTTTTGGATTTATGAAAGGTATTCTCCCCTGGGTGTTGTGGTTGGTCTTCCTTGGTTTCACTGGTGGTGTTGGAGGTTAGCCTTCTTGTTAAGTCTTGGGGGACTTGGCGAGGTGATGGTGGCGACCCGAGCCTGCCAGGGTGAGGAGGCTCTTGTGTCCTCATGTCTCGGCGGCGTGGTGACAGGAGTTGTTTTTATACTGGTGCTTCCATCTCCTCCTTTGTTTTTCTCCCCTATCTCACAACTTGTCTTTTGTCTCCTTCATACACATAGGAATAAGAAAAAGTAGTCTGTAGCAAGATTAAATATTACTTACGTAATTGTCCTAAAGCGCTGGGTGTCGTTGAGCGCTATAACATCCGAGTGTTCTGTGGCTACGCTGATGACACACTGGCTGACATCATTACCACGGGTACATGACAAGTCTGGCCACACTCCCCTCAGCCTGAGCATGGTGCTTAAGTCACTACATTTCTTGAACTCCAAATCGCTGGTCACACAGAACCTTACAGGCTTCTCTTGTTCGGCGGAACACATCCGCTCTTCCTTTACAACATCCATTTTACCTGTAAGTTAATTTAATTTTCAATGTATAGGTTACAACACATATCAACAAATAAAAACAATGCATCAGAACAGTGTAAGAAAATATAATCTAGCTTGTCACGCAACATCACACAAACTTATCGTGTTTGGTTGAACACATTTGCATGGCGCTCACGACAATCATTTTACCTGCAAGTAGGCCTATAACTTATATTTATCATATTCAACAAATAGAAATTATGTATGAAAAGAAGACATGGAAATTATATTTTGCTGGTAATGCAAAATTTCGCTTGCTTATCTGGCTTGACTTAAGACACTTGCTTGTCCCTCACAAACATTTGATTGATAAATAAAATATGCATGTAACTTGAATGACAAAACTACACATACAAAGAACACCTAGAAGAAAGAAAACAATTGCTCGTCACTTATGACGTATACTTCTCCTGTATGTTCATGTTGTTGTTGTTGTTGTTGTTCCCTAAGCTGCCTGGCCGAACAGCCCCGAGTCCCTAAGGAAGGCCATGGCCACGGTCGGGCTTTCCCACAGAGCTCTCAAGGAGTGTAGATTGCGTTGTTGGCGTAAGTGGTTGTGTGAAATGCAGTCTTCTACGATGTATTTAATAGTATGGGGTGCTGTGTTACAACCTGGCCAGGAGTCGATGACGGAGTCATCCAGTCTCTTCTGATAGCTCAGAAGGGCTGGATGGTGTCCGCATCTCAGCCTGGCCAGGTGGACTCTGTCCTCGCGAGGAAGGGAGGATTCAGAAGGATGGATTTCGGGAGGTCGTGCCTGCAGCTGCGTGTTGTTTATGAGTGAGTGGATGGAACGGCGAGAGATATAAGTATGGATGTGTTTCTGGAAGTTGGTTTGTGGTGGGCAGGGAGAGAGAGAAGATAGTATTTGTGTGTGATAGCGTGTGCTGGGTGTTGTTTTAACATTTCTTGGTATCTGTAGATGTGTTGCCATGTAGTGTAGTGGGTGGTGTTGGTTCGTGGAGGCTGCTGCCAGGAATTGAGTGTCTCTCATGTCCAGATGGTCTTTGACTTTGAGGACTTTGGTTTCTTGATGTAGGTGATCTGTAGGTGAAGTAGCTGTGCAGCCTGTGATGATTTTTAGGGCTTTATTTTGAATAGTCTGTAAGGTCTTATGATGTGTTTCAGCTAGGTTAGAAGCCCAGGCCAGGCTTGTGTATTCCATCACTGATCTTATGTATTGTTTGTAAACTGTGATGGTGGTTTCTTTGTTGTGTCCAAATGTTGTGTTGGCAAGTGACCTGAGGGCGTTAAGTCTGGGTGTCAGTTTCTTTTTAATGTTTGTGGTGTGCTGTTTGAATGTCATTTGAGTATCATAT
Source organism: Paralithodes platypus (assembly GCA_032716605.1). Lineage (NCBI taxonomy): Eukaryota > Metazoa > Arthropoda > Malacostraca > Decapoda > Lithodidae > Paralithodes > Paralithodes platypus. The sequence goes on from CM064487.1 coordinate 136,448,221, forward strand.
GTTACTCCCAGGATTTTGGGTGAGTGTGTGTGTGTTAGGGGTATGTTGTTTATGGTGACTTGCGGGGAGTATGCGTGATCTTCTGTCCAGCTTGTGAGGAGGGTTGCAGTGGATTTGGCTGGGGCTAAATAAAGTTTGTTTGTAGTGCACCAGTCATGTAATGTGTTGAGATTGGGTTGAAGGAGATTTGTTGCTGTGCCTGGGTCTTGGTGTGTGCATGTGAGTGTTATGTCGTCTGCGTAGGAGGCTATGTTTATTTGGGGTGTATTGGGTGTATTTATATCATGCATGTACAGATTAAAGAGTGCGGGCGACAGGACGGATCCTTGCGGGACTCCGTTTGGGAAATTTCTGATGCATGTTCATGTTGTATCCAATGCTGATTTCACTACTGCTCTTCTGTCACCAACAATTTGACAAATTCATCTATACTGTATATCTTCAGCTGACTTTTATATTTAGCTGTATATAAAAAAAATGTGTTCTTTCTCTCAGTTGAAAATATTTACAGTAAATCCTTCCTGTTTCAGGCCCCAAGCTTCCAGATAACCACCAATTTTGAACATGTATGTTGTATTGACATTACCTACCTCTATCGGGTCAAGTAAAAAACACCGAGGTAAATGTCCAAACACAGTAACACCCGATATATGGTAAGTTCAAAACACCAAGACAAAAGAATGAGGCGTTTTGTTCAGCCAGAAATAATGCAGTTTTGGCCAGTATCTCCCCTTGATTAGTCCAATAAAAAGGGCTTTGATTGTATCTGTGAAGACAATGTGCATCAAATGTAAACACATAACAACGGCATGTAAGAAAAGGTTAAAGTTAGAAGGCTTAGGGTAGGCTGTGCTTTGCCAATGAACTAATTTCCGTGTCCTAGACCTGTAGAGCCTGTGGCGAGTGATTTACCCTGCCATCCACACTGCATATTATCAAGGTTACTACAGATTGTCTTTCTAAATAGGACATCACAAATGCCCACTGGCTCCAGAGGAAACTGCCCATCCATCTAATCTTGCTCAGCACCTCAGAAATAAACAAATAAATATCCAGTTGTGATTATAATGAGCTATTGGTAATCAATATGCAACAGGACACACTACACAAATAAACAACTCATACAAATTGATATTGATGTTGAAGGAGTACTCACTCTCAGCATAGTATTCTCCAGTAGTCTTATTGTCCATGTCCTGCAGAAGGTCACTAAACTCATCATCTATGCCAAGAGTATTGAAGTACCATTGGCGGCTCGCCAGATTCTCCTCACCCTTCCACTTAGCTTGAGTCAGGGCCCACATTATCTTCTGAATTTTGGCCTCACTGAAATACGAAAACCAATAATTCAGTGAGCCTTTTTTTTTAAGTCAAATACATTTGAGTTACTTCCAACATATAATTTTATTGTTGTGGCAGTATGCCTAAAATATAGTCTGGTGTCACACATGATCTGGATCTTGGCGTCCTTGAAATTTGATAGTTAATAGTGGAGTCACAAGCTCACTTTTTTCGGGAAACTCTAGTTTGATAGCTTCCGTAATAATATTATATATAACATCAGTTACCTCAAAGGTAGGTTTGCGACAGGGTTGTGTAATGTCACCATGGCTGTTTAATATGTTTATGGATGGTGTGGCGAGGGAAGTGAAAATGAGAACTATGGGAAGAGGATTGGGTTTAGTAAGAAAGAATGGTAGAGATTGGGAGTTGAATCAGTTGCTGTTCGCTGATGACACAGCGTTGGTGGCGGATTCTGAGGAGAAACTGAAGCGGGTAGTCAAAGAGTTTGGTGTGGTTTGTGGGAGGAGTAAACTAAACGTGAACGTCAATAAAAGTAAAGTAATGGTGTGTAATAGAGGTGATCGTAGGGTGAATCTAGATGTGAAGCTTGATGGGGAAATATTAGAACAAGTGGAGGTATGGAAATGGAGGTAAAACAGAGAGTGTGTGAAGGAAGGAAGGTTTTTGGAGCAATGGGAAGTATGTGGAAGACGAGAAATCTCGGAATGAAAGTAAAAAGTGCAATGTATCAAGGAGTTGTTGTGCCAACAGTGATGTATGGGGCTGAGACATGGGCTCTGAAGAAAAAGGAGAGAAGAAAGCTGGCTGTGATGGAGATGAGCTGCTTGAGGAGTATGTGTGGAGTTACTCGTAGAAACAGATTGAGGAATGAAGAGATACGTAGGAGAGTGGGGCAGCAGGAACATTTGTCAGCCAGAGTGGTGTGACGTCTACCAGCATTGGCAGAATCGCCTCTCGTTATAATAATAATAATAATAGTTCTTAAAGCTAGCGCATGCTAAGCTAGCTAAGGATAGCTCAATAAGGCCGATTAGGCGTATTTCCATTGGGGTCCTGTACTACTACCCCATCCCTTTGCTCATGAGGGATGGTAACGACTCAGTGCTTGTGAAAAATCTTTAATGCGCCGAGCGTGGGCGCGAACCCGGGCCTTCTGGGTGGAAGTCCGAGACGCTAGTCACTACACCAAGCGAGCCGTTAGCCACTAGCGCTCGCCAGGGACATCGAAATGGGCTACAGTTATCAGAGAATGTTGTTCTTTCTTTCCTAGTAATCGCATTGTCACAGACAGTCCAGTGGTGGTCTTTGTTTTCGTCTGTGACAACGGGTTATATTTTATATCAACAGTAGTGATAATAGTACCAGCGTGGGAATGAGAAAGACTTTCAAAGCGAGAAGGTAGTGTCTGGCTGTGTCCTGTGGCGCCTGCTGTCTTGTGACGTCTCGGCCCGTGATTGGCCGACCATCGCGCCTTTACGGGCTCCTGTGTAACTAACCTCCTCCATGAGGGTCCCCAGGAGCTGTCCTCGTCAGGACAGGCTTGGCGCGCGTGCTTCTAACATCCCTTTGCATACTCTCTCCCGATCACCACCTTTATCACTGTTTCTCTCACTCGATTCTCTCTTTCCATACTCTAACCTTTATTAACTGCACAACACTCCCCTTGGGTTCTGCATATGGTTTTCATAGACGGCTCATTGTATTGCATACGCCGTCCTCAGAGATATTTACATGTACTTAGAATAGGTTTGAGGGTTCTAAGTTAGTATAGGTTAAGAACTTTGTGTGTCTCCATTTTTGATTTAGTGTTTCTGCTCTTTTATTTAATGCTAGACTGGGATAAGGTAACTGTAGTCGTTGTCTCCGATGTGTGTACAGTTTGCTTATACCTACACGACTTCGACTGGTCCTGTGGTAGCCTGGGTTGTCTTTTCGGTTGCGTCCTTTGCGAGTGCAGCATTGTGTTGACTGAGGGTTTTGGCCTGTACCAGTTCCACACTTTGCTGCCTCTTTGCTTGTCTTTAGAGGGTCGCCAGGATAGAACCAGATACTTGTGATCTGGATCTATCGAGAGAGCACCCTAGTCAATTAACGTAACTTAAAGGATGCAGTCTAAAGGACATCGCTAGGCTACGAGCCTGTCTTGCTCAACCCCAGTTCCTTACCTAGAGTATCCCAGCTAGACATTATTAATCGAGTAGACACTTGTTAGTATTTAATATAAGCTCTTTGATATGTGTGCATTATTATTCACAGCATTTATTAGTCTAGGTTGTTGCTGAGCCGCACAACCATAGCAGACTGTTTCGTTGATGAGGAAGTACTTCTTTTAGTGTCGAGCATTGCTACCGTTGCGCATTTATAGTATTCTCGTGTCAGTTAACATTATATGTCCTATCTTTTAGTGTATTCGATTTACACGTGTGGTGTCCTGCCTCCTGCCTTTATATAGTTTAAGATACGAGCATCTTATGAGCATCAGACTTTCTTCAGAAGTTTCCAGGTCTATGCTGTAGGACTATACTTCACTTTCTTTCAAATAGGAGTGAAGAGTTTATTGTTGTTTAGAGTAACTGTATTTGTGTATTCATCTTTTTATTGTATTAAATCTTGCAGTGATTTAATTGATCTTTCCATAGATTCCTTCTTATGCATTTTAACGTAACTTGCATCTTGTTTGTTATCAGGCTATACCAGTGTGGGTTAGCCTGAAGTAGAGTACATTTATGCCCAGTTAAGGATACTCCGCTATCGCAGATTAACTCTGGAGGGTATAGGTGTTTTTGTTCGCTGGCATATAAGTTCGAGGGTTTGAATCTAGCGTACCGTTGTTGCATAGTGCCCTATTACTAGTCCAATCATTAAGTGCCCTTGTTTTATTCGTAGTCCCGGTCGTAACAGTGGACAGAAGGGTGCTGAGCTGGTATGGTTATGTTGAACGAATGGAAGATGAAAGGCTTACAAAGAAAATATGTGAGTCAGATACAAAGGGAGATAGAAGGGCAGGAAGACCCCCATTGAGATGGAGAGACTGTGTAAGACAAGCTTTGGATGATAGAGGAATGACTATAGATCAGGCAAGGGAAGTGGTAATAAACAGGAATGAATGGAGAATGCTTGTGAATAGATCAGTGAACACGTGGTCATTTGGGGGAAGGGGTCGGGCGCAAGTTGGACTAGATAATAGTCCATCAGGCGCCTGGCCCGGGGAGACTGTTTATAATTATGAAGGGTGCGCCTGGAAGTGTGGTGGGCGGGCTTGTGGCTTCGGCTCCGCTATGTGTCTGCCTGCCGAGATCGGAACCTCACCGGGTGGTCGGGGGCTGGGGGAGTGCTGGAGGGACCTTGGTGACCCTGGCCTCTGGGTTTTCTCCTTTTTTGTGTGTTCATTGTTTTCTGTTGTGTTTTGTGTTGTCCCTATTCTGGCTCTGTATTGAGATGGCATGACAAGTTTCGACGCTCAGAGTCTTCTTCAGGTGTGTGAGGACTCCAGAGAGAGTTGAAACTTGTGACATCTAACAAATAAACGTGTTTTCTCTATGTGGATATAATTTTGTCATTCAAATGTTCACGGCATTCTGAATTACTCTTCCCAACAGATATAGTCTTGCTTGCTTATTTTTTGAATCATGTGTTTAAAAAAATTGTCTATATATATTAATCTCTCTCTATTTGTCTATCCGTCGATTCATATATCTAATAATCTCTCTCTCTCCTAACCTATCAAGTGCGAGCTCGTGATTTGAACAGCCCGCCATGGTGCTAAGATTGGACCGAAAATCCGAACCTCGCAAAGGTAATGAAATGTACATCAGCGTGTTGATATCACTCCCCCGCATCCCATTGCGGATCTTTTTTGCACACAAAGGGTGTGGGTGTGTTGTGATTATGGTCGATATTTGCATGGTTGGCGCGAATGGCAGTTGTATCCCAGGCGGGAGGAGGGAGGGAAGGAATTACGTAACATCCCTTCTATCTCTCATTTAAAGTAATATTATTGTACCACAAGGCATATGCAGGCATATTTGAAGAATTAGGACCCAGAAATTAGGTGTAGAGAAATAATAAAGCAATAAATAAGTCGGGAGTGAGTGTGGGTAGAAGATCGAGGGAGAAATTTCTTCTCCCTTCCCCCTCTTGCTATCGATTGTGCTTTTAGCTGTTATGCTTGCTCCAGGGCCACTGCTTTCACTCCCTTGTATACATATAAAGTGTATTGGATAAATCTGGGGTTGAAGGACAGTCCCAGAGCCCTGCCACCACTTCATGATAATGAGGGTAGAGGAGGGTGTGTTGAAACGGGAGTGAAACCCGCTTGTTGCAATAGCCAAAAAGGAAATTCGCTACCAAAAATATGTTATTAGGAGCTATCCTAGGTCGGGAATTGAACCCAGGACCCCTCACATATGAAGTGAGTACCCTACAATGTAGACCAATAGAGATATCCCACTTAGACTGGTTGGCTCAAGTAATTTCCGCATCATGTTTTCCGTTTAGGCTATTGCCACAATTTCTGACCTTTACAGTGTAAGTGTAAGTGTGAGTGTGTGTTTGTTTGGTGTAAGTGTGCTGTGAAGTTTGGTATCGAAAGTTGCATGACCAACTTGTTATGCAATGTTCATACGTATCCTGCCTTGCTTCAGTTTCGGTACATGTTTGAAAATAGTGTTCATGAGAGGCCTATCACATTACACCACGAGAGCCTCTTATGAGCCCTATTGCTTTTGATGGGTTAAATTAGTTCTAAGACTATAATTGTATGTCATATTCGCTCTGAGAGTATCATGGGCAATTCTAGTCTCAAACACTCAAAACAGTTATATAGTGATAACAAAAAAAGAGTCAGAGCTTGCACTAAGTTCTGCAACAAAATATTAAGGTATATGGATAATCTGACATTCTTACCTAGTTACCCCTCCTGTCCAAAGCCTATGTGCGGATGCCTTAAACCTAGACATCGGCACACAGGCTTGGGACGGGAGTGGTAACTTGGCAGGTATGCCATATAAGCCATATATCTTAATATTTTGTTGCACAACTTAGTTGGGCTATTGAACAAGAATTGGCACTGGGCCCTATATATCTTTTTAATGGAAAATTGAAAACTTAATTGGCTCTCACTTGAGTAACGAAGGTGGGCCCAGGATCTATAGTTTATCCATCCACCTTTCTATCTATCTGTCTATCAGTATCTATCTACCTGTATATGTATCTATCTATCAATTAACTAATCACTATCTTTTTATAAATCAATCTCTCACTTGCTCAATCTATTAATCTATCCATGTACTGCATGGATCTATCTATTTATTCATCATAGAGACTAACTTAGCTCCTCCATGAGTGACGAAGGTGTTCCATGGTCGGGCCGCCCAGAAACAGTCGTTCGCAGTCTCCGAGATGTCCACAACATTGCCGTCAGGACACAACAGCCCAAACTCGCTTGTGTTTACAGCCCTGTTGTCCTGGAAGACAATCGGATGCAATTAATGGTCACGAGATAACTGCAAGGTTTAGGGTAGCTGAAAGATGAGAAACTAAGTCATAGATCTCTAAATCAAGTTAGTTGTTTTATGAGGAAATACAATGATCTATCTGTAGATTTTTCTCTCTCCATTATTTACATTTATTACTTTGGAAGTCATTGTTATCACACTGCCTTACCGTAAAGAACTCCAGTGTCTTGGAGAGCTTGCTGAAGGCCACATCGCCCCCATTCTGGGTGAGACACTTAAGAGCCCCCTCATAGCCAGCGTAAGCGTTCCTCTTGTCGCAGGTCCCGCCATTACATAAGGAACACATCGCTGCAAACCTCTGCTCTGTAGGAAGAAATGTTTTATGGTTAACTAAGGTAAAATAACACCGATTTAAAGTTCACAAAAGTTTTATTCTTGTTGCAATTACAGCCACTATACAGAGAACACATTGCTGTGGGCTGCCACCCTACAAAAGGGTAGGGTTTGGTTTTGACTCTTTGCAGGAAGGTAAAACTTTAGGTTAGATCTAAGATCACAGAGGAAATAATACTAACCGGCAGGGCTATGAATTTGGTATTAGATCAGGAAAGTAAAGAGCTGTACCTTATGACAAACAAAGTCAGTGGTTTCGTTAGACGTCCCCCACTGTACAGAGAACATAATCACTGCAAATCTCCGGCCTACAAGCAGGTACATTATTATTGTTCTGATTCGTAATATCATTTTGAGTAGTCTTTAAGATAAGGTAAGCTGCAAAGGCTTTGGTTTATGAGCACTGAATAGGTCTATCACTAGGAAACTCAAGAAATACTTGGGGGTAACCATGGCAGCCTTGTAGCAAATAATGGCATTTTTGTACCCTACTCCAGCTGTCTGTACACATAGAAGACTTGGGATCTCAGTTCGAGAAACAGGCTAATTAAGTAGCCCATGTATGTTCAGCAGGCTCAAACAATTATATAGTAAAGAAAAACAAACTTACTGAGTGCAGCATCTGTGTCATTAACGGTGGCCCACTCTCCTGGTACACAGGCTCTGTTGAAGGTGGTGGCGAGACTGGCTATCTCGTGTTCCAGGGAAGATTGGTTGGGCTCACAGATGGGCTGGATTACTCCCTTCTGTTTCAGCTGTGGAAGTTTAAAAATGCTTTTAATATTAAGTAAGCATTAGATTTTGTATTATATAATTTTACTAAATAACTTACATTTATCACCTAAGTATATCATCTCCCTTTCTAAGTTGAGTTCACAATAAGATTGAACCATTCCTTTATGGTTTAACTGCAAAGGTGTTAATATTTAAGTATTAAGTTTTGTTTATTAAGCCAGTAAGGATAGGTTGTTAGTTTAAGTTAAAATTATGGATGGTTTGGTTTGAGATACGATTGGTTAAGTTAGCTTAGGGTAGGTTAGAGTTGTTGTTGTTGTTGATGTTCCCCAAGCTGCCTGGCCGAACAACCCCAAGGCCCCAAGCAAGGCCAAGGCCATAACCGAGCACCCCCACAGAACCCTCCCTGCCGACCACAATAAAGCCTGGGTGACTGAAGCCACTCCATGGCAGGGAGCTGAGGATGGTGCGGAAACGCCCTGGAAACCAAAGCCCCACCCAGGGCCCTGTGCCCCTCAGCAATTTTGAAGAGAAAGTTGAGGGGCAAAGGAAAAATGTGACGCTTTGGCTTCCAATCTTGGTAGATTGGGAGGTCAATCCACGGAAGAGACGCCGTCACTTGAGATCTAGAAAATATATAAGTAAAAGGAACAGTCAGAGTAAGCTATGGGTATGGCAGAGATCGCTCAGTTCTCACTCTGATAGACCAGCCCATCACCACATGACTAGAACCCAATCCTCTCAGCATCAGCTAGGAATGGCCCTAGAAAGCCACCTTTGGCGGAGGGATAACTCCCCTATTTCAACCCCTTTCGGGGTTGGGCACCCGCCAAGTAGGTTAGGTTAGGTTAGAGTTGGGTTGGTTAGCTTTCTTTAACCCGGGAACTGCGGGAAGACTCTTAAGAGTTCCCCCGGCGGACTGCGGGAAGACTCTTAACCCGGCAAGCGCGATAGGCCTCACGGAAGGCTTCCTATAGGGAACGCGATAGGCCTCACGGAAGCAAGACCATAAAAAAAGCCTTCCAAAAAAAAAAAGGGCCTATCAAAACAAAGGAATTTGTCTCTAGGTGAGATAATTCCCCTCCAGTACTCATCCATGTAAATCTCACCCACCTCCCTCCCCTCCTTCCCCACCTTATTCCCCCCTCCCTCCCCTCCTCAATTATCACCTATTTTTCCTCTTATTATCATCATTTATCGGTTATTTTTCTCTCCCGCGATAATGTAGCACAAGTGGGTTGCAGAAAAGATCGTTATGTAACACCCAGACACCGGCCCACACCGCCCCGCTCGTCTCAGTTACCACACAGACAGCGAGAGAGGAGGGTTGCCTGTGGCTCTCTCTCGCCTGAGATTATGACCGGGTGGCCAATATCTTCGTTTTTCACCACCCAAATGCTTTTCCCACTTATTTTAGCACTCTTGAAGGTTCATATATACATCATATATGTAAAATAAAAGCATACCGAAAACAAATAATGCTCTATATTGTAAGTATAACGAATTCTGTCAGAATCCAAGGCTAGAAATGCACAAATAACTACCCTAGCCCCTAGGTCTATTTCGCGCTTGTCAGGTTAAGAGTCAGAGAAAAAAAAACATCAATTTTAAACATCGATTTTTTTTTTTTTTGCCCTTGGGCCATGCAAAATATCAGTCCTCTACCTCCCCTCCTTCCCCACTTTCCTCCCCTCCTTCAGTTATCACCTATTTTCCCTGTTATTCCCTTATTCTGAGGTATATTTTCGTGCTAACATTAACGAGTTGCAAGCAGGGCATTGTCATCACTGTTAGCAAGCGAGTGCAAGAGAGAGAGAGAGAGTATCGATCGACAGTGTCTCAGTGGCCTTGGGGGAAATTGGCGGGAAAGGAGGTTGCCTAACCCATACATTATGTAACTCGCGGCCTGTATCGCTGATTTTGACCATCAAAACGCTGTTTTCACTCGTTTTATTATTGTACAGGTTAATACCTTTATAATCAACCTATAATAGGCGCATATGGATAAGTATTAATGCTATTTATGGTAAAATGAATATTTTAGTGATGGAAACAGCTCAAATACATGTGCACAGGCAGAGGTGTCTAATTACCCCCATGCGCACTTAAGAGGTTAATGGAACCAAATCTTGTGCCCAATCATCAAGACAATATGTTCTCAGATTCAATTTCCAATACCCAGTGCTGATATAATTAATTACTATGGTTGTTGTTGTTGTTGTTGTTGTTGTTGCTCCCTAAGCTGCCTGGCCGAACAGCCCCGAGTCCCTGAGAAAGGCCATGGCCACGATCGGGCTTTCCCACAGAGCTCTCATTGAGTGTAGATTGTGTTGTTGGCGTAAGTGGTTGTGTGAAATGCAGTCTTCTATGATGTGTTTAATGGTATGGGGTGCTGTGTTACATCCCGGGCAGGCGTCGACAACGGAGTCATCCAGTCTCTTCTGATAGCTCAGGAGAGCTGGATGGTGTCCGCATCTCAGCCTGGCCAGGTGGACTCTGTCCTCGCGAGGAAGGGAGGATTCGGAAGGATGGATTTCGGGAGGTCGTGCATGCAGCTGCGTGTTGTCTGTGAGTGAGTGGATGGATCGGTGAGAGATATGAGTATGGATGTGCTTCTGGAAGTTGGTTCGGGGTGGGCAGGGAGGGAGAGAGGACAATAATTGTGTGTGATACCGTGTGCTGGGTGTTGTTTTGATATTTCTTGGTGTCTGTGGGTGTGTTGCCATGTAGTTTAGTGGGTGGTCTTGGTTCGTGGAGGCTGCTGCCAGGAATTGAGTGCCTCTCATGTCCAGATGGTCTTTGACTTTGAGGATTTTGGTTTCTTGATGTAGGTGATCTGTGGGTGCAGTAGCTGTGCAGCCTGTAATGATCTTCAGGGCTTTGTTTTGAATAGTCTGTAAGGTCGTATGATGTGTTTCAGCTAGGTTAGAAGCCCAGGCTGGGCTTGCATATTCCATCACTGATCTTATGTATTGTTTATATACTGTGGTGGTAGTTTCTTTGTTGTGTCCAAATTTTGTGTGAGCAAGTGACCTGAGGGCGTTAAGTCTGGGTGTCAGTTTCTTTTTAATGTTTGTGGTGTGCTGTTTGAATGGCATATGAGTATCATATGTTACTCCTAGGATTTTGGGTGTGTGTGTATGTGTTAGGGGTGTGTTGTTTATGGTGAGTTGAGGGATGTATTCGTGTTCTCCTGTCCAACTTGTGAGCAGGGTTGCGGTGGATTTGGCTGGGGCTAGATTAAGTCTGTTTGTAGTGCACCAGCCATGTAGTGTGTTGAGATAGGGTTGAAGGAGATCTGTTGCTCTTTTTGGGTCATGGTGTGTGCATGTGAGTGTTATGTCATCTGCATAGGAGGCTAAGTTTATTTGGGGCATTTATGGTAACATTATATGGTAGATGAGACTTATAACTGACCATAGCCATGGGTATCTGCCATCCGGTGGTTCTGCCATAGCCGGTGTGGCAGGCTTTCTTGCCGCGCAGGTCCCTCAGGCTGCCCACTGTGTCCCGCCGCACCACCACCACAGCCAGGTACCGGAACACGTCTGACGAAACACCACCATTTAGAAACTACAGTATGAGTTGCCCTACTATATGCACTTTCTTTTCTTCCTTAAATATACAGTACCTTATAATAACCCTGCATCTTTCATAGCTAAGTTAATAGTATTTGTGTTCCTAGGCTCCGAGTTATTGGGAATAAATCTTATATAATAGGGAATTCTAGATGATATATAATACTAATATCCTGTTTTCAATTTTGATAAATTTACTTCAGTAAATATCAACAATATTACACCGTATGTCCATCATGTCATTATTATAAGCCCTATATATTAAGTAGGTACAATTACGCATTATTGGTTACAAACATTATATATTTTCCCCATTTAATACCACTGAGCTCAAATTATATGGCAACGCTTTTCAATATGCTGATTGGTGATAAGTTGGCATACATCCTTCCATTACTACCCATCTCTATTAGCTTTATAATATCCGTGTATCACACCATTTCAATATTACTTAATCAAATTGGGCACAGAGCATACTGAGTTATATTCCAATTCACCTTCACAAATAATAATAAATATGTACTCACGCATATAGTTCAATAATATAAAATAGTAGTAATACAAGTTGGGGTTATTTTTTTTTTTTCTCTTTGTATTATTTTCTTTGTTTATGTTTGTAATGAAAAATTATCTAATCATGTGTGAGTTCTTATCTTTCTGATCAACAAATTTGCGATCCAGCTCCTTCAGTGAAAACTGTTAATAGTATAAAATAAGTGGTTATCAAGAGTAAAATTAATATCTTGCATTGCTTGTATTCTCCTTGCCCCTTTTAGGAATCTTAGGATTGACTACCAATACTGAAGTAATGGTAGGCTATAGATTCATATTTTTTCACCAACCAACTCTACTTCTAAACTCAATTAATGAAATCAACAAATACATGTGGAACTCCAAGAACTCGAACCTAGGATACTTACATCGTAATTCCGCGCATTTATGCATTACGCTATCAAGACAGTTAAATAGTTTGCTGAAAATCTTCTTCGTTAACTGTATAATATTAAATATATATTACTTTTCCTTAAAAGTCCTCACATGTTTCCAATAGCCCATGACGAATCTATTTCGGTTTCACGTTGTACAAATTTAGTTATTATCACATAACTTATCAAAAAGGTTTTCGGCCAAGTATTGAATTAAACTGTACGCAGAGAAGCCACTTTTTTTTCTTTCTTTTTTTAAATTGGTAAACACCCACCTTGTGAATTAGCTGGAATTTTGCTATATGCGATGATGCGGAGATCCGGATTGACTTTGAGGTAGTTGCCGGGGAGTGATGTCATATCCACCTGGCCCTTCACCACACGACGGACACAGTCCAACCTGTACCGGATAGTAAGTCAGACTCACAAGTGTTATGTCTTGCCTCCTTTTTTTCCTGTATGTTAATGTATGTCATAATTATACAGTATCCATTTCTGAAATTTGAGCCCGTGAGGGCCCTGCTTCTAAGTTTGCTGTGGTTTAGTTGGCCATGGTTGATTATGCACTGGCTGAGATTTACTGGTTATATTAGTTAATTATAGCCTACCATTGTGACTTCCTTATTTTGATTCCTATGCCGTGACTTAACCCCTACTATACCATGGCATAATAGATTAAAAGTACCTTCCAGTACCAGACTTGTTACCAAAAGTAACAAGACAACACCCTCTCAGTTCAAGAGTTGGTGGGTGACTGAGTCAGCTGGCCTGGAGTAGCTGAGAGGAACCATGAGAAGTGTTGCCAACTCCTCACAGCAGTGCCTTCAAGTCATGTTACCAGCTCCTGCTAGATATTAGCAGAACAAGGATCGTATATTACTGACGGCTAAGAGCCTTCACTGGTACTGGCGCGTCACTTTCTTACTGATGTCCGTGAGCCATCGCTGATATTGTATGGGTTAATTACTTTAATAATGGTACATAACGTCAATTACTCAGCTAAACTACAATAACATCAAGCTGGATTGAATACTTTAATATTGTCATAAAATTTCATAAAATCAACCGATAGGGAATTATTTATTTTTAACCAGTTTATATGAAGAGGCTATAGTTAATTTGACATCGAACTGTGACGTACCGGTCCCTGGCGCTGACGCAGACGAAGCGTTGGCCCATTTGGTTCATCGTCTCCACCATGGCCTGACACTGGTTCAGCTGGCCCTCCAAGGCACACACTCGTACTGCATGGACGATTGTAGGTTAGCATAACACCATACATTATAACACCTGACTGAAACGCACACACACACACACACACACACACACACACTTTTTTAATACATATCTACCTTACAAAACTCCCACAATACCATCACGACCACTCACAACCTCACCACAACTATTTCACAATTCATCACAGCCCCTCACGTATCCCTAATAACCCTCCACAACACCTCAAAACTTCTCACAGCTCACGCAACCCTCTACAATTCACCCCACGACCACCTTGCAATCCATCATAGCCAATCCCCACAAGAAACCTATATGACCTCTCAAAACCCCAAATACAACTCCTAATAGTCACTCATAACTCCTTACAGACACACACAATACCGGTACCTCACAATTTTTGCTATAATCCTCCACATCTCCACATACTCACCAGTCTCATCTTCACAAGTATGAAACTTATCCATACAGTTTGTATTATTAGGCCAGCTTCTTCTACGCGTTTACATATAGATCTTTCTAATGTAAAGCTGACAATACTTACTACAGCACCCCATTATAAACCTTCACAACTTTGAACCTTTTATAGAATGTATACAATCCCTGAGATTCCCACATAATCCCCCCACAGTCTCTCACAACCCCCAACAACCACTCACAACACCACATAACCCCCAGCAACCACTCAGAATCGAACAAAACCTCTCACAATTCACCTTCACAGATATAGGCCTACAGCTCATCTATAGTCTATTTTTTTCCAGCTGATGGTAAACTGTATCTCTTAGCAGCAAATTTCCCGATACTTAATGACAAAATATGAAACTAATATATAATTATCTACATCATAATAATGCCAAGTCTTCATAATTAACAACAAATTTCGCTACAAAATCTCCGTAATATCCGAGTAATGAAGATGGGAACATGGCAATTTACCCTCAGCGGGAAAAAAACAGACTATAGTACGTAGTCATAATATACCAATTTTGTCTTTCGGTTGTCAAGGGTATCCTCAGATAGATCCTTTACAACGTCTCACAACCTTATTATAACCGATCACTAGCCACACACAACCCTTCACAGCACCATACAATCCTTGAGAACCTAAATAACATCTCATATGCCTCAGAAACCCACCAAGATCAGATAACTATTAAGATCAGTGGAAGTATAATATTTATGAATTTGAATATTTTTAGGCTTAGTTCTAGGCTATCTATGATATTTGGTAAATTCTTACAAACCCATCAAACCTCTCACAACCTCATCTTCACAACTATGAATATCGTGCCGTTTACTAAACAATAGTCCATTTTCCTCTGTCGTTCGTCCAGGATGTCCTCGGATAGATCTCTTATACAACCCTTTACAAACCAAAATATAATCGCTCACAACCCCTCACAATTTTACCAATGCAACGTATCCCACAATATTTGTTAACCTCTCATGACCACCGCACAACCCCTTACAACTTTTAATATAATCTCTCATAACTCGGCACAACCCCTGATAACCCCCACAACCTCACCCTCACAACTGTGCAGGACGTCCAGTTTGTCATAATAGACAGCTTCCTCTGCCTTTCGTCCATAGTGTCCTCTGATAGATCCTTTACATGTAATACTTTACTAACCTTCACAATACTTACTAATCCCCATAACACCATACAACACCTGAGAATCCCATATATCCCCACACAACCCCTGAAGTAGTTATTGGTTAGATATAAGCTCAGAGACATTAAAGTAAATATCACTGAATCGGGATAGGTAGGGTTCTATGTGAGCTGTAAAATTCACTTAACCCTTACAACCCCACACAACCCCTCAAAACCCCGCTTTCACAACTAATCAGCTCATCCAGTTTGTGACAATAGGGCAGCTTCCTCTGTCTTTTATTCAGGGGGTCCTCCGATAGATCGTTTGCATAGAACCCTTTACAACCCGGCAAAACCTTGACAACTCACTATACTTCTTATTTCTATCTATCTATCTATTGCCTGACGCCGTGATCCCCGAAGGGGTGGCCACGAACGAACCGCCCCCATGCACCTCTGTCCCCAGTCAGTCGACGCCCCTCCCCCCAACCAGCACCGCCTTCGTTCATGTAGTTCCTCACTCCATCCTTCCACCTCATATTCGGTCTACCTCTCCCCCTCTGTCCCTCCACCTCGCTCTCGTACACCCTCTTAGTCATTCTCTCGCTTTCCATACGTTCCATATGGCCGAACCATCTCAAGTTGTTCCTTTTCACACTTTCCAGCACATCTACCTCCACACCACACCTCCTTCTTACTTCCTCATTAGTCTGTCTATCCCTCCATGTAACTCCGCACGCACTCCTTAAGTAATTCATTTCCACTGCTCTCACTCTTGGTCTGAGTCTCTCAACCAACGTCCATGCTTCGCTTCCGTAAGTCAGTGTCGGGATTACCACACTGTCATGCAAGGACTTCTTCACTTCCATACTGACCACCCTATTTCTTGTTACTGCTTTTAGCGTTCCTACAAACCTCTTCCCCTGTTGTACCCTCTCCCGCACCTCTTCATCCATAGTCCCATCTTTACTCAACACACTGCCCAGATACTTAAAAGAGTTGACGATCTCCATAGCCTGACCGTTCAGCTTCACCTCACACTCTGTGACTTCACCCCTTTCGAAGACCATAACCTTGCTCTTCCCCGTATTTACCTTCAAATTCCGTTTTTCGCACACTGTTCCAAACTCATTTACCAGACCCTGCAACTCCCATTCATTATCACTCATCAGAACTGTATCATCCGCAAACAGCAGTATAGGTAGCTTCCACTCAATTCCCTCCCTTTTCAGCGATACACCAACATCCACTGCTCTTGATAGTATTTCTTTCATGACTCCATCCATATATACAGTAAACAACCACGGGGACATCACACACCCCTGTTTCAAACCAACATTCAGGTCAAAGAACTCGCTCTGCTCACTCTCCACACGTACTGCCGCCTTTGCACCCTCATACATGCTCTTCACTGCTTTCAGCAACTTGCCCTCTACTCCGTATATTCTAAGTACTTTCCACAAACCTTCTCTATCCACTCTGTCATAGGCCTTCTCCAAGTCTATAAAGGCAACATACACCTTTTGTTTCTTCTCCAGATACTTCTCCACAACACAATTCAGGGTAAAAATCTGATCTACACATCCTCTTCCCTTCCTAAAACCTCCCTGCTCGTCGCCTATCCATTTCTCCGTTCTCACTCTCACTCTCACTCTCTCAATCACTACCCTACTGTATACCTTCCCTACTACGCTTAGAAGACATATTCCTCGGTGGTTACCACACACTCCTCTTTCCCCTTTGCCCTTATATAGGGGAACTATTATGCCAGTCTTCCAGTCATCGGGTGCACTCCCCTTCTCCCATGCTAGTTTGCACATTTTCCATACCCATTCTATCACTATCTCACCACCATACCTCAACATTTCCCCACACACTCCATCTGTTCCTGGTGCTTTCCCCAACTTCACTCTTTTCATGGCTTCCCACACTTCTGACCTCCTGATCCCCACCTCCTCCTCCACTACTTCTCTTCTTCTCCCTCCCATACCATATCCAGCTATGTTTGCTGGCTCTTCATTCCTTTCATTTAGCAACTCACTGAAGTACTCCCTCCATCTTTCGACTCTCTCTTGCTTCTCGGCTAGCATTCTCCCATTCTTATCTTTCACACCCTTACTGTTTCCCTTGCTACCTTCCCTAACTTTCTTGACTTCTTTCCAGAACAGTTTCTTACTCTCTCTCCATTTTACACTCAGATTCCTTCCAAATTCCTCATCTACTCTTCTCTTACTTTCCTTCACTACTCTCTTCACCACCCTCTTACTCTCCACGTACCTCGCTCGTTTCTGTCTCTCGGAATCTTCATTCCCTCTACTACCCAACCACTCTCTATATGCTTTCTTCTTTTCTTCCACAGCTATTCTTACCTCTTCTGTCCACCATGCTGTACCTTTCACTCCCCTCCCTCTTCTCCTCACTCCACACACCTCCTCACATGCTGCACAGATCTCATCCTTAAACACCTTGCTCATCTCCTCCACTTCCTCCATAACTTCCAGGTCGAACCCACCTAGTCGTCTTTCCACTGCTCTCCTGTACTCCTCCCTGACTTCCTCCTCCTGCAACCTCTCCACCCTCCTCACCATTCCACCCTCCTCTCGCCTCCCTCCCGCTCTCCTCACCCACTTCTTTTGTATGCTAACCTTAGCTACCACTACATAATGATCAGACAGACCCCCTCCAATACCCCTATACACCCTAGCATCCATCACAGATTTCTTCATTCGTTCATCCACACATACATAATCAATCAATGACTTTCGTTCCACCACTGTCTTATCTTTCATCGTCAACATCCGTTTCCACGTGTACCTGTGGATCATTCTGTGTCGGAAGAAGGTGTTGGCTATCCACAGCCTCCTCCCCACACATACGTCCACAAGTGCACTACCATTCCCATTCACCTCTGATGGTACCCCCCACCCTCCCACCACTCCCTCAACTTTCCTATCACCCACCTTACCATTCATATCCCCAATCAGAAATATTCTTTCGTTCTTGTCAAACTTCTCCAGGCACGCCTCCACATTCATCCAGAACTCCTCTTTCTTTCTTTCAAGTATATCCTCTGTCGGGGCATACACGCATACAATCACCCACGTTTGTATTCCTACTTTCATTCTCACCCACACAATCCTTGAACCCACAGACCCATACTCTCTTACACATTCCTTCCATTTGCTACTTACAAACAAACATGCACCTTCTCTCGCTGTTCCTTCACTCACTCCAGCACACACACCCATTCCACATTCCCATTCTCTCACATCTGAACCTTTCCATTTGGTCTCTGTCATTCCACATACATCCAGCCTGGCATTCACTAACACTTCCAGAACCTCTCTCTCTTTTGTGCCATCATTCATGCCACTAACATTCCACGTAGCCATTCTCAGAATGTCCGAAGGCATGTCCTTAGTCGGTCGTGGTTCGTCAACGTTGGTTCCGTCCGCATCCGAGGCAGTTCGTTCGTTTTTCTTTGCTTAGATATTTTTTCCGGGTGGGGGTCGCAAGCCCACCGACCCAACCTCTTTAGTCGCCTCTTACGACACGCAGAAGGCACGTGGGGCATATTCTATTCCCTAACCCCCAGGGGGGGTTCATAATCCCTTACAATAATTTATAACCTTTCATAAACCCTTACAGTCCATCACAAATCATTCCAACTTCTCACATACTAACATCTCCCGATAACCCCTTACATCCCCCAACAAACATTCGCAATTCATCACAAACCCCAACAATCAATATCAACCCTACATAATATCCCACAACCCCATAACCTCACCTTCACAACTATGCACGTTGTCCAGTTTGACATAATAGACCAGCTTCCTCTGCCGCTCGTCTAGGCTGTCCTCTGATAGATCCTTTACATGCAACCCTCTACAATTCTTAATGTAATCAGTCAAAACCCCTCACAACATTTACCAACGCACCACAGCCCATACAATCAGTTAACCCCTTCATAACCACCTCAGAGCCTTCTGCAACCATTGATATAACCAATCACAATAGTACACAGCCTATTACAACCCCATATAACGCCTCACAGCCCCTACAAGCCATCACAACTCCCCTACAAACTCACCTTCACAACTATGCAGCTCGTCGAGTTTGTCATAATAAGCTTGTTTCCTCTGCCGCTCATCCAGGGTGTCCTCAGATAGATCCTTCAGGCCTTTGGCAGAGTCCTTGAACAGCAGGTCGGCCTTCCCTTTGTACCTGCCAAACAGCCTGCAAGGAAGAGAGAGTCACTAGAGGCCCTGTATTTCTCCATTCCCTTAACACTATCTAATCCGAGGGTGATATTTTTGGATATACATTTCTACCCTATTAGTTTGGCAATTTTCGACGTTTCTCTCCATTAGACTGGCGATTATTTTAGAAGTTTCGCCTCATCCAGGTGTCGTTTTTTCTGGGCGAGCGACAGCAAGCCTGCAATTTAACAGAAACCGACCTTTAGCCGAGCCATTTCTCTACCGAAAATTGTGCCAATTTAGTTCGAAGAGGGATCTGGGGGGCGGGCTTTTTAAGTTTGAGGAGCGATCTAAAAATATATTGCGCTCATATTGGATCCTTGAGACCATTGGCAGAGTCCTTGAACAGTAGTTCGGCCTGCCCTCTGTACTGTACCTGCCAAACAGCCTGCACAGAAAATGCAGTATCTAATGGCCATTTTTTGCTGATCCCGAAGTTTAGGAGGGTGATTTAATTACTATTATTATTATTATTATTATTATTATTATGATTGTGGGTCTGTTGTTTTTTGCAATTACTGACATTTGTATTGTTAATCAATTTCAGGCTCGCTGTCACTCAACAGGAAAGAATCTTCACCTGAATGGGGAGAAACGTCTTGTAATCACGAAACTACTGGGACAAAAACGTCTTAAAATCTCAAAACTAATGGGGCAAAACATTAGAGTCCAAAGAGACAAACCCTTTGAACAGTCAATCTGCATAACAAAAATAAAAAATAAACTGCTGAGGAAAATATAGGTGTGAAGTTACACAGTACTCTATTAGGTAAAGAATATACAAACAGTTGAAATCGCAGTCATCAAACCTCGATTGTGCATTTCAAAATTTAGCTTTGAATCAAAGATAACTCTGGAAATGACCAAATCAATGGATTCTTAAAACAAAATGCTATACATTAAAGTATCATGGAGGGGATCTGCAGTACACGAGGGGTTTTAACAATCATACTTTTTGTTTTAGTTGCATGAGTTTTGAGTCCTATTTATTACACCACAATTTTTTTTTAAGGAAGATCCAAATTTAAGGATTCACACACAAGAGAACCTGAGTAGGAGAGATTTTGTAAACAAAGAAATGTGGCACCACCAACATAACAAAATAGCCTGTTCGTAACTACGTGGAACAGATCATTATAATTAAATTAATACTGAAAAATAATGGATCCAGCACACTGCCCTCTGGAACACCAACATAAGCATCACCTTCTGTCCATAATGCACTAGAAACTGAGCTATACTGGAATATGTTTGACTACCGATGCTATTAGTTCGCAACTTGTGAAGCAACCATTGATGATTTACTCAACCGAAGGCCGAGGAAATGTCAAGCTGGATCAGTCTATAGCTTCCAAGCCTTTGCCTAACAGACTGTAGATTATGCGAAATTAAAAGATAATCATCAATTGTACCGAGGCCTTCCTGATAGACAAACTGTCTGGTAAAATACAATTCAATTCATTCATTCATACCAGACCTCTCTAAATACTCGAACAAGTGTGAGGCGTTCATAACTTTTGACAGAATATGAGATATATACTGTAGATCTGTAATTATAGGCTACAAATGCAGAGATAGATAACCTTTGGGAATTGGGGTTAAGTTAGCAACTCTACAAAGCTAAGGAAAGGAACCTGACCTTTTAAAGGTAGAATAACACAAACCCTTTTTTCCGGCAACTTTAATCTGCTACTCTGATTTGGCAACATTTAAATTATACTTTTATAATAGTTATTTCATCTATAATAAACTACCTTCAGTATAGTTGTCAATACCAGTGCAAAATAATCTCAAAATTATCTCAGAAAAAAGTTGCGGATCAAAAGTTGCCGTAAAATACCCTTGTGGAAAGTCACCTTTAGGCATCTAAGTATTATTACATTGAGGTAGGGTAATATATATGTACATATATATATATATATATATATATATATATATATATATATATATATATATATATATATATATATATATATATATATATATATATATATATATATACATATATATATATATACACATATACATATATATATATACATATATATATATATATATATATATGTACATATATATATATATACACATATACATATATATATATACCGTATATGAGATGGGGGATAAAAGAAGCACAATAGGAGATGGAAGCATCAGCATCAAAACAACTCACCAACACGCCAAGGCAATAGGACATAAGAGCCTCCTCACCACATCAGGCCCAGGTCGCCACCATCACCTCGCCACTTTCCCCTACCCCAAGAAAGGACATAACCGTGAGGTTAACAACCAACACCACCAGGAAAACCAGAGAAATCCATTACCAACGTCAGGAAAGAGAAATCTTCCATAAAACCCAAAACACCATGCACCCATCTTGCCCGGAGACGCACCACCGCCGTGGCGCGAATTCTGAAAAGGGCTACCACCATCGACATAGACCTTCCTCTAAGCACAATTGCCCTTCTAGACCCGAGATGCGCAGCCGGAAGGAACGACGGAACTGGTAAGACCTCTCCAGCCAAATCCATAAGCAGTACAGTTGAAAAGATACTCTAGATCGCACCGGCAGACTAGATATCTGGGAGACTTGGGATAATAACCGAGAAATTGCCTTGAGGGAGTAAGACACTTGTGGAACTACTCGACGCATTTCTCGAAGGTACCTTGGATTTGCTAGTATTCTTGTTGGACCACACTGGTGACCACCCAACATCTTTACATTGCCTTGGTACAGACTTTACTATAATTAGAGTATGCAGTACCGACAAGTCCTCTAGTTCTTGTAAACCTACAAAAATAGTAAGGCTGGTTGCAAGAGTGCAAGACACTGATGAAACGGCTTCCTTCTCAGTCAGGACTCATAGTGGAGGGTGTAAGACACTGGTATAACAACTCCCTACTTAGTCCTTACGATACAAGGGCATAAGATACTGGTGTAACAGCTCGTACTCGTAACTATCCCAAAATTCCATCATATAGGTTCCTCTAGAGACTCACATAGAAGTCTAGGTCTGGATTGACACTGGTGAAACAGCTCCTTACTTTAATCCCATGATACGAGAGCGTAAGACACTGGTGTAACGGTTCGTTTTCATGTAAGACCCTCACCTCTACAGTCTTCAGAAGATCTACAAGGAAGTCTTCTCCTACCTTCTGTTACCGTCACACGACAGGACCACCCCCACAGACCAGGACGTCATAGGGAATACCAGGCAGCAACGTCTTCAGAGATCGTCGGAACCGGCCTATATCTTCTCCTTGAGACGTCTATAGGATCCTCGATCATGCTGCTATTTAGAACCTATCCCTGGCTTATGTAACATTGCACGTTGAACCATATGATTTTGTGTGAATAAGAATAACCTATGTTTGTACTCCGTGTTATATTATCCTCTATTACCTTCGTGCTTGTGTTCGTGTGTGTTCTCATCTTCTCCAGTCGAGTAAGAACCTACCTATAAAGTCAATACAACCCCAGTAAAAACCTGGTATAACAATATATATATATACTGTATATATACTGTAGTATATATATATATATATATATATATATATATATATATATATATATATATATATATATATATATATATATAATATATATATATATATATATATATATATATATATATATATATATTATATATATATATATATATATATATATATATATATATATATATCTAAATATATAATATATATATATACAGTATATACATATATATATATATATATATATATACTGTATAATTATACACACAGGCCCCGGACACGCAGCACCCACAGATAAGGTCGACGATCTACGTCCCTCCATGCTCGATGGTGAAGAAAGTGCTGGCAAAGTACCTTCAGGAGAACGATCGCCCCAGGCCCTCCCCGACATCTGAGTGACGAAGATGATTCAGTTCCCCACAAACTTGATGGCGAGAGAGGTACTGGCAGTGCACTTTCAGGAGAATAATCACCTTGGGGCATCCCCAGCGCCTGTGCCTCTCATAAAGCTCGAGTTCGAAGACCCCATCCCCAAGGGATTATGTCGTGACCTTTGATTAGGCAGTCTAGGCAGCTTCCCCACTCTCCACAGAATCAGCCCATGAAAAAATCTGGATTCGGGATCAAGAGGAGCACCCAACCTTGTATAATCTAGATTCGGGGTAAACACAAATTCGGGATCAGGAGGAAATTGAAGGATGAAGTGTTGACTGACAATTAGTCCAGCCCGGTACAACAAAAAGGCCCTTCGATCCTGGGCTGGGCCTTATAAGGCCTGGATTCGTGGTATAAAAACCTCTAATGATTGCCACGAGGGACGAGTCTGAGCTTGGGATTTGCACTAGCCTCTCTTCCCTCCCTCAGCAGCAGCACTCCAGCCTGATGAACGGCACTGGTGACCTTAGAGACTTCTTGAAAAAGAGAAGTAACATTTTAGGGCTGACAACCCTCTTTCCGAAAATGTAGAATGGACAGACTCTAGCCTGCCGCCGCTACCACTGGATACTGAGCTATTACATGAATACCCGGAGCTAAGCGAGTTGAGAGTGCTGATCTCTCCTGACAAACCTGATGACTATTTTGAGCAGCACAGCCAGCAGTGGCAGGAGGAGCTGCCCCGAATCCTTCAATCCTGGCGAGAGGGAATGCCCATGTCGGAAGCAGAGATGGCGTCCGAGCCCTGTTAGTGCCCGCCTTTTTACTGAGTAGCAGTTGTTCTTGAAGCAGTAGTTTGTTCCTGAGGAAGTAGCCGATATGTGAAGCCACCATGACTCAGGCCACCATCTCTGTCTCCTTGTTCCTATAGCAGTAGTTTGTTCCTGAAGAAGTAGCCGACATTTGAATTCGCCATGATTCTCACTACCGTCTCTGGCCCCTTGTTCCTGAAGCAGTAGTTTGTTCCTGAAGAAGTAGCCAACGTCCGAAGTCGCCATGCTCAGTCCACCATCGCTGTCCCCTTGTTCCTGAAAAAATAGCTGAAGTCTGCTATCACCATGACTCAGGCCATTATCCCTCTCCCCTTGTTCCTGAAGAAATAGGCAACATCAGAAGTCGCCACAACTCAGGTCACCGCTCGAGTCCCTTAGTTCCTGAATAAGTAGCTGAAGACTGAATTAGCCACAACTCAGATCCCACAATACCTGCCCAACGCTGAGGTCCCCGAGGGACCATCACACCAGTGGCACCTGTACCCATCCCCAAGAGACCATCAAGCCAAGACATCCAACCGAAACTTTGTTGTATAGGTTTTCCCTGTATTACTGTATTATTTCTGTTATCATTCTGTATTCATTGTACATGTTCTTCTTTGTATAGACAACCTTTCTTTTATGCATATTGCTCGTGTTCTTCTTTCCCAATCAATCACCCATGATAAGCTCCTTAAATAATAATGGCACTTAAATATAAACATACAGTAAAGTAACTCCCAACATAGTGTACACCTCTAGGATTCAGGCACACTGGAGGAAGTTGCTCTATATTTAACCTTAAGTAATGTACTCAGGTCTGCTACTCTACAGAATTAGCATACCGGTACTGAACCTCATAGTGCAGTACAGTACCGGTATTCCTATACGGTACTGTAGCAATATACTGTACCGGAAGCTATATATGATGTGAGGCATGGTACTGTACACAATTAGGACAGTGGTTTTGGTAACAGTAGTTTGATGACCACTGTTTTTGGTTGAGGCAGTGCTGTGAACTACATGATAGCAAGCTGGGTATTATTTAATTTATTTTTATTTTATGTAGCCTATGTAATAATAATAATAATAATAAGCATGTTACTTATTTCTCATAAGCGCCAATTTTTCCGAAGAATTCACTAGCGCTCGAAAAGAGAAAGAAAAAAGAACAAAAATCAATGCATCAAAAGAAGGCTTATATACAACACACATTTAACAATCACTAGCAGTGGCAAAATAGCCTAAACTCTATAGCCATCTGTCATGACACCTCTCTCAAGATCATAGCTTCTCTCAAAGAGAAAAGTCTTAAGTTGTCTCTTGAAGCATTCAACAGAACTCAGTTGTCTCATGGACAGCGGCAACCTGTTATACAACCTCGGAGCCAAGTAGGAGAATAACCTCTCAAAGAAAGAAGACTGCTGGAAAGCCCTTGGTTCATCAAGACGAAAAGGGTCATTGTCATGACGCACAACTACACCATGGTGTGCCAGTGGGCGCCTGAGCAGCTCCGCAAGGTACCTAGGCTCACCAAATTTGAGAACCTTAAAAGTCACCAAACACAACTTAAATTCTATTCTTGCTCTTACTGGCAGCCAGTGCAGTTCTATGTGAAGAGATGTAGTAGGAGTTCTAGGTGGAACACCAAAATTAGTCTTGCGGCCCTGTTAAGAACAGACTGAACTTTCTTCAAAATATAATTTGGAAGACCCACCAACAGGGCATTGCAATAATCAACACGAGAGAAGACCAATGAGTGAACCAACGTCAGGAGGCAACGTCTGGTTATAAACGGCTTCACCAAATAGAGATTTCTGATGTGCAAGTAACAACTTTTAACTATCTGGTTTACATGCTCTTTGAAATCTAATCGGGAGTTCACATATACACCCAGATTTCGAACAGAGTTGGCCGGTCGCAGCTGAGATCCACCCACATTGATAGAGAGGGCACCTACTATATCATCAGCTCTTCTATTTCCTCGGATGATGAGAATATCAGTTTTACCATCATTTAGTTTAAGTTTTCTCGCTCTCATCCACTTCTTGATATCAGACATCAACAATTCCATCTTACTCCGTATATCAACTATATTTGTGATTCTCACATAAATCTGGGTGTCATCTGCATAAAAGTGAAAGGTGACATTATGTGCACGAAGCAGAAGAGACAAACTGCTAATATAAATTATAAATAGGATAGGACCTAAAACTGATCCCTGCGGAACACCATACTGCAGGGGTGTCGAGTCCGAGACCACTTGATTTACCATCACACTCTGGGATCTACCCGACAAGTACGACCCAAGAAGCAAGAGAGCGGAGTCACGCACACCACAATCATAAAGATCACTCAATAACAACTCGTGATCCACTGTGTCAAAGGCCGCAGAGAGATCAAGCAAGACCAATAGTGAGGCCACACCATTGCAAATGTTCTCAACTAGATCATTATGTACTCTAATCAATGCTGTTTCAGTTGAATGATGCTGTCGGTAAGCAGACTGAAAAATTGGGATAGTTTCATTCTGCTGAAGTAGTGGTTGTAATTGGTCAAGTATTGCACGCTCTAATATCTTTGATATGAAGGACAGGTTGGAGACAGGACGATAGTTCAACATGTTCTCAACATCAAGTCCAGGTTTCTTTAGAGTAGGTCGGAGTAGTGCATGCTTTTCAGAATGTGGGAAGCTACCTTCAGAGAAGCACTTATTAATTATTTTGGAAATAAACTCAACTGTGTGATCATAGACTCTTGGTAGCTTGGAAACATTTATGGGATCCAACGGGCAAAATGTTTTATTGAGGTTTCTTATGTAGGACGAGATCATGTCCACCTCTACTGAGTGAAAGGATGAGAGGACATTATTAGGAATGTGTCGGGGTTGGAGTACAACTGAAAGTTCTTCACCAACAGAAGCATGTACAGTAGCCTATATATATTTATGTTACTGTAAGGTATATATGGACCCCAGTATGGTCCCCTCTGTACTGTGAGTCTGAAATAAAGCATTATTATTATTATTATTATTATTATTATTATAAATGACGGTTATACTCCTTTGTAGATCTGTAATAATAATAATAATAATAATAATACTTTATTTCAGACTCACACAGTACAGAGGGGACCATACTGGGGTCCATATATACCTTACAGTAACATAAATATATATAAATATATATAAGCTACTGTACATAGGCTACATAAAATAAAAAGAAATTAAATAATACCCAGCTTGCTATCATGTAGTTCACAGCACTGCCTCAACCAAAAACAGTGGTCATCAAACTACTGTGTTACCAAAACCACTGTCCTAATTGTGTACAGTACCATGCCTCACATCATTTAGCTTCCGGTACAGTATGTTGCTACAGTACAGTATAGGAATATCGGTACTGTACTGCACTATGAGGATCAGTACCGGTATGCTAATTCTGTAGAGTAGCAGACCTGAAATCATTACTTAAGGTTAAATATAGAGCAACTTCCTCCAGTGTGCCTGGATCCTGGAGGTGTACACTATGCTTGGAGTTTGTAGCATTTTAATGATCCTGTTCTCAGAAGTGTTAAGGCGCTGAATGAATTTATATGTTAGCTTTCTAATGAGTGATTTGTAACAGTGCAAGTTCATATAGGCACACAGCGTACTTGTACTCTCATATTTTGAGAGCCCCAGAAACATTTTCATGATATTGTGATATGAGATACTTAGTCTATTCACTGTCATTTTCTTATAGTTCCACCATAGTTGTGCTGTATACATTGGTGAGCAGTAGGAGTTGAACAATGTTATTTTTGTATGTAAAATGCCAATGGCTTGCTTAAGAACTGGAAATTAGGTGGGACCTTCTATTTTTTAAGCATTATCAAATATTAGTTGTATAAGTATACAGGTTCCTACTTGAAGGACTTGCTGCCTGGTGCTCCTGGTTTGAAAACCTGTGCCACCTCCAGCAGTACTTGACGGATCTGCTTCTTCCGGGTCTCACTCAGGATTCCGGACACCACCACCTGTAAGCAAAAGAACTTATTATCAAAGTTATTTCTTTTATTAATTACACAAATTAATAACTGAATAGATTATTGGCCCGGTGTGTAAAAAATTTGAGTAAACTCAGGTATTTCGCTATGGATGATCATATAGGAACCCCCGAGACCATATCTGTGGAACCATTTATTTAGTTATATTATATACCATAGATACAGATAGCACAAAGTAACTAGAGCTCATCAAGAGCATCCATAATCTTTACCTGTCTTTTAACCTAACCCAGACCTCACCAATCATGAATGTGACTTTGTATTTTGGAACAAGAGCAAGGTTGATATTGTTGTTGTTGTTCCCAAAGCTGCCTGGCCGAACAGCCCCAAGGCCCAGAGCAAGGCCATAACCAAGCGCTCCCACAGAACCCTCCCTGCCGACCACAATAAAGCCTGGGTGACCGAAGCCACTCCATGGCGGGGAGCTGAATAGGGTGCGGAAACACCCGGGAAACCAAAGAGCCACCCAGGGCCCTGTGCCCCTCAGCAATTATGAAGAGAAAGTTGAGGGGCAAAGGAAAAATGTGACGCTTTGGCTTCCAATCTTGGTAGATTGGGAGGTCAATCCACGGAAGAGACGCCGTCACTTGAGATCTAGAAAATATATAAGTAAATGTAACAGTCAGAGTAAGCTATGGGTATGGCAGATATCGCTCAGTTCTCACTCTGATAGACCAGCCCATCACCAGGTTGATATTGTTAAGCTAAGTACTGTAATTATGTAATGAACATTGAGTGACTACAGAATGAAGTACTTAACATTAACCCGAGCACTGCATGCTTTGGCTTTCCCATCCAGTCATATTTTCTGTCAATAATCGACTACCCCCCCCCCCCCCCCCCTCTGAAACAAAACAAAATGTACCTCTAAGTGTTGTATGTTGGCCAGTTAATATGGCCCAAAAGCAGTTTTATTCAAATCAACCTCATTATTCAGTTATTGTGGTTGGAAGTGTGGAAACGGCATCAAATTACAAGTACAGCCACAAAGTTTATATATCCAAACTGGAATTCTCAAATTATTGAAGCATGTCGTATTTTGTCATTTAACTCGAGAAGCGCGATAGGCCTCATGGAATGGTCACCATAGCGAACGCGATAGGCCTCACGGAAGCAAGACCTTTAAAAAATAAATCCAAAACACCCCAGGGGCTCTCAAAACAAAGGAATATGTCATTAGATGAGATAATTCCCCTCTAGTACTTCTTACCACTCATCTTCAAGAGTCTTGACCCCCCTTCCCCTCCTTTCCCCCCTCCCCTTCCCCCTACTTAATTATCGGCTATTGTTCCTCATATTTCCCCTATTTATTGTTTATTTTTGGCGCAAATTTCTCTCACGCGGTTTCGTACAGACCAGTGATTCACTCAGAGATCTTATGCAACACAGAAATCTCACCCGCGGCCGTCAGTGTGTTGCGAGACGTTGAGACAGGAGGATATATATCTCTACCCCTCCCACCTGAGCATACGACTGGGCGGTGAATATATACATTTTATACCATCCAAATGCATTTCCCACTGGTTTTATCACTCTGCAAGGTTCATATGTTCATCATATAAGTAAAATAAACGAACATGGAAAATATATTGTGCTTTATATCGTAAATATAACAAATTCTGTCAGAAAATAAGGCTAGAATTACACAAATAACTACCCTAGCCCCTAAGGCAATTTCGCGTCCCTCGGGTTAAACATCAATAGAGGCATGTCACACTTTACGCGTTAAGAATTTATATAAGTGAATAGTTGATAAGGATAAGCTGAATAGAAGTTAATGTTGGGAAGTTAAATAACCGAAAAATTAAGATGTTACTAAATAATTAGAAGCTAGCTAAGAGAAGTAACTTAGTAAGTACCGACGGGCTATACAAACGAATAAATGAAGTGGTTACCTCATGTGCCGGAACAAGGGCCAGGTTGCAAGTAGCGTATTCCGTGACAGCTGCCGTCCTGGTGCCACTGTTGGAGGGGCACAACAGTTTGTAGTCCCCAGACCTCAAATCCACCGCCCAATCCTCGCTATTCGAACCATCTGGGAAAGACAAGTTCACTTAGGATATATACGAATAGTGAATGAAGTGTGAATAAAGTCTGCCATTGAAGAGTGAATAGTGTCTGTAGTTTGACTTAGATCTTGTAGCAACAGTGAATTAAGATTAAGAGTTGAAAATGTCTGTCGTTAAATTTCGATTTATGTAGCAATAATAAAGAGCAAACAAAGTCTGCTGTTTTACTGCAGTTAAGTTTTGCAGTAATACAGTAGTAAGTGTTATGCCACGTTTTCAAGAAAACGTGAGACAATCTGATTGCGGATTCCACCTTAGGAATCAGCACTAATCATCAACTTAGGTACCTCTCCACTGGGTAGGGATCAGCCTTAGCTGCTCTATTAAACAACACTCTAGTAATAAGCAATGGACACAAACACACAAGTAAAGGGTATACAGGTTTTATTCCTTAACCCGGCAGCTGCGGGGAGACTTTTAAGAGGTTTTACTGGGCGACTGCGGGGAGACCCTCAAGATCCTAGGCCTAAGAAAAATAAAAAATAAAACACCCCTGTGGCACTTAAAAAAAAATGGTGCTTAAGTGAGATAATTCCCCTCCATACCTTCAATCACTCCTTCACATGTGTCAAAGTCCCCTCCTCCCCCCTTCAATTATCACCTATTTTTCTCTTATTCCTGTGATTATCGGTTTATTTATGGCGCCAACACTTCCTACCCGGTTTCAAGGTCGAAAGGGAGGGAGGTGGAGTGAGGAGAGAGAGAGAGAGAGAGACAAGCCCGCACTACCTCCAGTCTCTCTCCAGAGCTCGTGAAGCTAGGGTGTAGTCTCTCTCTCTGTCAACTCCATGAATGAACCGCTCGGCAATATTTCGTGTTTGTCACCCCCCAAACACTATTCCCACTTTTTTTTTATTGTTGTCACATGTTACTATCTTCATATTTAACATAAAATAGGCGCATATGGATAATATTAATTATATTTATGGTAAATTAACGATTTTAGTGAGGAATGAATCAAAATACCTACGCACAGGGGTATGGTGTATACTACAGGGGCTGCGCAGCTTAGAGGTTAATAGCTAGGGTACAATCTCATTATGCCTCTGGAAAAGTAAACATAACATTCATATATAAAGAATAATAATGTTACAAATGAACATATGAATAATAACACACAGAGAGGATAAGTCTCAAATTACAATAAATAAAGTCCTGAAATAAATATACAAAGCTCTCAAATATGGCTTGAATGTAAGTAAATAATAGTTATTGTGATGTTGATAATTTTTTTTTTTCTATGTGAGTTAGGGAGGCAAAAGGCAGAACTGCCTGTAGCGAGTGCTTCCCCCAGAGTTAAAAGAGTGACAGGGCCAAAATTAAGGGATGTTCGAGCCAAAATGCCTGGACACACGGATTTTGAAGCAATTTAAGTCATAGGAAGTGGGAAAGACTGATTCTGGGAGAGAGTTCCAGAGTTCAGCTGTTGCAATAGAAGAAAGTCTGAGAGTAACGTTTCACTCTTGGGTTGGAGAGTTGAACAGAGTAGGGGTGGGATTGTGTTGAAAGACGGGTACCACGTGCCCTACGTAGGGGAGGTGGTATACACTGGGAGAGCTCTGAGGAACACTGATTATTATAGTAGTATTAGTAGCGATAGAATAGCGAGAGATGCAACGTTGCGGCGGACAGAGAGAGATTGCAAAGAGTTGGTGAGTGGATGGGAGTTAATGATACAAAAGGCCTTCCTTTCTACTTTGTTTAGAAGTGCGGTGTGAGAGGATCCTCCCCACATATGTGAACAATACTCAATACAAGGACACACCGTGCCCCTGTACAGAGCAAGAAGCTGTGTAGGGGTAAAGAACCCCTTGAGGCAGTTGAGCACACCCAGCTTTTGGGAGACTGCCTTAGCAAGACTGGTAATATGGTCCTTCCAAGTGAGAGCAGAAGAAAAAGAGACACCAAGAATATTGAGAGAAGATGAAGGATTGATTTTTGTATTGTTGAAGAATAAGGGATAGTCCTCTGAGAGTTCCGGACGGGTAGATAGATGGAGAAATTGAGTTTTGGAAATATTAAAGGTAACAAGGTTTTCTCTGCCCCAATTGGAAATAGTAATTAGATCAGCCTCCCAGAAGCTGGGTGTGCTCAACTGCCTCAAGGGGTTCTTTACCCCTGCACAGCTTCTTGCTCTGTACAGGGACACAGAGCGTCCTTGTATTGAGTATTGTTCACATGTGTGGGGAGAATCCTCTCACACCACAATCCTAGACAAAGTAGAAAGGAAAGCCTTTCGTATAATCAACTCCGGCCCACTCGCCAACTCTGCAATCTCTCTCTCTTCGCCGCAATATTGCATCTCTCTCACTATTCTATCGCTACTATAATAATCGATTTTCCTCAGAGCTCTCCCAGTGCATACCACCTCCTCTATGTAGGGTATTAGTACCCGTCTTGCAACACAATTCCACCTCTACTCTGTGCAACTCTCCAACCCAAGAGTGAAACGTTATTCTAAGACTTTCTTCTATTCAACTGTTGAGCTCTGGAACTCTCTCCCAGAATCAGTCTTTCCCTCTTCCTATGACTTAAATTTCTTCAAACTCTGTGTGTCCAGGCATTTTGGCTCGACTGTCCCTTGATTTTGGCCCTGTCACTCTTTCAACTCTGGGGGAGGCACTCGATACAGGCAGTTCTGCCTTTTGTCTCCCTCACTCACATAGAAAAAAAGTTATACAGAATATAGTGGTAGTAGTCACAGTGGTATGGTTAAGAATAGCTAATTTGTGTGTCTTGCAGGGTTATTGTGGTGTTTTTGTCATTATTATTTACGTTTTGTTTTTTGTTTGTTTTATATATAATACCATTTTCGAGCAATTTATGTTTACTTAGCTCTTTAGATTATATTTTAAAATAAAATCACCCAAACCCATTCCAACATAAAAAACGTCCTCCAGACCCCCTTCAAGCTAAATTTGAACACATATCGGTACAAAAATGTCTTGGCCAAAAACCGGTTAGGCTACTTCTAAACTGCAGGCTAACTATCCTTCGTCAAGAAAAAAATCCACACCTGAATGGGGTGAAACATATTATATTCGTCAACCTAATGGGACAAAAAGTTTCCAAATGAGGAGACTAATGGTGCTGACCTGTATTGTCGGGGATTGTGGTGTGCTTGACGAAGGCCACATCGCCCCCACCATGGACCAGACACCTGAAAAACAATAGGCCACTTATTAGATGATATTCACTATGCTATATATATGTATTATATCAGACATTAGTTAATGAAAGTAACCTGTTGAATAATACTTATTATTGTAAGTTATACACAAATAGTCTTATTTTCTTATATTGTATTGCTAGTGTTTGCATACAGGTAATTTCATAAGAATCATATAAGAGCTTCAGTGGTTGTAATTTGTATTACAGTATTATGAATCATATACAGTATACGGTTTAGAATTTATATTAGGCTACCAGACGCCTCAATCCCCAAAACGTTGGCCGGAACTATATATATATATATATATATATATATATATATATACCGGTATATATATATATATATATATTAAAAACCCAATTCTTATTTGTTCATACTAAAAACATAAAAGATCCTTAAATGTGTATCACCTGAAAGCACCAGTGTAGGAATAGAAGGGCTCCTCACTACTGCGGGCACACTGATTATTCTCTGCCCCCACACACAGGCTACAGAGGCGCGTCACATAGTTGTTCTGCTTGTTGTACCTTGGGATTTTGGCACCGGGAGCACAGGAGCCGCCGCTGAAGAACTCAGCCATAGCGCTCACATAGTTACAGTGCTGGGGATCGATCAGGCGAAGTTGTAGCAGTGTGGCGACGGGTAGCTTCCACCCT
This sequence comes from Paralithodes platypus, assembly GCA_032716605.1. Classification (NCBI taxonomy): domain Eukaryota; kingdom Metazoa; phylum Arthropoda; class Malacostraca; order Decapoda; family Lithodidae; genus Paralithodes; species Paralithodes platypus. The sequence goes on from CM064487.1 coordinate 136,482,335, forward strand.
GAAAGAAAATTATATCTCTATTGATCCATTGCCAGACACCTTGATCCCAAAGGAGGTGGCCATGCATGAATGACCCCCATATGCTCATCGGTCAGCCAGCGCCCCTCATACCACCCAACATCACTTATATTCTTATACCTCTCAACTTCATCCTTCCATCTCGTTCTCGGTTTGCCTCTCCCTCTCTGTCCTTTCATCTTCTCATACACTGTATTAGTCATATTCTCCCTCTTCATACGCTCCACATGACCAAACCACCTCAACGTGTTTCTCTACACATTACCCATCACATCCACACCCCATCACTCTTGTACTTAGTCTTTTGTCTGTGTGTCTCTCCATTGACCCAGCACACACTTCTCCAGTAACTCATTTCCATTCCTCTCACTCTTGATTTATGTCTCCAACAATATACTTGCTTCACTACTGTAACCCCTCAACTTTCCCTTAATAATTGCTGAGAGGCACAGGGCCTTGGGTGGTGCTTTGGTTTCCCGGGTGTTTCCGCACCCTCCTCAGCTCCCTGCCTTGGAGTGGCTTCGGTCACCCGGGCTTTATTAGTGGTAAGGCGGGAGGGTTTTGTGGGGGCGCTCGTTTATGGCCTTGGCCTTGCTCGGAACCTTGGGGCTGTTCGGCCAGACAGCCTGGGGAACAGCAACAACAACAACAACTACTGTACATCACTGTTGGGATCACCACTTTATCATGCAGCGACTTCTATACTCACTTTCCTATTCCTCGAAAAATATGAATAGAATAGAAATAATTTTATTTTGCTCAGACTGTGAATACAGCACGGAGCACATTTGGCAGTTTAAAATAACTTTAAAAACATAAAAAAGTACATTTTCCATAGAATAATGACAATCAATTATATCAAACGCATTAATCAATACATACCCATACACCACTCATTATTTAAAATAATATTAAGTATTTATGTCAATAATTATACGTAACTCCTGTGTATATATTATATACTGTGAAACACTATGTTGCCCACTTAAACTATAATATCATTATGTACTAATTTATAAATATATATTTATCTCAGATGTTCATGCTTACACAAACTATACCATGGTCTCATATGCAGTACATACTACACTATGGTTTGTACATACCCAATTCTACTGTCCAATAATCGTTGTAAACACACTTGGTTAACGTCACTGCTTTCAGCATACCTATACTCTCTCTCTCTCTCTCTCTCTCTCTCCATATTTTATATATATATATATATATATCTAAGCTCCATCTTTATTTATCACACTGCCCAAATACTTAAACTAACTGATATTTAAAATGGAAATAGCATTATGTTAACAGTATCAAGACATATTGTTACCTGACCACCTAGCTACCAAAGATGAGAATTTTAAAGTTTTACCTATCAATATTTTAAATGTATTTTGAGACCTGTGCGCCTGTGATGCTTGGTCATTTAATTTCCACTTTCAGGCCAGCAGAGCAGCTTCTCAATTAATCAAAGCTCTCAAGATTGCTCATATGTGTTTCATATCCAAAAATAGTATGACCGAAACCTTTTCAATATTCAGCATCGCCTTTTTAATTTAAATCCAGGTATCATTTTAGTCTGATTATGATGGACCCATTTATGGCTGGGGGAAGTTAAGAGAACTGTTGCCACTCATGACCATGAGAGGACTCCCACATCACTTTAGAGGGAAGATGTATACCTTGTGTGTTAAGAGTGCGATGACCTATACCTCGGAGATGTGGCCGGTTAATGTGAAGGGTATTCATAGAATGGAATGGAATGAGAAGAGAATGGTGAGATAGATATGTTGGGTTAACCTCAGGAACCGAGTAACGAGTGAGGAACTAAGATGGAATCTGGGCATTAGGAGTGTCAGTGAAGTGATGCACACGAGCAGACTTGGTTGGTATGAACAAATGGAGAGAATGGATAATCAGAAATGGGTGAAGAAATGCCGAACCGTGAACGTGGGGGGGGGGGGGAGAGCTACACGTAGGGGTAGACCTAGAAAGACGTGGTATCAGGTACTTCGGTTCGATCTCAGAACAAATAACTTGACAACAGAGGCAGCCCATAACAGGGTCGCCTGGAATGCCGCCATTTAAGACGTGAGACTGTAACCACACTCTCTGTGGATGAAACGTTTTTTAAACTTGTATGTATGTACGGTCCATGCAAGGCAGGGTTTCCAATTTCTTCCAGGTAAACCTGCGGCAACTTCAAAGCTCCTATTGGCTAAGATAATGAATGAATCCTGTGACTGACTCGTGTAAGATATTGATATATTTTGGTAATCTATTCCTATTCATTTTATAACATCCACGTTAATTTAATAACATATTTAATGCATAATTGTGTGTCTCCAAGTTCGAATATCGTTCTTTATCAATACTTAATAATTAAAATTTATTGTAATTGCAAATTATACATACATACATAAATATATTTGAAGACCAAGTGCTCCACATGAAGTGCGGTTCCAATCCCATGACCTAATGGAGGCACTCCAGGCAGCCCTGTTCAGAGCTGCCTCGCTTGTCAGTTTTTAATTCAAAATAATTCCCCATGTCTTTTTCCGTTTACCTCTCGGTGCAGCTGCCTCCATGTTCACGGACTTACATCTTTTCACCCAACTTAGTTCATCCAGCTACTCCACATGCCCAAACCACCAATGCCAGCTTGTATAGCCTATGTCTCATCACTGATACTCTTAATACCACTGGATATCCTATCATGCAATTTGGCCCCATACATTAATCTCCCCATTCTCATTGTATTACGTTCCATTCTGTTGATATCCAATTTGACAGGCCATATTTCTGAAGCATAGGTCATTGTGCTTCTAATACATGAAGAGTACAACAGTCCCTTCAAGGGGAGAGGGAGTCTTCTGATGGTTAGAAGTGGCAGCATTTCTCTGAATTTTCCTCAGCCATATGGCCCATATCTAATTCTGGCGATAGTGCCGGCCTCGGCCTCACATGACAGAGATGGTATCTCCCAAGTAGCAAAACTTGTCCACCATCTCCAGTGACTCATTGCAAGCAGCGAAGAGGGAGTTTATCCAACTCCTCCATTAAGGCATCACCCGCCAATCAGATAGCTGCTAGTCATCACCTCTCCATATGGTACCTAAAGTTACTGAGGAGGATGACGAGTGTATGGCGACTACAGTGTGCTCAATACCACTACTCAACCAAACCGCTATCCCATACTACCATCTTAAATCCCTGTCGATGCTTTCCCATTCCATCCCTAGTCTATAATAATATTACAATCCTATCCTCTACGTATCCCTAATCCTCCGTTGGAATCTATCAGATACTTTAACTATTCCACAGTCGCAATTAGAGGGTTAGTGTGTCGTCCAGGCTCTCCCATATATACCCCCAGATATGACAGCTCAAGTCAGATTATATATATACACCCTACTCCTCTCTTACGACTATTATTATACTGTACTGTGTTACTCTGCCTATGTCCTATATGTTTATAATATAACCTACAAACAATACAAAGAGACTAAGTTACTGAGTTTATGCCAAACCTTGTGTGGTAATTAAGAAATAAACGACTACAATACCTTTCTCAATCTACAGACAGTGACCTGTAGTAATCATACGTTACTTGATATTAATTCTAAATTATTATTTGCTCTTATAGCTAACATATATTCTTGCCCATCTCGAGTTAGTCAATATACCTTACCTGCAGTCTTGCCAATGCCGGTATGACAGGACTTGCGGCCCTCGAGGTGTGTGAAGGTGGTGATGTTGGAGTTGGCTCGAACCACAGCTACGGCGTAGTAGGATGAGGTCGGGGTGGCAGACTGGCTCTCGTATACTTCGCTTAGAACACGCTCAAACCCAAAGTCCCTAAGGAAAATATGGGAGGTCATTAAGCTGACTGAAGGATCTTGAGAGTAATACTATTACTTAAGCTTGGGTATAGAGAGGGTTTCGTCAGCAGAGAATTTGTTGCTCTTAATATTTACAATAAAAAAAAATCCTGTGGTGACAATACAACTTTTGAGCATTGTAATTGCATTAAATCTGCTTTAAAAAACTGATTTATCGTGCAGTAACCTCAACCAAGTTACAAATCTAACTACTATTAAGCTTCAGAAAAGACATCGTTTGTAATATTTTTGTCAGTTATGTCAGGAAGCGACAGGCGAAAAGCATGAAACAAAGTTCCCCAATTTTCCTATATCCTGTAGAAGAGTTTAGTTCTTGGGACGAACTCAATCCTTCAGCCAAGCATAAAACTTTTCTCAACTGCACCTCCAGAAAGAGAAGCTTTATGATACTATTGGGCTCACTAAATGGCTTCTTGGAATCTGAACTCTTCATAAATGGTTCCCTTGGTCAACAGAATTAAGTACAGAAGGATAATATGAGGCTTACTTGGTGACCTGGTAAACATCTCCTCCATCCAAACTGATCACATCTGCCCTCTCAAAGTAGAGAGCTGAGTAGCAACTGGTGTTAGTTCTGTAGAGGTGACATCCCAGACCAACCCCTGCCTCGGCCCCGTACCCTTGAGCGGCCGCCATCAGGTCTTGACACTTCTCTAACTCCTCTTGACTGCGTACGCAGAACTTCACTGGCCGCTTGTTGGGAGTCAAACGGGCTTTGTAACCAGCTGATGAATAAAGAAGATTGTCATTTTGGTGGCATTATTGCCAGTGTAACTAGCTGTGATATAAAGAAGGCGGATATGTTGTATTTTTTTTAATTTGAGAAGGTGGCTGATAGGGCTTGACTACTAAAATTATATAATGATTTGTGAAGGTGGTAGCGGTGGGTCTAGTTTTATGAGAGTGGTGTGTACAAGATGTAACAAGGATATATAATTTGTTTCAAATGTTATCCATTTTGTCCATAGTTACACCGTAAACACTAACCCTTTATGATGATTTTTGATGGTGGTTGTGGTGGGTCGAGCTTTGTGATCCTGGTTCCTGCAGGGAGTCCCAGAAGCTGTAGCACCGTGCTGGCATGGGAAGTGAGGCCTCGCACCCACAGTGACCGTAGCGTACTAAGCCAGGGGAGATGGTTGAGGTTAGCTGTAGTATTATTTAATATACAAGCTACACATCTTTTATGCAAGAAACATTGTCTTTGGCAGAGCTCAACTTTATACTTACTGATTAAAATAAGACAACTTCATAGTCAGGTAGTTGCAGGAGAGGTATTTATGTAAAGATAGGGAGCTGTACAGGTATTTGTAAACCTAGAAGGGGCTATTGATGGAGTGCCCCACTGCCCAGAGATGCCATGCAGAGGGCTATGAGAAAACTGTAGACGAGTGGCTGGTTCGTGTGATAATGAAGAAGTATGAAGACTCACGAACGGTAACGAGAATGAAAGGTGTACTGAATAAGGAGTTTACAGTAAGAATTGGAATCCACCAGGATTCTGTGTTAAGCCAACTTTTTGTTTGTGATGGTACTGAAAGCACTCTCTGATTATATTAGAAGTAGTCTCCGTTGGGAACTGTTGTACGCAGATGACCTACTCCATATTGCAAAAAATGTACAGGATGTTGAGGCCAAATTCAAAAGCTAGAGAGAGGACATTGCAAATAAAAGATTAAGAATAAATTATATAAATAAAACCAAATACATAAAATATAATAAAACTACGGTGAATTGGTACACACCCATGTGCAGTATGTACGAAAGGGTGGGCATGAACTTATTTCAATGTAGCGTCAGTCATTACTGGGTACACCATGGGAAGATATATTGTGCTAGGATAAATGGACCTCTGCCGAGGAAGAAGTTCGAAATTGGGAAATTTGTATGTGTAGTATGCAATGGCAAGCTTGTGCTGAATCACCTGGAACGAAGGTGTCAACTTTGGCAGTATGTCGTTGAAGCAAGTGAATAAGTTTTGTTACTTGGAAGATACTATTTCTGCCGATGGTGGTGTTGAAGCTGCCACTATTGCCAGTTAGATGTGGCTGGGGAAATTCAGAAAGTTTACAGTAGATAATGAAACCATGGTAAAAAGAAACATCATGACAGGATAGGCCTATATAATGACAACATTTCACTTTACGGCTTCTGGTCAAAGTTTGACCTGAAGAAGCTGTAAAGAGAAATGCTGTCATAATAGATGCCCATCCTCACGTGGTGTTTCTCTCATCAAAATTCAAAGAACTACTGCCGATTCTAACCATGAAAGGACATCCACTTCACTTGAAGGGAAAGGTGAATGCTTCATGTATTAGAAGTGCAATGACCTATGTTTCAGAAACGTGTAGATTTCCACAAGTAGGCTACTACCTCTGGCAAATTTTGAGAAACACATTAATCTTATTTTGGTAACATTTGAAGACTGTTCACCATTGATACCAGTGACCAAACTAAAGGTCAATTATTTTAGGCAACAGATTTCATATGGAAATCTAATTCCGAAGCTGCCAGACCAGAGGATTACCCGAAACAAACAGCCGCTGGAAGGGAGCAACAAACATATGTCCAGGCTTACCAGAAACCCATCACGTGAATCACCACGAGACTATCACCTGGTTCTTTCAGGGAGAACTAAGGTTGCTATTCTATTGTACGTCCGTGGTAGTACAGTGGGTTAGCGCGTGGGTCTGGTTGACCTACTGAGGTCTTTAACCAGGGTTCGAACCCCACACCAGGCATCTCAAAGCCTGGGGATTTTCGGGAGGGTTAAATTCCCTTCGCACCCAGCATTTCAATTACTGATAAAAGCCTAACTTGCATGCATACACATATTTAATCGTTGATCTGTCACAAGGCTCCTCTGCCCATTAAAATAATTCAGTCACCTAAAATCACTTAACTTTGTTTACTTCCCATTACTAATGCAAAGAGAGTCCCAAATGCTGTCAGGAAAAACAATAAGTTGCCAGTATAAGCCATCCTGTGAATCTACGGTACATTCAATGACAAAACTGAATTGAAATCACATGTATTTGGCAAAGACTAGCCTGAATAAAAACGGAATACAAAATGAAGCCTAACATTTCACAGCATACTCATTCACAAGAATAAATGCTCACATTTTACACAGAGAAAAAATCAACGTTACCCTATACCTATCAACAATTAATAAAAAAATGATATGCATGTCAGAGAAAAAACTAAAGAGAACACTCACTGACAGTCCTCAGTGTTGTTACAAGGGGCAAACAAAATGTTGGGCAGAGGTCTCCTGCCCCAGTCACAAGGCTCCTCCTCCCCGCTGGTCCTGTCCGCTAGTGGGTGGATGGTCCCCTGCCCTCGACCATCGCCGCAGTAGTGGTACAACTCCTCCACATTGGGATTCTATACACAGTCGGACAAATATTACAATATGATTGCTATACTGAATTTACAATTTGTACATATAAAGCTAATAAGAAAACCTTACACACAAGGCTATGAGCCGTTAGTTTTAGGAAGGAACACCGGAAGGTGGTCTTGAAGAACTGTCTGGCCTGTACATAACAATTTCTTAAGCTCCACTTACTGAAAAAACAACCTACATTACCTTTTTGTGGCTGGCCTATACACAATCGAGGTACTTGAGTATTATACCATTATTTCCTGTGTTCAGGAACTTCTGGCCTATGCACATAACTCACTGGACAGCAGTTAGCCTGGCGAGCAGGACTCCCTGTTAACCTGGTAACTTATCATAAACTGTCTGGCCTATACACATACAGTCAATTTACACAACTAGTGTCATTTCAGCCCTATGTCAGAAACTGTCTGGCCTGTACATAACACAGTTTCCCAGGTAGCTTGGAACAGTAAGATAGTCACTAAACTGATGGCCTATACACAACAGTTAGTGGATGGGGCCTGTACACCGATCCAACCTTGCCTGGCCTCCAGTGATATAGCTGAGGTAGTCTCAGGCTCTCAGCTTAGGTCGAGTTGTCACTGATGGTCCTTTTGAGGACAAGACCAGCATCTTGGTCTCTCTTTCTATTTTCTGGGTAGTGGGGGGAACCCAGCCGTGCAAGCACATCCCGGGTTGACAGCTTATGTGCTAGAGGGGCCTGGGGTAGGGATGCACATAGGCCCTTCTCTAATAGATGCCACGCATACCCTTTCTTCTCTCCTCATCTTCTAGTTCTCCTTTCTATTCTCCCCTCATATTTTACAATCAAATTAATTTATGTTATTCTCATTACCAAGAAATATATAGGCTACATTTTTTCAAGTAGTAGTAACTCTTAGTTGTTGACATGGTTCGAAAGACCATATGATTATGTATTACTATATTTTAAAGTATGCCTGTATTGTGTAGTGGTCATAAGAATGTCCATATGCAGCTACAAACAAGTTTATGGTGATGGGCTGGTCTATCAGAGTGAGAACTGAGCGATCTCTGCCATACCCATAGCTTTCTCTGACTGTTCCTTTTACTTATATATTTTCTAGATCTCAAGTGACAGCGTCTCCTCCGTGGATTGACCTCCCAATCTACCAAGATTGGAAGCCAAAGCGTCACATTTTTCCTTTGCCCCTCAACTTTCTCTTCATAATTGCTGAAGGGCACAGGGCCCTGGGTGGGGCCTTGGTTTCCCGGGCGTTTCCGTTCCCTCCTCAGCTCCCCGCCATGGAGTGGCTTCGGTCACTCCAGGCTTTATTGTGGTCGGCACGGAGGGTTCTGTGGGGGGCGCTCTGTTATGGCCTTGGCCTTGCTCGGGGCCTTGGGGCTGTTCGGCCAGGCAGCTTGGGGAACAACAACAACAACAACAACAAACAAGTTTATAAGTTTGAGTAATTACCTTGGCCCTGATGGCTTTAAGGTCAACATCAGACACAATGGCAGCATCAGCAGCCCGGTCCAGGAGACACTGTAGAGCCCCAGAGCCAGTATAAGGGTCGTCACTTGCACAAGTGTGGCGCAGGCACATCTCACACAGCTGTGGGTACTGCTGTTCTGGAACAAATAAATAACTATGTTCAAAATCATTTACAAGAAATACAGTTTTGGGAGGTCCTGGCGGAGGGCTATTCTCAGTCCGCATGAAGTATGTTAGGTTGGTGCTGGTTTACCTTATCTAACTCGTGGGGTGGTCTTTTTGGACACCCCTGTATTGCCACATTAATTTGGTAATTCTAAGACTTTTCACCCCATTATGATGACGATAATATGACGCTTCTACCCATTCACCTGCGAGCCTGCAAATTAGGGAACATTTTGGCCGGACCATTTTTCTACTGACATCTGTAGAAATTTAGCAAGAAGTAGGGTCTATGGGTCATATTTTTTGCTGAGGCGTTTGTTTTCTCTTTGGGGACAATATAAGAATGAATTGCTCGGTAATGGCAAAAACAATCAAACCTTCAATTTTGATTACACAAAAACACTAAAATAAGCACCCAAACGTCTAGGTACAGGTTTCTCCCCTGGCAGGAGGTTGACGGCCTCTCAGGGTGAGGCATCTAGACCATGTACCCCCATTCAATGTTGAAGCCTGCTTCAGCTATATCGCAGAGAGAATAGTCTTTCAAGGAGCAGATCAAAATATGATCGAACATCATGAGCCGTACCTTGTGTATGAAGATTGCTAGTCTTAATCACGTCACAGAACTTAACACCCACAGTACACTTACCGCAACGCTTTGCAGTTATAGAGGAGAATAAAAGAGCATGAAGATGGGTGGAATGAGTTGATTGAACATAATCAAACAAAGTCTTGAGCAGGCATAACAGATGGTGGGTGCTACTATACTTCAACACCTCAACACTGAAAGGACAACAAATATGAGCTTCCCATTCGTTCGTCACAATGAATGTGACAGCCAGTGCAAGGGTTATGGAAGGAAACTTAGGGGAAACCATGGCAACTTACGGTCCTAGACATTACTGGCAAGTCAGAGACCCTATCTTCCGTATATTTATCCTACTGGGAGGCAGAAATGGACAGGTAGAGAGCCCCCACCTGGCCGGGACATGGGATGGGGATGGCGACGACAGTGATAAGCATAAAAAAAAACTAAGCACTACAGTCTACTATAGGGAAGAACACATGCACCCACCTGTCATAAACCCTTCCTTTGGATCCACAATTTTATGTGGGGAAGGCCAGGAAGGTGTAATTAGCTAAACAATCTAGCAGGAGGATAAGGAAAAACAACTGACCTCAGACGAAAATTCAAAATACAGTTTCGGTCTGGGCCCAACAATGGTTGAGTTAATTAAACACTAGGAGGAACTCACTGGCGCCAAGACCGTGTACCCCTTTTCAATGCCTCCATAGAGCGTCGGATGTTTATTATGTGTGGGCTTAACCGGTTTGAAGACGTCCAGATCCTGAATGTCCAGAGTCAGAACATTTAGGCCCGAACCCGGCAACACAGCTGGCCAAGCAGCCATAGGCAGGGCAGCCACCATCACCGTGGGTGGAGCGGGCTGTCTCACCTCTCCCACCGGCTTCGTCTTGAGCTGGTCGAGCAATGAAGGAAGTTGGGTAACTGCAGGAGGAGGGTTGGGCAGAAGCAGTGGAGTGGGGAGAGTAGTCTCCTGTTCCAAAGCTGCATGGAAGAAAGATACCATATCTTTCATGTCCTTCATTTGTGTTTGTAGGGACAAAACCACATCTCTCCAACCCATCAGCTCAACAGTTGTAGAAGAGCGAAAGAGGCGACCTAATTACCTTCTCATCCCCGCTGGGGAAACAGGAAGGAGAGCAGTGGCGTAGCGGCGATCTTGACATGGAGGAACAAGTCAACGAGGTAGAAGCTGAGGGAGAGAGTGATACAGACCACTCAGAGTGGGATATCTCAGGAGATGGTGATTGTGAATGGAACAGGTCACCATCCCGTGCCAGAGATCTGGCCGAGGAGCAGTTGGAAAAATGAGCGCCCACACCAGATAATAGTACCACCACCATTGAACCACTTTCAGGGAAGGGGATCAGTGATCACTTCACCCCAAACAGAGAGCAGTCTTCATGCCAATCCTGTCCGCCTGCAAACGCCGTGTCCATGGGCTAGGAGTTGTGAAGTGGAGGTGTAGGATATTGAACCGAGGCCTGAGGGGTAAGAGAGAATAGTTTTTACACCGGGAGGGGCTTGGGCGAAGTAGTTTCGGGAGGAGCAGGCGAAGGGGTACCAACAAATATCAGAGAAAAGCCTCGTGTGCCAGAACTTCAAGCCCGATCCAAGTAAGTGGCCTGAATAAGGTCGTGCATATTAGCTACAGGAGGAAGCTGTTAACGTGGAGCAGGTCTCAGAGTCGACACTGGAGCCACTACTGGTGACAGTGTAGGAGCTATAGGAGCTGCGACCTTATGCTACGGCATCATGGTACGGGCCAGTTGTTTGCGTCGAGCCAGTGACTGCCTGCGTCCACTCGACATAGAGGCAAGGGAAGGAGACACCTTGGCACCCTTCCTCTTAACCCAGGAGCTGCAGAAAGACTCTTAAGAGTTTCCCCGGGCGACTGCGGGAAGACTCTTTAAGATCCTGGGCCTAAAAAAATCCATTTAAAACACCCCAAAAAAACTTTAATCCTTTTTTATTGATTTTTTTTTTATTTTTTTTTGCCCCTGGGCCATGCCAAATATCACTCCTCCACATCCCCTCCTTCCCCACTTCCCCCCCCCCCCTCCTTCAATTATCACCTATTTCCTCTGTTATTCCCTTATTCTGTGGTCTATTTTCGTGCTAACATTAGCGAGTTACTAGCAGGGCGTTGTCATCAGTGTTACCAAGCGTGGGAAAGAGCGAGAGAGAGAGTATTGTACAACAGTGTCTCTTCAGCCATCTGGCAGGCTGGCTGGCTGGCAGGCTGCCTCAGCCATATGTTATGTAACTCCCGGCCTCTATCGCCGATTTTGACCATCCAAACGCTGTTTCCACTTGTTTTATTGTTGTAACTGGTTAATCTATATAATATTTACGGTTGTCTGTCTGTTTGTGTGTTCTTAATAGGCGGCCGCAGTTTTGAACCTGGGGAGCTGAAACTTTGCATGTGGGTGTCAATTGACCTGGGTCAGGTCATAGAGGGGGCGAGGCCACGATCGGAGGTCGTTAGGCCGAAATTGAAAAAAAATTGAAAACAAAAAATGAAAAAATGGCCGTTTGGGGCAGAAGGAGTCCTCCGATCGAAAAGTTGTATGGAACGAAAGTTGTTCGCAGCCCCCCAAAATGGGGGTACGGATGAGGTCAGATCTAAAATCGGAGGTCATTTAGCGGCCGAAATCGAGGTCGCCGTTTAATGAGGCACAGGGAGGTCGAGGCCGGTGATTATGGTAGTAGTAGTATTTATGGTAGTAGTAGTGGTGGTAGTAGTGATGGTGATTATGGTGATTACCCGGGCAACGCCGGGTACCCGTGCTAGTTATCTATATTATTAAATCAGTTCGTGTGTCTGTTTGTCTGTGTTTTCTACTTTGCATGTGGGTGTCAATTGACCTGGGTCAGGTCATATAGGGGGCGAGGCCACGATCGGAGGTCGTTTCAAGGCCGAAATTGAAAACAAATTGAAAAAAATTGCCATTTGGGGCAGAAGGAGGCCTTCGATCGAAAAGGTGTATGGAACAAAAGTTGTTCGCAGCTCCCTAAATTGGGAGTACGGATGAGGTCAGATCCAAAATCGGAGGTCATTTAGCAGCCGAAATCGAGGTCGCCGTTTAATGAGGCACAGGGAGGTCGAGGCCGGTGATTATGGTAGTAGTAGTATTGTGATGATTGTGGTAGTAGTGATTGATGATGGTGATTATGGTAGTAGAATTTAAACCCGGGCAACGCCGGGTACCCCTGCTAGTATCTTCATATTAATGGTAAAATAGGCACATATGAATAAGTATTAACGATATTTATGGTAAAATAACGATGTTAGTAATGGGAACAGCTCAAATACGTGCACACAGGTGTGTGGTGTCTCATACTCCCCATGCGCAGCCAAGAGGTTAAGGGAAGATGAGCATGAGTGGCCAGACTCAGCGGGAGAACAGAGGCGGTGTCACTTACTCGGTAGATGGGCAGCGGAGGTGGAGGCGGCAACCAGAGCATGGTTCGAATATTTACAGGCCTTACCCTTCACCTTCGGGTTGCTGAAGGAATTGGTTCTGGAACTGGGGAAGGGGTCGCCAAAGTGGTGCTGAAGATCAAGACCCACTATGAGATAGTCGCCCTCCGTGCCGCGGTGGGGTGGGAAGCCCCAGCAAGCAATGGATCTCATCGTTTTTAAAGATGGGAGTCCGGTGCAGGATACCTGTCATGGACCTCCATATCCAAACAGATCCGCCTTATGTCTGCCTTGGCAGTCTGTGCCAGGAAGGTTTTGCAGGTCCCACAACGCTTTGGGTCATACGTATTCTGGTGGTAGCACGGAGCGTGGATCCTCCACTCATTATAGTCAAGCAGAGGGTCCTTATGGCATGACGCATTAAGACACTGACCAGGAGCCATAGCGGCAAGGCAAGGGTCCAGAGGTCAGTCTGGTACATGGAGATGTTGAAAGGTGGAGAAGGTGTGCAGCCAGTTAGTGGAAATAACTTGGTAATGGCAGTAAGCTGACGGACCAAGACGACATCCAATGGTGGGCAGTAGAACCGTGGGGCAATCCAGTGAGAGGAATCAAAACAGTCCATAACACACATCAGGAAAACAACAATCAACATCTGTACTCAGAAAGATGAAGTGGCCTGTGATCACATTCGAGCGAGAAAATCAACTAAGACATGCAAGTAGATAGCTAGAAAGGAGTTTCAGTGAGGGATTTTCCTACTGCACAGTGAAAAACCCTACCAGCCATATTGGAACCAGAAAGAAGGAAAAAGCAAGAAAACCACCATAGCGGCAAAACGAGCAAGAACCAAATACAGCATGCAGTGAATAAAAAACTGCTAGTTGATGACCGCACCATGGGCGTATAAGATCCTGGTGGGACATAGCCAAAGCTCTCCTAAGTTTAACCATGTCAACCCCAGTAGGCGCTCTGAATGAGTGTGGAGCAGTAATAACTCCCTGCTGCCAAAACGGGGATCTGTATAAGTACCCAAAACCTGGCACCCCCACCCACACCCACACCCACACACTCCCTTTTTTACAAGGAAAGAACACAATGGCGGAGTGCAAACCACAAAAAAAAAACATGAGCGAGCCAGGCCCAAGCCGAACGGACCCACTGGGAGACGGAATAGGTAGGCCCGAGAAACAGACAGATAGAGAGTCCCCACCTGGATTGGAAGTGGGATGGGAACAGCAATGACAGACAAAAGTGCAAAGAACACTGAACACTACAATGAACTGTAGGAAAGAACACGTGCATCCATCACTCCAAACCCCTGACCTGTGGACCTGTACTTTTATACAGGAAAGGTTAGGAAGGTTCAATTAGCTTTTCAACTTAATAGGAGGATAAGAACAGCACCTAACCTCATAAAAGAGTGGAGAATTTGGCGTCAGTCGATGTCGAACAATAGGAGGGGGCTGATTGACTACCAGGAAGAACTCTATAATAAAAGAAAACAGCCAAAGCATGGAAAGAAGGCAATGCACAAAAATGGCGGCTTGCATGAAAAGCCAAACCAGAAATAGTGAACCCTACAGTACCCGTAACCTATGATCATGCCCTCCTGGCCCACACTGGAGACGTTAACTCACATAAAACATCTCTGATAATCAAGGAAACATAAAGACGTGAACTTACAATGGTCACTCATAACCCAAGGTGAAAGGCATGGGAAAAACCTAAACACTGGAGCACAAGGTAGGGTAGTGCACACATCAAAGGTTGCACGGTGACTGATAAGGGATCAGATGAGCACATGCGCACATGGGACAAGGTGCATAACATCTGCGCAGGCCTAGGATGGCTGGTCATCTTGGTGGGCTATTCAAATTCTTCACATTTTTTCTTCATAGTAGTCCTTGGTTTATTGATAACATTCCTAATAGAGAATTAAGTACATTTATCTTGATGGTTTATATGTCACAGCGCAATAGTGCTGATAAGCTGCCTCTGTCCCTAGAATATGAAGACTTTTAAATATTAAGCATTGTACTTATACATAATGGCTACTACAAAATTTGCAGGTTTGCTATTGCTCATCCAGAGAAAATCGACACCTGAAGGGGGTGAAGTGTCTCATAATCGCAATACTAATGAGGTGAAACGTCTTTAAGATCATCAAACTAATGAGACGAACCAGGGGTGATCCGAAATTACCTCCCCTGGGGTAAATAGGGTTAATGTATTCACGGCTGGAGTGATGAGAGGTGGATGTTTAAACAAGGGAAGGAGTGGGAAGAGGGGAGCGGGCATCTGCACTTTAAAATATAAATAAATATATAAGTGAATAAAAAGGGTGTTTATAATCTTTGAATACATCGAATGCTTTACCATTTTTATCTTCATATTAAATGAGTTTATTACTACGAATATAAATTGATATATTTATGAACACATTCATTGTCATTATCATTTCTTCTTGAAGCCCACATTTTTTGACAGTGTGTGACTTGGGCTTACTGAAATGGTGATCAATCCCATGTAACTCTTTTCTCGCATCACATTGGGGCTATTTGCATCGGTATCGGTAACTAACTGAAAATATATTATTTTAATTGGCTATTTTCATATTATTATTTTTTAATAAAAATTGAATTGGGAGCTGCCAGATCAGAGATTTCAAGAAAAAATTAAGGGAAGATGGGTTGTTTTTATTTTCTTATTAATGTATTTTAGATTATTTTATTAGTTTCCTCCCTAGACCTCCATCAAGCTTATAAAACACCCGCCCAAGACCCTCTTTCAAGGTAAATTTGTAAATTTGTTAACAGAAAAATTTCCCGGCCAAAGGCCGGTTTCTCTTAAATTAAAGCCTCGCAATCGCTCGCCAGGAAAACATAGACACCTAAATGACACAAAGTCTTAATATTGACAATTTAAAGAATTTGGGCGAAAGGTCTTAACCCTTAATTAGCGGCTCACCACATAAGTCGAGTTAAATAAAGCTGGACTATGTGGCGGCGCTCGACATAGGTCGAGTGGCAATTTCAGCACGTAATGTTGCTGAGAGAGAGAGACAAGTGGTGGCAGGAGAGTAGCGAGCGTATGACTGCTCCAGACCACCGCGGCGAACATACTGACACGAATCCCAGCTCCCTCCTCCCTCTCTCACTCGCTATATAAGGAATTGTATCGGGAAAGTGGCTAATTACATGCTTTTTGCACTCGCGTTGCACGGTTATTGCAAGAAAACTAGCCATCATAAAAGGATCGTTATGGTGTCATTCGAAAGCTCTGTTTATGCCCTTTCAGGGATAGGTACTTGTTTTACGTTCTGGGTCTTATTTAGGCATGAAAATGATCACGTAAACAGCCCTATTTTGGCTAAAAACACCCCGCTGGGCGGTACATATAAATAAACCGCATAGGCCGCTCGTAAGGTGTTAAAATCACCAAACTAATGGGCCAATGTCTTATAATTTGAAAACTAATGAGGATAAACATGAGGAAGAAGAGGGACCAGAAAATCGGGCCATCTCCCCTTGAGAGACCTAATTAAAGGATGTATGCCTCATCGTGCTTGGACTTACTAAGCTGGTGGTCAGTTTGAGGATCTTGTGACCATCGTCCAGGTAGACAAGCAGCCGTCCAGTCCACGCTCACCTGCTCTATCACACTCTGGAAGGAATAGCAAACATGGGGGAACTAATATTTTGGACACAAATATGGTTTGGGTGTCAGTGATAATGTATATAGTATTCATTATTCAGTTACATTAAGGGGGGTCTTAAAAAACTTCATCTTAATAAGAAGATACAAATCATCTACAGTAATAGGCCTACAGTATAGTAGAATACATTTGCATATTCCATAATTATAACGTTTGACTATACTGTATACTAATGCATATGTATTGTATACTAGTAAAATTATAAATAATAAACAATGATTAACATATAGAGCATGCTAATCATGAGGTTTGTGGTTTATACTAGTTTATACCATTTTTCAATAGTAGGCTAGCACATAATATACAATCTAACTGAATTATATAATGGAGAAACATTCACTAAAACTGACCTTAATATTGAGTGTTGAGTGGTGGGCTGAGGTGACGACCGGTCTGTATAGGGCAGTGGGGTAGTAACGGTTGAGGTTAATGCCGGGGTGGCACAGGGTGGAGGGCTGGGGATTGGAGGAGTTGTGGACTAATAGGTACACACGCTGGATCTCGTTACCCTCAGCTGAAAGTAGATCAATACAATTACAAATATATATACCATTAGCTTTGATATGGATCTTTACTTGCAGGTTGGCATCAGAAAAGGACTCTGTCCGTGAAAAACACCATAATCTTGGCTTCTGGCAACTCCAGGCTCTCACAGTGTTCACTGAGTCACTCTGCCCTTCAGAGCAGGGATGCTACCACCTGCATAACTCCCATGAGCTATACACAGGCTAAGCTATACTATCAGGGGATGTCTGGTCGCCAGCAATGTAAGGTGGTGCAAATGTTACTGAACAATTCTGACACATTGATGAAATATTTTGAATAATTCTTTAAACACATGCCCGAGACAGTATGTATATTTTGTGTTCATCATTCAACGTGTGCTGCCTCAAGTTTACCTTATATTAGTGTACCAGCTACTTATGCAGGTAATTGAACAGGTGTCCCTCGAGTAGCATCACATGAGGTACTACCCTATTGTCCGCATCACATTAAATTTACCACTATTCTACTGTATGTGTTATAAGCAACACTAAAACAGGGTACTTCCTTTTGGTGTCAGTTCTTCAGTAATATTAGAATAGTACAGTTGGCTATAATGTTGATTATATGGTGACTTAGGAAAGATGCAGGACCTCACGATCTTAAGGGGGAATGGGCCGGTTTTTTGGCACCCCTTTTCTCTCGTGTTTAGCCCTATTGGTTTTTAGATTTTAAGACGTTCGGCTCATTAGTTTGGCGATTTTAAGACTTTACGCCCCATTTCTTTGTCAATAAATTCAATAATAAGACGTTTCGTGCCATTTAGGTGTTGTTATTTTCCTGGCGAGTGACAGTGAGCCTGTAATTTTAAGAGTAATTAACCGGCCTTCAGCTGGGACATTTTCTACCGAAAAATTTACAAATTTATCTTGAAAGGGGGTCTAGGGGGTGTTTTTTACAACTTGATGGAGGTCTACAGAGGAAACTAAAATTTGATAAAAAGATAAAACAATAAGCAAATACATACGCCCATCTCCCCTTAATGCAGTAGCAAGTTCATTGTTAACCCTAGACCAATAAAACAAACAAGCCAATAATTAATGTTTTCTTTGAAAGCTGGCCTAACTTACCCGCCTGCAGCACGGCCTCGTACTGGTCCTCGAAGGCCAAGGCGGCGATGTTCATGTCCTCGGCCTCGAAATACCCAAAATCTGCCTCACCATCTCGGATTTTCTTTAGACAGTCCAACCTTCAAGATGGGAGAGTATTAAATTCATATTATTCTGGCCTAGCTACATTAAATGGACTATAGAATGAACCCTTACATTATTCACATTTATTTTCACCAATCCACCAATTTACAAATAAACCTAATTAATGAAATCAATGAAAGTAATGAATACATGTGGTACTCCAAGGACTCGAACCTAGGATATTCACACCGAAATTCTGCACACTAAGCATTACGGTATCAAGAGTTAAAAACAGAAACCGCGAATATCTTACTTGTTAAAGGTAGCAATCTGAGGGGGCTATGAGATCAGGTGAGGTATAATAAATCAAAATAATTATAGGTTGGAGTTTGGTTTTGTTAGCCATTAGATCAGATAAGGCATACTATAGTCTATTCGCTGTAAGTAGGCGAGAAATAATGACATCTAACCTCTGTAACTCAAAAACGACTATAGTAATCTAGCTAATATTTCCATCATTTGGGAAGAGTCAGTCAAGGAATAGATGTGGAAATTTACAGGCAATTTACTCTAGCCCTTTTTGAGTTACAGAGGATAGAGGTCATGATTTCTCGCCTATTTACAGCGAATAGACTATAGCTCATATTTATGATGGGTAGGAATCTGGGTTAGCTATAAGATAAGGAAAGGTATAACAAAAATAATTAATGATATGTAGGGATATGGTTTAATTAGCTACAAGATCAGGCAAGGTATAATGACTCAAATATATAATAGGTAGGAATATGGATTTGCTACCTATAAGATCAGCTAAGGTAAAATATCTCAATTAGTGATAGGTAAGGATATGATTTATTTGCTATAAGATCAGGTAAGGTATAAAATCAAAGTGATAGGTAGGGAAATGGTTTAGAAATGATTCGTGATGGGTAAGTTTTAAGTTACAGCTGTGGGTTATGATTGTGTTCATTTTGGTGATAAACATAATATTATATCACTCGAAGTACCCAAAGTCAGCATCATCTTGTCATTCAGGAAGTTCAACCTTGATATTGTAAAATTCGTAGTAAACTGTCTAATATCACCTAATAACCCTTTGAAGATTATGACATATTGACAGTTTATCCAGGCTATCATTAGACGATTTTATACAATTTAGGAAGGTTCTGTGGAAATTATAAGGGTATAGAATATCTCAATTACCCCTCTGACTTCCATATAGCCTTTCTAATGTGAATAAAATCATCCAATAATAACCAGAAAAAAACGTCATTGTATCTTCTAAGTAATAATGGCCAGAATAAAGTGCAAAAAACGTCCAGTGATGTCAAAGAATATTAACCGTCATCTTCTTTTTCTTCTTTCGAGCTTGCCCGACCGCGTAGATCCACAGGGCTGACCTTTGTATCGGTGATGGCTCAGAAACGTTAGTAAGAGGTAAAGTTTAGAGTAGAAGGATAGTACTAGGGACAGTTTTTTAGACCTACCTACCACGTCCTCCCCCCCCCCCCCCCCTTCCCCCTCCCACCGTTTCCTCCATCCCCTCTAGCCTCGCTTTGTACTTCCCTTTAGCTTTCCCTATCCTTTCTTCAAACGTACTCCACCCCATTTCTCCCCGGATTGCTTCCTGTGCTACGTATTTATTCGCCCCTAATCCCGTCCTTCCAATTTGATTCTGTATCGTTTCTAATTTTCTCATTTCTGCCTCTGCCGACTTCTGCCGCCTCCATGCCATACATAATCGCAGGTACTCCCAGTCCTTTCCACAGCCCTCGCACTATTTCATAGCTATTCGCTCTTAATCTTGTCGCGCTCCAAAGTCTCCCATGCCATTGTTGCATTTGCCCAATCTTTTTGCTTTTTGCCTTTTCAAACCCTTTCTCTGTAGCCTAATTGTTACCCCCAGGTATTTATATTCTCTAGTCCTCTTCATTCTGCTTCCTTCTAGTCCATTCCTCATCCTCTCGAAGCTGTCCATTCATTTTCATTACTTGGCTCTTTTCTTTGCTGAATCTTACTTCTAATTCCTCCCCGAATCTTGTTGCTTCCTCTAGCAGTCTCTGCAACCCTCTTCCTGTTTCTGCAATGAGGACTACATCGTCAGCCGAATAGGAGTACCCCCAGTCTTTCCTTTTTTATCTTTATCCCCTCCCCCACTCTTTTTATCCATATAGAGCGCGAAGCAGCCTCAACAGGCGCTTAACATCAATCAATTCGTCAACAACATCCTCCTCGTCCAACTCTTTGCATTGGCCAAAGTCAATGAGTCTAACGTGGTACTGTCCCGGGCCACCACACACCATAATATTGTCACCGTGGATGTCCCCGTGGGTGTATCCGGTCTTGTGCAGAGCCTCAACCGTGAGCATGACATCCTGGGCAACTTTGGTGCGGTCCTCGCTAGAGCCACCTTGAGCAGCAAACTCGGCAAGAGTGTAGCCGTCGCAGTACTCCATTATAAGCACTGAGCCATCCTCACTAGCAGCCAGTAGCTTAGGTGCCCCAGCTGCACCATCAATTATGCACAAAGCCTTGGCCTCCCACATAAAATTGTCTTTGAATTCATCACAAGCGTCCCAATTAGCTTCCTTCATGCAGGCTTCAACTCCCTTGTAGGTCACCCGAGCAGTCCTCCCAGAACATCCTTGTCCAAGCCATGCAATTATCTCTGTGTCAGCCATGATCGCATCTCGGGTACGCATTATCTTATCCACACCACTCACGGTCGCCAAGTAGTCGTAAGAAGTCATCATTAATGAAAATAAATACTGTATAAGTAGCCTATAATAGCGGTTACATTGATCGAAAATTAGCAGCCTAGAAAGTGCGCTGTAGTGTGCACTGAAGGAGCTTACTAAAAAGCGTCTTTCTCTGATGGAGTTCAGACAAATAATGATCAGTAGGCTATACGTAGCTGCTGGGCTGACTATAGTTTGCGCATCAATGTTGAGCTTTCAGATAGACCTCAAACTGTTTAACCATAATAGTGTATTGAAATGGCATTGGAATTATTCACAAATGTATGCTCTCAAGCAGCACTTACAGTATATCACACACACACACATTGAGGGAGTGTTTTTTTCTGGTCCCCTTTCCCCCCATGTTTAGCCCCATTAGTTTTGAAATTTTAAGATATTCGCCCCATTTGTCCATTAGTTCGGCCATTTAAAAATATGTTTGCCCCGTTTATTTGTCAAATTTAAGACCTTTCTTGACATTTAGGTGTTAATGTTTTCCTGGCGAGCGAAAGCGAGCATTTAAGCTAAATAATAGTTTAGTTCTTATACATATAATTTCATAATAGAACACTGGTCAGGTTTAAAGGTGAATTACGGAAGTAAATCAGTGCTGCAATTAGTATTTTACAATGTAGTAATAGTCAAGAAATGTTGCATTACTGAACGTTACGGTGCTATAAATAAACCTTCTAATAATACAAATATGCAATAATTGTTTTTCTGGCGCATAGTTGAAGCTTGCTGACAGAAAACAGCTGGGAGAGAAGGTGTGTGTTATAGGTTCTGGGTTAACCATAATGCCATGTGAGCTATAATAGCTCTTAATTACGAAAGTTCTGGGTTAACTAAGGCAAAGTAAGGTAATGCTTGATAAATTTCCAAATTCAATATTTATAATTAGTATTTTTTAAGTTTAAATAATGTAATATTATATAAGAACTGTATGCAGACGACAGCGTCCTTCTGGTTTCAGGAAAAGACCCAATAAGTATTGCCGCTTCACTTTCCAAAGAACTAGCATCATGTAGTGAATGGCTAGTGGACAATAGACTACCTCTTCACCTGGGCAAGACGGAAGCCATCTTATGTGGAACAAAACGCAAACTGAGAGACATTGTGGGCTTCTCGGTCAACTGTAATGATATTCCTATAACAACAGTGTCACAAGTTAAATATCTCGGACTGAAACTGGACGCGAGTTTGTCAGGTGAAACAATTTTGGAATCTATCCTGAGTAAGTGTAGAGCACGTATAAAATACCTGTATAGACAGGTGGGATGCTTGCCCGCGGCGACCAAAAAGACCCTCTGCCAAGTGCTTGTTCAATGTCATTTTGACTATTCTGTGTCATCCTGGTACTCTGCATCATCTAAATCAGCACAGCACAAACTTCAGGTCACTCAAAATAAAATGGTTAGGTTCATGCTGAACCTAGGACCCAGATCACATGTTGGCCAGGAACAACTTCAGTCACTAGGTATGCTCAATGTCTCTGACAGGGCCAAACAAATCAGGCTCACTAATGCCTTCAAAATTTTCTATGACAGAGCTCCAGAGTATCTAAAGAATGATTTTGTTAAAGCAAATGAGAGGAGTGGACATAATACAAGAAACAGGATGTTTAATTTTAAGGTCCCGAGAATCCAAGGACAGGGTAAGCAAACATTCTTCTTCACTGCCATCAAAGACTGGAACGACCTACCCCAGTCAGTCCGTGAAAAGAGAACACTGTATTCCTTCAGACGTAGCCTGAAGGAACACCTGAACCGGACAGCTGCGAGAAGGGAGCACCAAGCTTATGTCTACTACTAAATACGACATAAGAGATAGACAAACCAAACTGAAATTATTACTGATTACGGATTACTGATATTTACTATAGGATGTAAGGTATCTTAAAATAGCCCCCTAGAAATACCTTCTCTAAAGTATCTATTTCTTTATCCTCCCCATTTCCCCAGCTAACCTAATCCCACAAGGACCCCAATGGAAATACGCCTAACGGCCTTATTGGGCTATCCTTAGTTGGAATTATGAAAGGCTGGTACATGTCATATATATTTGTAACATACTATGTGGTACCAACTCTGTAAATTGCTAACTGAATAAATATTATTATTATTATTATTATTATTAAATAATTAATTTTTGATTATGCAGATATTAACCCAACAAGCACATCATTGATATTTTTTAAAAGCCCGCGCATGCGAAAAAACTTTGATTCTGACAGAATTTGTTATATTTACCATATAGATACTTATTTCTGCTCCATGTGCATATAGTTTACTCATATGATGAACATATGAACAGTAAAGACCAGAAAATAGGTGTAAACAGCAAATATCTAGTGAAAAATGTAAATGTGTGGCAGGAAATGGTGGAGAGAGGAGAGAGAGAGAGAGAGTGCAACATAGGTGTGCTTCTTGGGCCTGCTCGAGGAAAAATGACCCTCCCAGCTCTCCTTCGCATATGTGAAAATGACGAGGGAGTGTGGGAGACCATGACTCATCCTATTTCGAGCAGGGATAAAGGCAGGACTGGCGAAAATAGAAGGAGAAATAGCCAATAATTGAGAAGGGGAAGGAGAGAGAGAGGGGGGGGAGGGGGGACACATGTAGGGGAGAGGAAGGAGGTACTAGAGAGTGATTGTACCACTTAAGCATATATTGCTTCCATTTATGTACCTGTGGGGCATTTTTGGGGTTTATTTTCATGGGCTCGCTTCCGTGCGGCCTATCGCGTTCCCTATACAGACACTTCCGTGAGGCCTATCGCGTTTTGTGGGTAAATTTCCAGCCCATTTTATCATTATATTTATTATTATACAAATACAGAAGTTTCTCAGTGGAAAGGACAAGCCTACAAGACCATGGAAGACATTGCACGAAAACAAAATGGAAAACAGGAAAACTAACGCAAAAAGTATATCAAAATAAGATCTGTATTGAATAAACAATAAACTTATTTATTCTAGATTTAATGACGTAATATTAGAGTCTGATTCACATTCATCTGGTAATTCATTCCACTCCTTGCAAATATTGGGAATGAAGCAGCGTGAAAATTGGGATGAATTACATCCAACAATAGAAAATGCTTTGATTAAGAGAAATATTTTCAGGAATATTGTAATCTAGTTGAAAATCACTAAATGACATGGTGTGTGTGATATTCTAAGAGTTATCATATTATAAGCTATTCGCAAAGCCATCGAAAGAATTTAGTTAGGTTTATGTATCTGTATATATCAATTGTATTAAGCATTAATATATATTAAAAACAGACATAACTTAGACTTTAGAGGAATAAAACACTGTTTTAGGAATGCATATTGCATGTAGGCGTTTCTAAAAGCAATTAGTAATAAAGAGAAAACTATCCGATTTCCTCCGAAATTCGATGTTAAAGGTTGATTATTCAGTATGTCTTAGCAGGGTGCAGAATCACTCTGAAGCCCCTCGCATTATGTATTGGTCGCCTAATCCCAGCCCACAACAACAAAGAAGAAGAAAAATATAAGAAAAGAAGAAGATAAAGAAGGAAAAAGAAGAATAAGAAAGAAAGAAAGAACTCGAACAAGAAGGAGACGACCGGTTCTAGGCAAAAATAGAACAGTTCTGAGAAGTTGAACATGAACGTATTAATTACCTGTCCCTGGTGGGCGTGCAGGACAGCAGGCCATCAGACACCTGGGTGAGGCTTGAGCAGTCCACCCCTTCCTCCACACACAGCCGACCCTCTGCAACACGTACACATACATAAATACCCAATTAACTCAGTAAGAATGTAAACATAATTAGATATCACACACACACACACACACTCACATACACGTGCATGTACAAACACACACGCACACACACACACGTCATTAATGCATTATCCAATTACTCATACATAACTATATTCAATTAACTAGTTGAGTCACCCCCTTTCACCCTACCTAGTGCCTCACCATTAAGAACCTTCATTCAGGTCCTCGTCATGATTAAATCCCTTTTAGCCCCTTGACCTAAACTACTAAGCCTACTAAGTAATTTGCGCCAGAATACTACATCCTATACTGTATATCATCAATTTTATGAGCTGATTCAACATAGAAGCTAGCTCCGTCCTCTCATATTCATTGGCTGTTTTATGTTTACACTACCCTGCTATTGGTCACCTCTGAAAACATCAGTTTTAACCAATTACTGTAACCATATCCTATTTGAGGTGTGGAATAGAATTGGTAGGGTACCAGGATAGAGAGGTAGGAGACAGATTTGGGTTGACGCTCAACTATAACCCAAGGCAATCGGCTCTGCGACATTCTAGACAAGATATAATACAATTACCTTACGTTTTCCATCTACGATTCCTGTGATCCTTCAAGAATTTGGTGGTCATCTCTACAAGTGCTTTTAACTGTAACCTATAAGGTTATTACTTATTAGCTAGAAGCTGGTGGCAGCGCTATAACCTACAAATCAAGATATTAAATATACAATAAAAAACTGACCTATAACCTACAACCCCCTACAACTCACACAGTTAGTTATTGAAATAAACACACTAAAACCAATTTGAGGTTAGGGGGAAGAAGGGACCGCTCCCGACGCAGGATTGATATGAGTGTCCTCCATCCATCATGTCAACGGGGCAACTGTGTGGTAAGTGTGTGTGTGTGTGTGGAGGAGGTGGTATCAAGAGATGCCACTTACCCGTATTTGTCATCCAATTGACCACTTGCGAGTTTCAGGCTATAAGGAAGTTGGAGCCGTGAACATCAAAATTAAACAGAAATGCAATAATAATGTACATTCCTGATGGATAAATGGTATGGTGAATTGGGTTTCATATATTTATATATGTACTACGATCGTATTTTAGCTTTAAATTCTGTTAAATATCGTTGTCTACAGCTCCAACTTGCTTATAGAACGAAACTCGCAAGTTGGCAATTTTGATACATATTCATCTACTGTCGCGGTTTCTGTACATATTTGATAACTGTGCCTACAGTGTGGTGCATTTCATTAACAAAGCCTACAGTGTGGTGCCTAGCATTTTACGGGTTAAAAAATACCACCGCTGAATTAAATACAGGTATGTACAATAAGTCCAACATTTTGCCTGAGTAGTATGAATTATGGCTAGAAATGGAGCAGAATGACCATCCAAGGTTTTGCCAGGGGCCATCAGGGTATACAAAATCTTTACCATTTCTATCTCTTTATCTTGGATGGCCTTAAGCAATTTTAAGGCCTCAATGGAATAATAGGCCACATTTCAAGCCATTAGCGCATACATCGAACACAGTGTCCGCGACTGGGAACATGCATATTGCAGACGATATTTTTTTTATTCGGTATTAGCTTTTAATACATATAGAAATGGTATCAAAATACGTATACTTATTATTTAATTTGGATAGGTTTTATGCTTTCTATTTTATATAATTGCCTTACTTGACTAAAGCTAAAATAAGATCATATGTAGCTTTGTAACTGTTGGTGGCACTCATAAAAATGCTCTCTCTCTCTCTCTCTCTGTACCTGTGGGGACGATAGTGAGGGCGATAGAGTGTAGTGGGTTGTTAATAATCAGTACCATCATCAACCACTCCAGGACCCCCCTTACTGCGCTGCCCACCAACGCCATCTGTGGGGAGAATAATAAAGGCTTAGTAATATACATTACCAATTATATGAGAGCAGTAAGAAAGTGTAAGTAATATATAGCCCACAGCCAATTATACAAGGGACTGGCGTTCTCGCAGAGAGGCTCCAGTCCTGACGTTATTCTTGACTTACAGTGTGCTGGCTTAATAATCCAATAGGGTTGATAGCCTCTGAAGTCCTATTTCAACTAAAAAAAAATAACTAAAAAGCCAATTATATGTGCGCAATACCATTATTAGTCTGTTTGTGAGTGTCTATGAATGTGTGTGTGTGTGTCAGATTTTTCCGCATGTGTGGGAGGTATATGTGCTTTATGCAAGTTTTTAAGATGCAACAAGTGAAGAACAATACACAAAACGATAACAAGAAGCTGCAGGAAGTAAAAATCAGCAGCCTCACCGTCGTCCCAGTTCCACTACACAAGGACACGAAGGCAGAAAAAGACCAGCCTCCCAGCGCCCCTCTCACCCGGAAAATCCACCAACCCGGTACCCCAACCAGGCAGACGCCCACCCAAGACCCCAAGGGATTAGCTCATGACAGACAAGCCCTTCTTACCTACACCACCACCAATGCCGAGATAGCAGAGGGAAGAGACACTACTGCAGCCAAACTGAACCAGGCATCCAATCCCTCAGGATTCTTCCCCTGGTTTTTGGTGAGGTAAGCTCGATGCTGCCATTAAAAATACAGCTAGGTT
The DNA here is from genome assembly GCA_032716605.1 of Paralithodes platypus. Lineage (NCBI taxonomy): Eukaryota > Metazoa > Arthropoda > Malacostraca > Decapoda > Lithodidae > Paralithodes > Paralithodes platypus. The sequence continues at coordinate 136,509,787 of CM064487.1, forward strand.
TGACACTAGCAGAGGTAGTCCCAACGCTGCTAATTCAGCCAAGTTCGAGACTGGCAGAAATAGGCTCGATGCTATCAAAAGCACAGCTAGGTTTGAGACTAACAGAGGTAGGCCCGACGCTACCATCCCCACAGCTAAGTTCGAGACTGGCGAGTAATACAGCTAAGTGTGAGACTAACAGAGGTAGGCCTGACGCTACCATCCCCACAACCAAGTTCAAGACTGGCGAGTAATACAGCTACGTGTGAGACTAGCAGAGGTAGGTCTGACACTATCTATGTTCAAAATTAGCACTGCAGCTGAGTGTGAGACCAACAGAAGTAATACCGACACTACCACCAACACAGCTAGGTTCGAGACTAGCAATGGCACAGCCAGGTTCGAGACTGGTAAACAACTAGTTACAAGACTCGCAGAGGTAGACTCAACGTTACCAACTGCCCCGCCAAGTTCAAGACTGGCACAGGTAGGCGTGAAGCTACCTCAGCACCCAAGCAGCCTTCTCAGAGGAAGAAAAAACAGACGTCCAAGGCCGCCAAGACCCTCGGCAAGAACACCACAGAACCAGCCAAGAAGAACTAGAAGGTCCAGAAGTAGTCTCCTCTTGACCCCAAGAGCCGTTGAAAATCCCTAAGTCCTCCCCCTACACCCAGAAAGACACTTTCGAAATAGAATAAATACCCACTCGTCTCTGCGCGACCCTTCTTGTGAAAAAGACAGAGTTCCCCTAAGGAACAACAAAACACGTGCACTGTCCCTTTTGTGTCTAATATAAACTATAACTGATTCTTCTGACCACTCCCCGGCATATTTCATGTGTAGCTTATACCTAGAACTTAAACTCAAACCAACACTCATGAGACTCCCTTTCGCAACAAAAAGTTTTTCTGAAGTTTCCTTTCCCCCTTATACAAAACCTTTGGCGGGTGTTAAAGAAAACAAGAGACAAAATTTTCAAAAGTCAGAGTTAAGGGCCGACTTTAATAATTTATGCCATACGTTGAAGTTCAGTTTGATATATATATATATATATATATATATATATATATATATATATATATATATATATATAGAGAGAGAGAGAGAGAGAGGCTATATTTATTTATTTATTTATTTATTTATCTGTATTTTTTATTTATTTATTTTTTTGTTTTGAGACAGCAAGACCATTTCCATGAAGTTTATTCTTACCATTTGAAGTATTTGTATTATGTTCACTTTGTGTTAAAGAATCAGAAGGCCATCATCAATATTAACCAGATCGCTCCATAGACATTGTATTAAATATTTTCAGACTGTCTTTCTGACTCCATTATTGTATATGATATATGGATGCCATTTATATTTATCTCCTGTCTGTAAAAAAAACATGTCTTGTTACTGATTGTTTGTCTTACCTTGTCCTGTTTTTGTATTAGTATATTGAACCTATTGTTTCTTCCCATTTGGAGAACTCACATAAAACTGTGTATGTATAGTATAATAGTTTTGATAATAATTATGATACGCTAATTCATTGATAAATATCATATTGAGAATTTTATGTATGCAGTGTTAAACATGTTTAATGTTAACAGAAGAAATATAGAGTAATGATATGACGGTAAATTTCCGTAGATTTATATCAACACTAGATAATTTAGGAGAGCTAGAGTGTTTTCAGTTGTAAACACTGAGATGGATATCCTAACCAATACGATACAGATCACTCATGAGATTTAGTATAGTCACCCTTTAAAGTTAAAGAAAATGTCTATTCAAAATGTTTATTTTAATCAAATATTTTTGAAGCAGAACATTAAATTTAAGCTTATAGTCACTCCTTAGTTTGAAAACTGACTGACTATTCGGTTAGCATGCAATAAATTGGAGGGAAACGTATTCTAGCTCATTTACCTTTCTAACTCTCTAGTACACTCGATAGATTCGATACAAAAATATACATTCAAGCAAGTATTGTTAAAATTGGTGTAAAAATAGATATATTTCAGCATAGCCGTCACCGATGGCGGAATGCCTGTATAACCATATAATTATATGAGAAAGAGAGTGACAACTAAAAATGGTCTTACTCGCAAGAACATGATCAACAACAAAATAAAACAATCATTAAGCAAACAAAAACCGTGAATGCAATGTAAGGCTGTATAAGAAGACAGTGTTATAAAAAATAAAAAAATAAATAGTGTGCTTCTTGACCCTATTTGGTCCGAGGGGAGTCTTTTTTTATTTCTCCTGTTTCGCTTCATTATTTTGGAGATTTTAAGATGCTACAAACCCTGAGTTTGGCGATAGTAAGACACTTCACCCAATTCAGGTGTCCATCCCAATAGGGGTAGCGTAGTATTGTAATCATTGTGTCCGTGTGCATGTTCTAGGTGAGCGATAACGAGCCTGTATCCTAGAAAACATCAGCCTTCGCCCGCAACATTTTTCTATGAAATATATACAAATTTAGCTTGAAGGCGACCTGGGTGGCCATTTTTTTAGTTCGAAGTAAGTCTGGGAAGACGTTTTTGTTAGCCGAGGGGACAAACTAAAATTGAAGTGCCTATATATATTATATTACGGTAGAGATGTATATTGGGGTCTTTAGCTGGGAGAAAGCAATGCGAATATACGAACACAGAATATGATTTATAGTACAAAGAGACATATACAGGTTACACAATATCAAGACAAATGATAATCATACATAAAATAACTACAATATATCTGTACATAGGAGGGACGTGTTAGAGTGGACCGACTGGGTGTCAGGTCAACGAGGGGAGTACTTTGGTCTAGCCGCTCTAGCGATACTCGTAGCCTCAGGGTAGACACTCGGCGATTTTAAGACGTTTTGCCTGATAAATTTGGTGTCTAGGTGTCTATTTTTTTCTAAGCGAGCAATAACGCGTCTGCAATTATAGAGAAATGGGCCTTCGGCTGGGATATTTTACTACCGAAAATGTACACATTTAGTTTAAAAGAGGGTCAGGAGGGAGGTAATATTGTATTTGGTCTGGGGAGGCGTGTTTAGTCTGGGAAGCAAATTTAAAATATATTGCTCGAAAATGACGCACACTATTAAAACCACACACACACACACTTACATATGATGTGGGCCAAGCTAGCATAAAAGTTGTTGGAACAAATCGTAGTTGTTGAAGTAGCGAGTTTACTGGTGGTTTATACAAAGTAGGGACATCTTAACACTAGCATACCCGATGTTCGGGGCTTTATTGACATGTTTCGGTTTCATTTGTATGAAGAGTTTTGACTTTTTTTGCCAATATCGATAAATGTATGCTTAGTATGACCCCTAAATTATAAAAAGACGCCTTCCCAGACCCTCTTCAAGGTAAAAAATTACTCCCTAACCCCCTTCCACGCAAAATTGATACATTTTTCGGTAGAAAAAAAAAATCCCGCCTAAGGCCGTTTTGCAGGCTTGCTAATCACTCTCCCAGAAGAAAAAAATCGACACCTGAATGGATGATCGCGTCTTATAATCGCCAAACTAATGGAGCGAAAAATGGGTGCTCCAAAAAAGACCATTTAACTTGCTTAAATATTTCCGCCAACAAAGTTGAGCAGAGGTTTGCTTTCGCCTTTATTTGTCGGAACCTCTCCAAGTGCTGGAGGGACCTTGGTGACCCTGGTCTCTGGGTCTTCTCCTGGGTGACCTAGATGTGTGTGAATTTGTGTTTTGCCAGTATGTGTTCGTTGTTTTGTGTTGTGTTTTGGGTTTTCCCTGTTCTTGTTCTGTCGTGAGTCGGCCACCCACAAAAAAAAATAAAAAAAGGAAAAGAGGGAAAAAGAAAAGAAAACATAGGAAAAGTGGGGATTGGGCCTGAGTAAATAGATAGATAATTTGTTTGTTTTTCTGTAAATAAGATATCTAATAAAGTTAAGAACCAATTTTCACGTAATATGGTGGGCAGATAGGATATGCGCAAAGGAAGAAGTTATTCAATTTAAGAGGCGATCCAGAGATTTTCACAAAATTTGGCAGCCAGATAGGATAAGCTATGAACCGATTTTCACGAAATTTGATGGGCAGATAAGATATGTTCAAGGAATAAGTGATTCAGTTTAGGAGGTGATCCAGAGATTTCCCCGAAATTTGGTGGGCAGATAGTATATGCGGCAAGGAAGAAGTTATTTGATTTAGGAAGCGATCTGGATCATATCCTGGAAACAAGATCCAGAATATAATTTAGGACTATGGTATTTATGCCAAGGAACCAGCCAGCGCAGACGGTGGTATGCGCTCTACCGAGTGCCCCTCTTGTTTTAAAAATGGTAATTAATTATATAACAAAATTCACTTAAATTAGTATGCTTCAATATTAAGTTGTAAATGACACAAAGATGGTGCGTACTGTATAATTATGCAACTATATATATATATATATATATATATATATATATATATACAGTATATATATATATATATATATATATATATATATATATATATATATATATATATATATATATATATTAGTTTCAATTGAAGTTGTTAAATAAAATTATATAGTTTTGTTTATCAGGAACGTAGCTACAACTTTGAGTGAGGAATTACTGTAGCCTATACACTCTGAAATATATGGATATGTAAAGGTTATAGAAGTGTCCAAAATAAAGTAAGCTTATAAGTTGGATATATTGACAGTAATACACCCGTTGAATATATGGATAGGTATATCACTGTCAATATACCCATTTATCTTATATACCTTTCTACTTTACAGTGATAGGTATAGACAAGCCAATGCGTACAGTGATAGGTATATAGACAAGCCAATGCGTACAGTGATAGGTATAGACAAGCCAATGCGTACAGTGATAGGTATATAGACAAGCCAATGCGTACAGTGATAGGTATATAGACAAGCCAATGCGTACAGTGATAGGTATAGACAAGCCAATGCGTACAGTGATAGGTATATAGACAAGCCAATGCGTACAGTGATAGGTATATAGACAAGCCAATGCGTACAGTGATAGGTATAGACAAGCCAATGCGTACAGTGATAGGTATATAGACAAGCCAATGCGTACAGTGATAGGTATATAGACAAGCCAATGCGTACAGTGATAGGTATATAGACAAGCCAATGCGTACAGTGATAGGTATAGACAAGCCAATGCGTACAGTGATAGGTATATAGACAAGCCAATGCGTACAGTGATAGGTATATAGAAAAGCCAATGCGTACAGTGATAGGTATATAGACAAGCCAATGCATACAGTGATAGGTATATAGACAAGCCAATGCGTACAGTGATAGGTATATAGACAAGCCAATGCGTACAGTGATAGGTATATAGACAAGCCAATGCGTACAGTGATAGGTATATAGACAAGCCAATGCGTACAGTGATAGGTATATAGACAAGCCAATGCGTACAGTGATAGGTATAGACAAGCCAATGCGTACAGTGATAGGTATATAGACAAGCCAATGCATACAGTGATAGGTATAGACAAGCCAATGTGTACAGTGATAGGTATATAGACAAGCCAATGCATACAGTGATAGGTATATAGACAAGCCAATGTGTACAGTGATAGGTATATAGACAAGCCAATGTGTACAGTGATAGGTATATAGACAAGCCAATGCGTACAGTGATAGGTATAGACAAGCCAATGTGTACAGTGATAGGTATATAGACAAGCCAATGCATACAGTGATAGGTATATAGACAAGCCAATGTGTACAGTGATAGGTATATAGACAAGCCAATGCATACAGTGATAGGTATATAGACAAGCCAATGTGTACAGTGATAGGTATAGACAAGCCAATGCGTACAGTGATAGGTATATAGACAAGCCAATGCATACAGTGATAGGTATATAGACAAGCCAATGTGTACAGTGATAGGTATATAGACAAGCCAATGCGTACAGTGATAGGTATATAGACAAGCCAATGTGTACAGTGATAGGTATAGACAAGCCAATGTGTACAGTGATAGGTATATAGACAAGCCAATGCGTACAGTGATAGGTATATAGACAAGCCAATGCATACAGTGATAGGTATATAGACAAGCCAATGTGTACAGTGATAGGTATATAGACAAGCCAATGCATACAGTGATAGGTATATAGACAAGCCAATGTGTACAGTGATAGGTATATAGACAAGCCAATGCATACAGTGATAGGTATATAGACAAGCCAATGTGTACAGTGATAGGTATATAGACAAGCCAATGCATACAGTGATAGGTATATAGACAAGCCAATGCATACAGTGATAGGTATATAGACAAGCCAATGTGTACAGTGATAGGTATATAGACAAGCCAATGCATACAGTGATAGGTATATAGACAAGCCAATGTGTACAGTGATAGGTATATAGACAAGCCAATGCATACAGTGATAGGTATATAGACAAGCCAATGCATACAGTGATAGGTATATAGACAAGCCAATGCATACAGTGATAGGTATATAGACAAGCCAATGTGTACAGTGATAGGTATATAGACAAGCCAATGCGTACAGTGATAGGTATATAGACAAGCCAATGCGTACAGTGATAGGTATATAGACAAGCCAATGCGTACAGTGATAGGTATATAGACAAGCCAATGCGTACAGTGATAGGTATAGACAAGCCAATGCGTACAGTGATAGGTATATAGACAAGCCAATGCATACAGTGATAGGTATAGACAAGCCAATGTGTACAGTGATAGGTATATAGACAAGCCAATGCATACAGTGATAGGTATATAGACAAGCCAATGTGTACAGTGATAGGTATATAGACAAGCCAATGTGTACAGTGATAGGTATATAGACAAGCCAATGCATACAGTGATAGGTATATAGACAAGCCAATGCATACAGTGATAGGTATATAGACAAGCCAATGTGTACAGTGATAGGTATATAGACAAGCCAATGTGTACAGTGATAGGTATATAGACAAGCCAATGCATACAGTGATAGGTATAGACAAGCCAATGCATACAGTGATAGGTATAGACAAGCCAATGCATACAGTGATAGGTATATAGACAAGCCAATGTGTACAGTGATAGGTATATAGACAAGCCAATGCGTACAGTGATAGTTATATAGACAAGCCAATGTGTACAGTGATAGGTATATAGACAAGCCAATGTGTACAGTGATAGGTATATAGACAAGCCAATGCATACAGTGATAGGTATATAGACAAGCCAATGTGTACAGTGATAGGTATATAGACAAGCCAATGTGTAGTGATAGGTATATAGACAAGCCAATGTGTACAGTGATAGGTATATAGACAAGCCAATGTGTACAGTGATAGGTATATAGACAAGCCAATGCATACAGTGATAGGTATATAGACAAGCCAATGTGTACAGTGATAGGTATATAGACAAGCCAATGTGTACAGTGATAGGTATATAGACAAGCCAATGTGTACAGTGATAGGTATAGACAAGCCAATGTGTACAGTGATAGGTATATAGACAAGCCAATGCATACAGTGGTAGGTATATAGACAAGCCAATGCGTACAGTGATAGGTATAAAGACAAGCCAATGCGTACAGTGATATAGGTATATAGACAAGCCAATGCGTACAGTGATAGGTATAAAGACAAGCCAATGCGTACAGTGATATAGGTATATAGACAAGCCAATGCGTACAGTGATAGGTATAAAGACAAGCCAATGTGTACAGTGATAGGTATATAGACAAGCCAATGTGTACAGTGATAGGTATATAGACAAGCCAATGCGTACAGTGATAGGTATATAGACAAGCCAATGCATACAGTGATAGGTATATAGACAAGCCAATGCGTACAGTGATAGGTATATAGACAAGCCAATGCATACAGTGATAGGTATATAGACAAGCCAATGCATACAGTGATAGGTATATAGACAAGCCAATGCGTACAGTGATAGGTATATAGACAAGCCAATGCGTACAGTGATAGGTATATAGACAAGCCAATGCGTACAGTGATAGGTATAAAGACAAGCCAATGCGTACAGTGATATAGGTATATAGACAAGCCAATGCGTACAGTGATAGGTATAAAGACAAGCCAATGCGTACAGTGATATAGGTATATAGACAAGCCAATGCGTACAGTGATAGGTATAAAGACAAGCCAATGCGTACAGTGATATAGGTATATAGGCAAGCCAATGCGTACGCTGTGATCAACGAACATAAGAATACTACTTGTGTGTGGTTATTTATTGATCGACTGTGTGTACTAATTAGAATACCGGGTACCAAATAATGTTGCACTCTTTCTTCTCTACTGTGGTCTTTCTATCCACTTGTTGTTTATAGTTCTCTTAACCCTAACTGATGTGTACAGAGACTATTTGGTCAGCGTTGTTGGTCGGTCTAGTTTTTTGTAAGCAGCATTTATCAATACCGAATGGACAGATTTAGATGTTAAACTAGGTTTTTAGTTTGTTCCCGAGTCTAGACCTCCATCAAGCTTAAAATAACACCCCCTTGACATCTTTTCAAGATAAATTTTTACAATTTTTGTTAGAAAAATGTCCCGGCCGCCGAAGGCCGATTCCTCCTAAATTACAGGCTCGCTATCGTTCACCAGGGAAAAATCGACACCTAAATTGCACGAAAGGTCTTAAAATTGACAGAAATGGTGCGAAAGTTCTTATAATCGTCATACTAATGGGGCGAACGTCTTAAAATCTCAAATGCAATGGAGCTAAATATGAGGGAGAAAGGGGTCAAGAAAAATATCCTTCAAGTGGAAATCTCCCCCAGTACCTATAAATTATAGTTCCTGAATCGAGTAGTAGCTGACGCCTACCCCCCCCCCCCCCCTACATATAAGGGTGGATGGGCGTACACATTTATTTGCTCATTAATGAATCTTTATTTATTTATTATTATTATTTATTTTTAGTTTAATCCCTAGACCTCATCCAAGCTTACCCCCCCCCCCAACCCCCCCCCGATCTCCCTTCAAGATAAATGTGTAGGCCTACATTTTTCGATAGAAAGATGTCCTGGCCGTAGGCCGGTTCCTCTTAAATTACAGGCTCGCTTTCGCTCGCCATGATCAAATTGACACGATGGTGAAATAAGCATTCAAGGTTTCAATATGGTTAGGAATGATCGCAATAGGCATGGGGGAGGAGTATGTCTGTATGTAAAAAACAACCTCACACACACAACCAGGACCGACCTCCATGTAGAAAATCACGAAGCTCTGTGGATCGATCTACACCTGCCGAGGACAAGACCCATCACAATTGGGGTATGCTATAGGCCACCAGACGACACACAATTCTTGACCAAATTTGAACGAACGTTGTCATCGCTAAACCCTCGGAATGAATCCATCATACTAGGGGATTTTAACCTGTGTTACAAACAACGAAATGATAGGCTTGTACGAGAATATAGGCATATACTGACAATGCACAATCACAAACAACTCATCACAACCCCCACACGTATCTCTGAGAACACTGCCACAATAATAGACCACATAAACTGTAACAGAGAGGACAAAATATCCCAATCAGGGGTTATACAGACTGGGATAAGTGATCACTTCGTCACATATTGCACACGAAAAAACAAAAAAATTACCCTAGAGAATCACAAGATTATCAAAACAAGGTCACTCAGAAACTACAATAAAGAAACATTTCTGGATATTTTATGGAATACAGACTGGTCTCCAGTGTTTGGAAGTACAAACGTTAATGACGCATGGGTTGGCTTCAGAACCATCATCACAAACATTCTAGACGAAATAGCTCCTCTGAAAGACATACGAATTAAAGCAAGGTCAGACCCATGGATCAACAATGACATACTACACCATCTGGAACACAGAGACAATCTGTTAAAAAGGCTAGCGAAACATAGACAGGATCAAGGTCTGAAACATGAGTTCAACAGGGCCAGGAATAAACTAAGTAGGAAAATAAAATCAGCGAAAACTAATTATTTTCACAATAAGGCAGAAGAATATCAGAATAACCCAAAGAAACTATGGAGGCACCTAAAAACAACAGGCTACAGCAACAAGACAAGGGATTCGTCTAACACTAATATTGCTCTCACCATTAATGATCAGATTTGCCACGATAAACGACAAATTTCAACCTACTTCAACTCCTTCTTCACCTCCATAGCAAACACACTTGCACAGAACCTACCTCAACCTCTCAATAAATACACGACAACAACGGCCACCTTTCGAAATTTCTACAGAGATAAAAACATACACCCAAACACATTTGGATTGCAAAATGTTACACCAAACTACACTTTTGACGAGCTGTCTAACTTAAATGTACATAAAAGCACAGGACCAGACAAAATTCCTGCCAAATTTCTACGAGATGGAGCCATTGGTATAGCAGGCCCCCTAACCCACATCATCAACTTGTCAATTAACACCAACACTGTACCTGCTGAACTGAAGGAAGCTATTGTAACCCCTCTATTCAAGAAAGGAAATAAACTAGAAGTTGGTAACTACAGACCAGTTAGCATATTATGTATTGTATCTAAAATCCTTGAAAGAGCGGTATACACCCAAATTGAACACTACCTCAAACAAAATGATCTATTCTATAAGTTTCAATCAGGTTTCAGATGCATGTACTCGACAGACTCCTGTCTCATCCACTTAACAGATCACATTCGTAAAGAAATGTCTAAAGGTAACTACACCGGTATGGTTCTTCTTGATCTACAAAAAGCGTTTGACACAGTAGACCATGATATCCTATGTAATAAACTACAAGCAATGGGCATAGGATCTGTGAACTGGTTTAAATCTTATCTTAGTGGTAGAACCCAAAGAGTCAAAATTGACGATAATATATCTGATCCTATGCCAATTAACTGTGGGGTCCCGCAGGGAAGCATCCTTGGTCCCTTACTCTTTCTCTGTTATGTGAACGACATGGAACTGAGCGTCTCATGTAAATTATTACTGTATGCAGACGACAGCGTGCTCCTGGTTTCAGGAAAAGACCCAATAAGTATTGCCACTTCACTTTCCAAAGAACTAGAATCATGTAGTGAATGGCTAGTGGACAATAGACTATCTCTTCACCTGGGCAAGACGGAAGCCATCTTATGTGGAACAAAACGCAAACTGAAAGACATTGTGGGCTTCTCGGTCAACTGTAATGATATTCCTATAACAACGGTGTCACAAGTTAAATATCTCGGACTAAAACTGGACGCGAGTTTGTCAGGTGAAACAATTTTGGAATCTATCCTGAGTAAGTGTAGAGCACGTATAAAATACCTGTATAGACAGGTGGGATGCTTGCCCGCGGCGACCAAAAAGACCCTCTGCCAAGCGCTTGTTCAATGTCATTTTGACTATTCTGTGTCATCCTGGTACTCTGCATCATCTAAATCAGCACAGCACAAACTTCAGGTCACTCAAAATAAAATGGTTAGGTTCATGCTGAACCTAGGACCCAGATCACATGTTGGCCAGGAACAACTTCAGTCACTAGGTATGCTCAATGTCGCTGACAGGGCCAAACAAATCAGGCTCACTAATGCCTTCAAAATTTTCTATGACAGAGCTCCAGAGTACCTAAAGAATGATTTTGTTAAAGCAAATGAGAGGAGTGGACATAATACAAGAAACAGGATGTTTAATTTTAAGGTCCCGAGAATCCAAGGACAAGGTAAGCAAACATTCTTCTTCACTGCCATCAAAGACTGGAACGACCTACCCCAGTCAGTCCGTGAAAAGAGAACACTGTATTCCTTCAGACGTAGCCTGAAGGAACACCTGAACCGGACAGCTGCGAGAAGGGAGCACCAAGCTTATGTCTACTACTAAATGCGTCATAAGAGATAGACAAACCAAACTGAAATGATTACTGATTACGGATTACTGATATTTACTATAGGATGTAATTGGTATCTTAAAATAAACCCCTAGAAATACTTTCTCTAAAGTATCTATTTCTTTATCCTCCCCATTTTCCCCAGCTAACCTAATCCCACAAGGACCCCAATGGAAATACGCCTAACGGCCTTATTGGGTTATCCTTAGTTGGAATTATGCAAGGCTGGTACATGTCATATTTGTAACAAACTATGTGGTACCAACTCTGTAAATTGCTAACTGAATAAAAATAAATATTATTATTATTATTATTATTATTATAATAGTTTTAATATTGACAAAAAATGAGGCGAAAGGTCTTGAAATCGCCAAACTACTGGGCCGAGTGTCTTTAAATCTGAAAACTCATGGGGCTAAACAAGAAGAAGGGGAACCAGAAAAACAACCCATCTTCCCTTAAATAATTATGGTATGCTTTGTTTTTCATGATAGGCCTACTCCCTGTAATGCATATTTTTATATACAAAATGTTTCCTATCTTTACACACCCTATATTGAACATCTGACAGACATTAATACAGCATACAGCGAGAAAAACGTAATGACAGTGGCGACACGACTTATGTGGCCAACTGTACAATTGTATAAACCTCAATTATATATCCCAATTCTACTAATAGAATCGTACAAACTCAATGGAACCGTATCCTAATGCAACCTTACTATTGTACGGTTGACCAAATAAGTCATGTCGCTGCTGTCATTACGTTTTGCTCGTTGTGTGTTGTATTAATGTCTGTCAGATGTTTAATAGTATGTAGAGAGAGGAGCCTGTGTGTATATCTCATTCGAAACTATGAATTAATGTTTAGATAGTGCTGATACCAATTATTGAATGAACTACAGTAGGCTATATAATTGGTGCCACGACATCACTTATTTGGCCAACTATACTACTGCAACCATACCTTATGACAGTTGTAGATGTATACTGTATAATCCCTGCCCCAGCTTGTAGTGTACGGGAGAGAGTGGTTGGGTAGGACCTGCCAGCACCAAGTCCTGCGGCGTAGTGATGCTCCTATTAACTTAATATGATGAACACAACACTCTCACTCAGTGTTACCAAGGGCCTCTGGGACAGCCCTAACCCACACACAACACTCCTTTATACAACCACCATGGGGGTAATCCCGTACTGTCACTCACAAATAGTCCTCACAGATTTTTCGTTATGCAATCATATGTGTATAGAATGAATGTGAAGCTAACATTAAATACAGAGTTGCTCAGAAAACTGTTATCCATTTTAAACATCGTAATTTCAAGGAAAATTAATACTTTCTCCTTTTTTTCAGGTAAAATGAAGTTCAAGCTTGAAAGTTTTGGGAACTTAACAGATTAATGTTTACTATTCAATTGATAATCAATGTATTCCATTGATTTGGCTCGATAGTTACACATTATGGAAATAAAAAAAATAAACAAATATAATAGAAGAGGTCCTCCAATTTCACACTTGATTCTGGTTGTTATTAATTGTTTGCCCCTGTAGCCTACGTACTAATGTATTGGTAGGGGACAACTATCCATGCTATGCTGACAGGTACAGTCACTCATAAATATTCGTGGACCCCTTATGTTTTACTTTATGGAATGATAACTATTTGGATGGTTTTAGGATATAACTTGCTTTAAAATATATGGTAGGCCCTATATATAGGTTTGCAATTGATATATAGAAACAAAGTATGTTCATAAATTCGTTTCCAGATATATACTTCCATAACTAGAAATAGGTGAGGTACTGAGGTCCACGATTGTTATAAGTGATTGTGCCTACCCTATATAGCATTATCGTTAGTGAGTGCTGTATGTATTGTGTATTGCTTATCTGCCCTCTTAATCTACATAGATCTGAGCTGACCTACTTGGTGTATTTGTAATTACAGCTTAGGAATTGTGGTCCGTCACACCTGGTCTGAATACACAACTAACAACTGTATGTCTACTGTATGTAACACTAAATTATGTATTATGTATAGTATTGTAACTACTTTGAAAACACTAAACCCCCAACTGTATATAATTATATTTGTAAATACTAGTAATGTAAGAAGAATAACCACTGTCGGTGGAAATAAAATTTATTATTATTATTATTATATTACTATTGTTAATATCTTGTCAGATTGCAAATTTGTTTAATACAAAATTTAAATATTAATTGTAGTTTCTTTATTCATACAGAATTTAGTAAAATTTACCAGAACGTCTCGGACTTCCCAAATTGACTAATTCCTTGAACGTGACGACACTGCGTTGTTACATGTGCGATTAGTTTTCTTGGGACACAGATTAACTTGTTCAGTAATGTACACCCTATGTGGTGGATTATGTTCTTTGATTGAAATATTTTATTTTGCTTAAGCGTTATTTCCAAATAATGATTTTGATTATAGTTATTTTGCCATTTATTATCTTGTCCTCGTTTTGGTTTGTTAATTTTGCAAGTGTTACATTATAATTAGACTATTTAATGCAGTTTAGGAAAGAGAACTAGGAATATGTGGGGTAAAAAAGATCTCGACTAACATTCTAGCTCCCACAACTATTTCCTAAACTGATTAAAATAGTCTAATGATCTGGAAATAAAATGAAGAACCGCGTCAGTGAATACTGAAAGACTTAAATACGGATTATTAAGGGAGTTCAGACGGTATTGTGCAGCATAATTTACTGGTTCGGCTCAATGGTTTAAGGAGGGGGTTTAGTTTGTTCTCTAAACCTCCATCGAACTTAAAAAAAAAACACCCACTGTACCCACACGACCCCCTTCGATAAAAATTTGTACATTTTTCGGTAGAAATATTTTCAGGCCGAAGGCCGATTCCTCTTCAAATACAGGCTCGCTTTCGCTCGCCAGGAAAAAAATCGACACCTAAATGGCACGAAGGGTCTTAATATTGGCAAAGAAATGGGGCAAAAGGTCTTAACATCGCCAAACTAATGGGGCGAATGTCTTGAAATTTCATAACTAATAGGGCTAAACATGAGGGAGGAGGAGGACTCGAAAAACCAACTGCCTCGCCTTTACTCCTACATTATTCTTAATTTATTTTGTCTATCAGTAGAAGATTTTATTCAGCTTAGGAAGGAATGGTGGCAGTCTGGAGACGTACTAAGATAGGTTTTACCCATTTGATATCTGAACCCCTTCTGTACCCGTCGTGACTTCTATGATATCTGAACCCCTTCTGTACCCGTCGTGACTTCTATGTTTTTACTCTACTTATATTTAGACGATTTGTGCAGGTTAAGAAGGATCTATGGTAGTAAAAAAGGGTTACACGAGATAGGTCGAAGCCTGTTAATTGCTAGAGGCGCTTTTTAAACTGAATAAAATCGTCTAATAATAGCCAGAATAAAGGCAAAAAGACGTCGCCAGTACAGAAGGGGTTAAGCTGTTCAATACCGTCCATTAAGGGAGCCCACCTCGCTTTTTTTATCTTTCTCTTCCTCTCTCTTTGGCTTGTATCCATTCGGCCCCATTTAGCCTACTGTTTAAATACGTATACCCCCATCTAGTTGTCAATATTTTTCTAGCGAGCCAGCGTATATATATTTTTCTAGCGAGCCAGCGTATATATATTTTTCTAGCGAGCCAGCGTATATATATTTTTCTAGCGAGCCAGCGTATATATATTTTTCTAGCGAGCCAGCGTATATATATTTGTCTAGCGAGCCAGCGTATATATATTTTTCTAGCGAGCCAGCGTATATATATTTTTCTAGCGAGCCAGCGTATATATATTTTTCTAGCGAGCCAGCGTATATATATTTTTCTAGCGAGCCAGCGTATATATATTTTTCTAGCGAGCCAGCGTATATATATATTTTTCTAGCGAGCCAGCGTATATATATTTTTCTAGCGAGCCAGCGTATATATATTTTTCTAGCGAGCCAGCCTATATATATTTTTCTAGCGAGCCAGCGTATATATATTTTTGATAGAAGAATTTCTCCGGCGAAGCCGGATTTCTCCATACAATGCTGGCTCGTTATTGCTCGCCAGGAAGAAATCGACACATGGATGGGAATAAACGTCTTAAAACAGTTGGCTGAATGGGGCCGAATGGATACAAGCCAGGGAAAGAGAGAAAAGGAGAGAAAGATGACAAAAATCCGGTGGCCCCCCTTAATAACCAGCACACAATGTGAAGCCGAGTCTTAGTTACACAATTAAAGATATAATAATCGACTTGGAGAGAAGATAGTTGTAGTATCCTCTGTGTCTGAGTAACCCCTTCTGTACCGGCAACGTCTTTTGTATGGTATTCTAGCTATATCTAGACGATTTTATTAAGCTTAGGAAGGATATCTAGCAAATATATGGCTTCCAAATATCTCAATCAACCATTATAACTACCACAGATCCTTCCTCAGCTGCATAAAATCGTGTAAATATACTGTAGCTACAACAGAATATAACAGACGTCGCTGGTACAGAATGGGAGGGATGGTTCACTTTTTGGTCGTTTTTTTTTTTTTTCATTTTTTTCATTTATAAGTTATTTTTGTCTAGTTTCCTCCCGAGACCTCCATCAAAGTTTAAAAAAGAATATCCATTGTATCACCCTTCCAGATAAAAATAAATTTCCCCATTAGTTTTGAGATTTTAAGAAGTTCGTTCCTTTAGTTAGGCAATTTTGTCAATATTATTCTTCCAAAATTACAGGCTCACTATTGTTCGCCAGGAAAAAAAATCGACGCCTAAATAGCACGAAAGGTTATAATATTGACAAGGAAATGGGGCGGAAGGTCTTAAAATCGACAAACTAATGCGGTAAACATCTTAAAATCTGAAAACTAATGGGGCTAAGCATGAGGGAGAAGACCCGTATTTATAAACAAACCCCCATCACTGTCGGTGGTAATTACTATAGTTGTCACGTATTGATAGCCACTCAAATATGGTGGTTGTAATTGATCACTTGCGAGTTTTAAGCTATAAGGAAGTTGGAGCCGTGCACATTGATATATAGCAGAAATGCAATAATAATGTAGGTTTCTGGTGGATCAAAAGTATGTTTAATTGGGTTTTATGTATCAATAATTGTACAACAACCGTATTATAGCTGATATTCCTGCTAAATAGCGATGTAAACAAATCCAACTTCCTTATAGCATGAAACTTGCAAGTGGTCAAATTAAGGGAGCCCACCTTTTTGTTTTCTCTTTCTCTCCCTCTCTCTTTGGCTTGTATCCATTTGGCCCCCTTCAGCCCACTGTTTTAAAACGTTTACCCCCATCCATGTGTCAATATTTTCCTGGCGAGCGGTAGCGAGCCAGCATATATATATTTTTGTTTTGACAGCAAGCTAAATTTGTACATTTTTCGATAGAAAAATTTCTCCGGCAAAGCCGGATTTCTCCATACAATGCTGGTAATTTTAGGAGATACCGGCCTTCGGCCAGGACATTTTTCTACCGAAATATGTACAGTTTTATCATGAAAGGGGGTCTAGGGGGTGTTTTTTTAAAAGCTTGATGGAGGTCTAGCGAGGAAACTAAAAAATACATTAATAATTAAATATATAGCCCAAAACACAAGCACAAGTCGTGTACGTGATATAATGCGTACTATACCCTATACTATACCCACTATACCCTATACTATACCCACTATACCCTATACTATACCCACTATACCCTATACTATACCCACTATACCCTATACCCACTATACCCTATACTATACCCACTATACCCTATACTATACCCACTATACCCTTTTCCAAACAAGTAAGCCAACACTCGGGAACATTAACCTCTATAACTCACAAACGACTAGAGTAATCCACCTACTGTGTCTACCATTTGGGAAGGGTCAGCCAGGGAATAGGTGAGGACATGTACAGAACATTTGCTCTAGCCCTTTTTGAGTTACAGAGGTTGGGGTTGTGTATTTCTGGCCTCCCTACTTGGAACAGGGTATGTGTAACACTCTTAAAGGGGAGGTTTTTAGTTTGTTTCCTACTCCTCCAGCAATCTTAAAATTTCACCCCCTTGACCCTCTGTCAAGATAAATTTTTACATTTTTCGGTAGAAAAATGTCCCGGCTGAAAGCCGGTTCCTCTTATATTACAGGCTCGCTATCGCTCGCCACGATAAAATCGACACCTAAATGGCACGAAAGGTCTTAAAATTGACAGAAATGGGTCGAAAGTTCTTAAAATCGTCAAAATAATGGGGCGAACGTCTTAAAATTAGAAAAACAATGGGGCTAAACATGAGGGAGAAAGGAGTCAAGAAAAAAATCCCTCAAGTGGATATCTCCCCGGGGGTATAGTGCTTGGTTTTTGGTCGATATATTTGATCTATTATTGAGTTTCTTCGCTAGACCTCCATCAAGCTTAGAAAAACACCCCCTAGACCCCCACTCAAGGTAAATTTGTAAATTTTTCGGTAGGAAAATGTCCCGGCCGAAGGCAGGTTCCTTCTAAAATTAGAGGCTGCTATCGCTCGCCAGGAAAAAATCGACCCATAAAGGGCACGAAAGGTATTAATGTTGACAACAAAATGAGGCGAAAGGTCTCAAAATCGCCAAACTAACGGAACAAACTTCTATAAACCTCAAAACTAATATGCTAAACATGAGGGAGAAGGGGGTCCAGAAAAAGCGAGTACTAACCCCTTAAGGGGAGGTTTTTAATTTCCTCCCTAGATTTCCATCAAACTTAAAATTACACCCCCTAGACCCCCCCCCCCTCCCCTCTTTCAAGATAAATTTGTAAATTTTTCGGTAGAAGGCCGATTCCTCTTAAATTACAGGCTCGCTATCGCTAGCCATGAAAAAATAGAAACCTATTATTGGCACGATAGGTTTTAAAATTGACAGAAATGAGGCGAAAGTTTTTAAAATCGCCAAACTAATGGGGGCGAACATCTTGAAATGTCAAAAGCAACGGGGCTAAACATGAGAGAGAAAGGGGTCCAGAAAAAATATCCCTCAAGTGGAAATCTCCCCTTAATTCTGTTTGCCTCTGTACAAACCCCCCGAGGCTGACCCAGCTAACCTTCACCCCTTTATTTAAAAAACAAAACAAAAACAAAAAACAAAATCACTCCGTCTACTCATTGGGAAAACCTGTTATCCTTCGGTAAATTGTGGGGTTGAGTGAGTAAAGTGAGAACAAGTGAAGTATATGATGGATACAGGCATATCATAATACGTGTTGCTAGCCCAAAACGCGTGAGTAACTGTGGCCTTCAACCATACGACACATCTCCTTTTATTTATGTACATCATAAACATGTAAAATACAAAGAACAAAATCTTAAAACCCTAAGCCTAGAAAGACTTGGGATTCCCATATATATATATATATATATATATATATATATATATATATATATATATATATATATATATATATATATATATATATATATATATAAATAAATAAATATCAGCCATAAAAACTTTAATTGAGACCGATCGAACTAACCCTCATTATTACTATCTGCTCTCTATACAAGCTGCCTGTTCTGGGTTGCGTAAAAAAACCTTGGCAGCCACTCAACCGGGGGCCAAAGCTATCAAATAACACAAACTAGTTCTGAGAAGGGAGCGTGCAGTGTTTGTTTGATCATATAGCAACGTACACTCACTCACACAAGTTCGTGGAGTATCTACTTCGCTTTAGTACATATTTACACTTCATTTCAAACAAATATTTTCATTTTGCGTACTACATATTGACGCTCAAAATTATGATGTTATATGTCCAACAAAAGTCTAAAGTGAGGTAGGGGAAACGAAACTAGTTAATTCGTACGCAGTTGTCCCAATAAGTACGTAATTTCAATAAATATACTACGTGTACCAACAAAAATAATTATAATTAATATATTTTAATTCAAACTATACGATAGTTGGATACATATCAACACGAATGTTTGTTAAAAAAAAAAAATACAAATAAATATATATACAGTATATATACTGTATATATATATATATATATATATATATATATATACCGGTATATATATATATACCCCCTTTCGAAATAAACTTGTACATTTTTGGTAGGAAAATGTAAATTTGGCAAAAGGTCTTAAATCGCCAAAATAATGGGGGCGAACGTCTTAGAAACTCAAACTAATGGTGTTAAATATGAGGGGGAAGGGGATTAAAAAAAATAGATCTAATTCCAATTACTTGTGTGGGTAATATTGTACACTGTATGTATGTATGTATGTATGTATGTATGTACTCAGGCACAATAAGACTATTGTCTATACAATAAGACTTCTTACTCCCTCATTAAATACGATTAGGTATGCACATACCCCATTGCTGGGGGTGGCCGACTCGAGACAGAGCCCGAACAGAAACAACATTTAAGGGTTCTAATTCTCAGGCTCCGAAACCACTGTCACGTTCCCTCGCTCCTTTCTCTGTCTCGATGAGTAGCAGAATTTTACATAGTCTTGGCTCTGGGGGGGTGTTCGTGTACATGTCTCTTTTACAGCCAAACCTGGCATTTTCTTGTTCCATATGATGAGAGCCTTCAAAAAAGTTTGGGTAACACTTCCACACCAGGTACGTTTTTTTGGTACAGCACAATATGTGATAATAGTTTGGTGCCATTTGGCCAAAATGGCAAAAATGAGGTTTTATGGAATAACACACTAGCAGACAGTCTTAGACTCAAAAGTTACATTTATTTATCACGTTTAGATATAACTAATTCATTTTCAGCATGGTTCAATGTCATAAGCTGTGTTTTTAAGAAAACAAAATCCATTATTTTGCTAATTTTTTCCAAAAAATCGGTTTCAGTTTGAAACTCACTCAAAGTTTGGAAGCCTCCTATATATCTATTATTGCAGATAAAGTAACCAGAATTGGTAAAAAAATTCCTTATTGAGTCTTTTTATCGAAACACACTTCATATTCATTCATCAGTGCAGTGTATGGTGACATTGGGGGTCAATGTAAACAAAATTCACCAAAATGCCACTTTAACCTAATTTACACAAATATCTCTAACTCCTTAAATAATTGAGATGGGAAGTTGATTTTGGTGTCCTTATATAGGTTTTTGATACCGAGGAATTCATTGGCACCAATTTTAACCTCATTGGAGTTGACTTAATTAGCATAATTTCAAAATGGCCGCCAAACAGGCGCTTCCAAAATCAACTTCCCATCTCAATTATTTTTGGAGTTAGTGTATAACTCTGTACAAAAGTTACAAAGTTACAAAAGTTACATTTATTTATCATGTTTAGATATAACTAATACATTTTTAGCATGGTTGAATGTCCTTCAAGCAATTGGATTTTTACATGTGCTGGGGGACGCTTTCTGGCAGTGACAGAAATTAACACATTTGACTGTCGCGGTCCTGCAGAGGCATGTCGACATGGCACACTTAGTGCATGAACAGACAACTGTCCAATGTGACTCAAGGGTTTTCCATGGTGTCTCAGGTATCAACTGTTCTTTGTCGTTCTTATAGCCAAAATCCTCTGGTTTCAGTGAGATAACATTTTCTGGATCATGATGAATATCTAAGGCATGCATGATGGTGTATGCATTATAGAAGCTACGCTTGATATGTGGTAGAAGTCCCTGGCTGGATGGAGGCAGATTTAGATGAGAACTCCCCTTTGTATGGTGGAAAACCTCGGCCCGCAAGTCTGAACAATTCTTGGCATCACTTGTTGATTTGAGCACCTTCACCAAGTAACATTCTGCATTACTGATAATGTACGGGGAAAGACTTGGCGATCTCCCAAAGTGCTTCAGTAACTCCTCTGGTTCAGCTTTTAAAGCAGACTTTTTAGTACCAACTTTGCTGGTGATATCACATCCAGTAAGGCTGTGTATGGCTGGAAGGACTGTACAGAGGTGACATCCAAGACGGTCAAACAGATTATGAAGGGGCACATACCGAGTGGTGTCTCCAACTCCAGCTCGTACCCACAGCTCCTTAGGTTATGTTGGAGAAACACAGGCATGTGGTAAAGTAGGGCAACAATTACGTCTGTATCATTGGAAATGACAACACATACTCCGTGTCCATTCTTGAGAGCATCAAGAACATGAAGGGCTATGCGAAGGTCAGCTTCCTCAAATGTAGACTGAAGGTGTGATAATGTGTTCTCCTTGCCTTTGTAAATGCTGATGCATTGCCATTCCTCTTCCTCTCTGGTAACCTGTCCAAGTATGGTAGGATACTCTCCAGGGGGAGAAATATTTGAACGAAGATGATTGTAGATCAGTTTTTCAATGAGAATTTTGTTGTTGTTGGAAGGCCAGAAAGTGGCCATGTCATTTGGTAGCGGTGATGATAGATCAATTGAACTGTAAGCAATGGGTACTGTATTAGTACGCCTCTTTCACTGTCCTTCACAGAGGACTCCTCAGAAAACATGTCAAACACATAGTCACATCGCCCAAACTGACGGTATGCATCTGAGAATGACACAAAAGTGGCCACAAAGTCATTGAATGTGGAGAGTCTGGTAAGATTAACCTTTCGAATGGTGGACATGACGTCAATTATGAAGGAAGCATTGCTACAGGGAATATAGTTGTAATCCTCAGGTTTGAGATGTACCTCCAACTCCTTGATTAACTGACTCTTTGCTGGCTTTGTCATCATTCCTTCAGCATCAAACAACACTGGGGAGGGAACAATATCATATTTTAACAGGTCTTGAGTTGAGAGGCCACGCTCCCGAGCAATTTCAATGCTTCTCTCTGTTATATTCATCTCCTTCACTGTCTTTCTGGTTGTCTTCTGTGGCTTGTTATGGATAGTTGTCATTGTTTTCAAATTTGAACGATGAATGGTGTTACTGATTCGTGTCGTTTTGTGGAGAAATGTTTCCTAAATGTCAGGTACTTTTCTTTCCCTTTTGTGAAAGCATTCAGCATGTCATTCCTGATGTCGTCGGACATAACCTCTTATTTATTAGTGGCCCCTCCATCATTGACGAACATGCCTATTACATAAGGCATCCTCTTCAAACACTAATCCGCCGTAGTTTGAATCTACCGCGCAGAGCATTTAAAAACTGAGGAGCCTTCATCATGAGCGCACGCGACCTCACTCATGGCTTCAGTCATTATGAATTGGGTTCTCACTACGAAAAAACTTCGTAAAAAATAAAAACAAAAAGAAAATAAGAATAACTATCCAATAAGCTTTCCATCATATCGTGGATGTACTTGTGTGGATTTCTGACCAGACGCTGATTCAGGCGTCATTCCTCCTTCTTTGCTCTGCGCTCAGCCTGCCCGGACGTTCCTTTCAGGCTCCGCTGGTTCCGCATTCGTGGCGTCCCTAGTGAGTTTTTTCTCATTTGTTTACTCTGGGATGTATCGAGTAAGGTTAGGATAGGCGTAGCAGGAGTGTCCTGGGCTGGTTGCCCGCAGTGCAATGTATTTTGGGTCGTATGTATGGGGCATCTATTTCGGATGTACCCTCGTGGTCCTGTTGTGGACACGTGAACTTTTCACAGTTTGGTTTAGTTGGTGATGCAGGCGGCTTTCATTACGCGTTAATTATTGCTGCCTTTTATCCTTCTGATGAGGTAAGCTGTGTGTTTGCTGACGTTCCCAGCGTATTTTTCTTCACTTAGTGAAGTTTTTTCTGGGTCCGTGTCAGGCTTCCCGGGGTTGGGAAGTTATCGCTTCGGTGGTGTGTTGGCGGTGGTTCCTGTTGTGATATTCCAGTGTGTGTTTATATTTCAACTATTTTCATGCCGTCTACCTAGGCCTAGCCAGCCGCTCGTAGCTTTGCCACATGTCTAGTGTTATTATTTATTTTATAAATATGCCCTACTGTGTCATGTGTATCCGGGTTTTAGTTGTGTATTGGCTAATTCCTCGGACTATATTTGTTTCCTGGTTTAGTTGTGTATTGGCTAATTCCACGGATTATGTTGTGACCTTGGTTAGTCGTGCGTGTCTCTCCTCGTGTCGTATTGTTCAGATGGTGTCTGTTCAGGGTGGGGTTTGCCTTCCGGCGGGTTTTTCTCGGTTTCACCGTGAAAAAACCTGACCGATGAGCAGTGTTAGGCCACACGTGGTTGTTAACACTGGCTGGTTCCCCGGCGAGGGGAGGTGTCTGTGGCTCTCCAGGACTGCGTATCTGTGGGTGCCTGGTTTCAGGCCTCCTTTATATTTCCCGGCGGGATGGCTGTACCCATCCTTACATATATATTTAGTTATATATAAAGAAACGACGTTCGTGAGAACACTCGTTTTTTATAGGTTTTTCTACCTGGTTTACGACAAACCACGGGGAAAACCTAGCTGTTGTTTAGGCGTTCCTCCCCGGCGATCTTTTACAAAGTAGTGGGGTCAGGAACTTGTGGGGTTAACTTTTAGACTTCTCACCCGGCGGGTGCACCTTAGCAGGGTGGGATAAAACGACTTAGGTCTCTTATAGTTAACCATTCCATGTGAGTGATACTCTGTGTATCGCCGCCTTTACTCTTACGGCATTTGAAGGATCAGTGAGGTTTAACCAAATCGATTTCCACACCCGGCGGGTGTCCCTAAGTATAGGAACTAAGGAATTTATAAACAAATTCAATTTCGATTAACCTTAATTGGGTGATACTTTCAGTATCGCCGCCTTCTATTTTTACGACGATCGTTTGGGACAATTCGTTAAAAAATCAGATCTCGTATATTCCTGCCCTGGGCTATTCTACTAAAATATTTCAAGGGCCGGCGTCTTTATGAGGGGGGGCTTTGTTACAAAATTGAATCTTGAGACAGTCACCACCTCCTACAGACTATTAGTGCCATACTGGACCATTATATCAGAGGGTATTCTTCATGTTCTTAGCTAAGAAGACTTGTTTAGCCTCTTTATACCCAGCCGCGTGGCGAGATGTGTTAGCTGTGTCTTTGCATCCCGTTACCCGGCGGGTTATTAACACTTGTATGCGAACACTTGGGTTAACCTTATGAGCATTAATTCCTGGAAATTTTCTTTATTTTTCCAGAGCTGAGCTCCGGCGGACCAATACAGACCCGGCGGTAGTTCCTCTCACCAGTCTCTGTCATGGCTAATGTCACCCCAGTTTTTGCCCTGTGCATTACCCCTACTTGCGCGGGTATCCCAATTTTTGCACATACCCTTTGCATAAGGTGTGTTAGATGTCTAGACCGTTCAAGGGGTCTCTGGGTTACACGTAATTGTTCTTTTTGCTCCCAATTAACCAATAAAGTCCTGTGTGACAATGACAAGACCGCGGCGGTAGCGTTGAGAGAGGTCAGACAACAAATGTCGGCCTACACTACCATTGTCGCACATAAGTCACTTCAATGTGACAACGTCCCACTTTGGGATAAGTTGCTGTCAGAGCACCCTCCCCCTAAACGTACCTCTAGAGTAAGGGGTTTTAAGCCGACAGAGACTAGCCAGGATTCTGTATCGTCTGTGGAGACGTTTAAACGCCCGAGAGAGCCTACTCCCCCGGCAGCCACCTCCTCGTCGCAGGCGAGATCGAGGTCAAGGTCTCCCCTCAGACAACGGTCTTCAAGTCGGGCCTCTTCCCCGGCTAGTAAGAAGTGCAAGACTGAAGCTTCCCCCAGGGACATGGTGGTGATTCTTCCAAACCTAGGTCCAGTTCGCGGTCACACCGTAGCCATATATCCTCCAAAAAGGATTCCCATAAGAAGTCCTCTCGACATTCTTCTAAGT
Organism: Paralithodes platypus; assembly: GCA_032716605.1. Lineage (NCBI taxonomy): Eukaryota > Metazoa > Arthropoda > Malacostraca > Decapoda > Lithodidae > Paralithodes > Paralithodes platypus. The sequence continues at coordinate 136,535,369 of CM064487.1, forward strand.
CTAGTGCATCTCATCGTACCTCTACACCTGACAATGTTTCTGTTACAGCCTCAGAGTATAGTGAAGCGCCTGTCCCTAAACAAGATTTACCTATTGATATTTTAACCCTAGAAATGGAGAGTTCAGGATATTCAATAATTGAGAATGTTTCAGACTCTCAAGAGAGCGTAGGCCAGAGCCTCGGTGTTTGGCGTTTTGCTCAGCCAGGGTCTGTCCATCCACGTCCGACTCATACGAGTCACACAGTAGCCGATGTCCACAGGGACGCGGCGACCCCATCCTCTATCCCTGATTTATCTTGGAAACAAGGTGCCCCTGCCTCGGCGGGGTCTTCTCAGGAGGATCGGGAGGGACAAGATGAAGTGTCATTAATTTCAGATAGGGAAGGACAAGGGTCAGGCTCAGGCCTGGACGCCGCCCATGATAATACTAATTCACCTGAAAGTTCTGCACCTAACCAGTTTGTTACAGCACAAGAAATTGATGGGTTACTTACTCATGCTCTATCAAAATTCTTTAATCAACAACGAGAAAACCACAATGGACTTGGGGGCTCCCTTGACAGGTTCTGCGGTACGGCCTCTGATAACGTCAATTGATTTATCTAAGATTCCTAACCCTCCTACTCTGTCACCGGCAGGGAGCTCTAAGCCAGCTACGGCGGCATTCACTACGTCAAATGTCAGGGTCATTACGGATGTTAATCCACCCCCTCTAGACAAAGCGCCTCTTAGAAAGGTAGCTATGCCCCTGCTTTATGGGCCAGACGAGTCATGGGTCCCTTTGAACCCCTCTAAGCCAGAGCTTGCCCAGCCTACCTTGTCAGGGGAACTCCCGGTACCACGTGAGTGGTTTATCCAGGGAAATAAGTCTAAGAAATTAAGGGCATTGGATGCCTTGGGTAATGTTTTGGATGTAAATATCAAGGCTATACCTAGTTATTATTATCAGGATTATTTTGTTTATGCATCTAAGCCTGCTTTACCCCCTGCCTCAGCTTCAAAACTCTTTTCAGACTGGTCTAAGCTGGATGGGTTTAATGATATTAAGGCTCTGTTGGCTATTACTCCTGAACTAGATTTACAGACCGTCACAGACGAGACAGCTAATCCAGTGTTGAAGGTGGGACAGTTAGGACCAGGACCTTGGGTGGATTGGGAGGTAGAGGCTCAGAACTTTGCAACCACTTTCACTTCTAAATCTTCCCACCAGATCCCTCAGGATACACATTCATGGTTCTCAATGCCGGTAGGTTCTGCCGGCGGAGTTCCGTCAGCTTTATTTTCCTTTTTAGCTGCCCCTAAGATTAATCTTTGTGAACTAAAGGAACCATTCATTACCCCTACCCCTTCTCACCTAGACAGAGAATTTAGGCTTAGGGGAAAAGCTTTCCGCCTGTTTTCACAGTACATAGTTTCTCAACAGGTGGCTAAGTCTTTACTCAGGTCTACTCAGGCAATCGCAGACGCGGATGCTCGAAGATCAGTTGAATTATCCCGGCGTCTGATTCTTCAGTCGTCAATTCAATCCTTAGGTGACATACGCACAGCCTTACTTGAGGCGGTGCGAGCACGACAGGATCTTAGAATGTCATTAGTTCGCAAGCTGCCTGATCGCATTGCTAACCAGGTGGTTATGTCCCCAGTACTTACACCTTCTTTAATGTCCCCTGATGTATGGCGAACAGTGTTTAACATGGCACAGGCCGTGAAGCACAGTCCCGCACAGGCTAAGAAACCCGCATTTAACTTCCCCAAACCTAAGCCTCCTACTAAAGCTCAGCCAGGGGGTTCTAAGCCGTTTCTTCCGCCTAAGTCCTCCCAATCCCCCTGGGTCAGTTCAGGCATAGACAGAGAGGGTTTTCAGGACAGAGGGGACGCGGCCAGTATAAGCCGGGTCAGGGCCAGTCTTCGGCCCACACCAGCCAGCCGGCGAAGCGGCCAACACCACCAAAACCACCATCAAAAAACTAAAGTCTTTCTCACTCCCAGTGCCTACCTTAGAGCCGGAGGAACCGAGGGAAGTACAGCCGGCGAACCCTTGTCTGCTAACTGGGTCGTTCCGAACGTGTCACCAAGCATGGCCGTTAAAAACCTGGGCACGGATGGTGGCACGCAAAGGCATCACTTGGCAGTGGCTCCGGCGACCTCGCTTACGTCAGCCGACAACGGCAAATTGTGTTTCATTAGAGGTGGAGCTGCTGGTCCAGGAGATGATTGCCAAGAATGTCATCATCCCGGTACCCCCAGAGTACCCTGTATTCACGTCAAAACTGTTTTTGGTTCCCAAACGGGACAGTGTTCAGATGAGGCCGGTCGTAGACCTGTCGTATCTGAATCTTCACATTTACAACGAGTCTTTCAGAATGTTAACAGTTCATCAAATCAGGCTAACACTTCCGCCGGGTGGCTGGATGTGTTCCCTAGACCTGACAGACGCCTATTGGCACGTGTCGGTCAACAAAAGATTTCAAAGGTTTCTGGCCTTGAGGATCAGGCACCAAAATTTTGTTTTTCAGAGGATGCCGTTCGGTTTGAACCTAGCACCTCGATTATTCACAAAACTAGTCAGGCAAGCCCTGATGCCATTGTTAAAACAGGGAATCAGAGTGTTGTGGTATCTAGACGACTGGCTGGTGGTGGCAGAGACACAACAATTATGCATAAAACATGTCAATATCATTTTAAATCATGTCAAAACTCTAGGCTTCAAGGTAAATCTGGTAAAGTCAAACCTTGTTCCCTCAAGAGTAATTCAGTGGATAGGGCTGGTCTGGGACACCGCCGCTCTCACTCTGAGTCAGAGTGTGGACAATCGCAACAGGTTTCGCAGGAAACTGTTCAGGTTTCTTCACAGTCTGACTACGACACGAAGAGTCTGGGAGTCTCTGGTCGGCTCTCTCAACTGGATTCAGCTAACTGTCAAGTTGGGCCGGTTGAAAGTAAAACGATTAATATTGGAGGGCAACAAATATTTCCCACTCTTACCGGCGGGAAAATTATGGCCCATACCAAAATTAATCCACACCTTACTAGCGGTCTGGGCGAAGAGGGAAACATTGCACTCAATCATGTCATGGACCTCTCCTCCTCCAACGGTATGGGTAGACACGGATGCGTCAGGCACCATAGGGTGGGGATTTCAGTCAAATCAGGGGCACCAGGGTCAGGGACTTTGGTCCCACTTAGAAATCGCTCACATAAATGTCAAAGAGTTACTAGTCCCATTGTATTTCCTTCAGGCTCACGGCCCGGCGTTACGGGGCAAGTCAGTGGCCTTCAGAATGGACAATCTGAATGCAGTTCACTGTATTCAGAAACAAGGGTCAACGAGGTCAAGGAAGTTGCTACTCGTGTCGGAAGAGATTTTTGTTCTAGCCACCAGTCTAGATATTTATCTTCACGCATCTTATCTCCCAGGCGTAGCGAACGTCTGGGCAGACGCTCTGTCCCGGAGACAGAGCACGACAGTAGAATGGGAGCTCAAGCAACCCATTTTCGACCTAATGATTGCGGAGCTCTCCCATCCACAAGTGGATCTTTTTGCGTCCGAGGAGACTCACAAGCTCCCTCTATACCTCACCCGCCGGACGATAACGCCGGCAGGGGGGCCAGACGCCCTAGTGACAGACTGGAACAGATGGAGCTCCATCTATCTGTTTCCACCGCCAGATGCGTCACTAATGTGCCACGTAGTGAACAAACTACGAGTTTATCGAGGCTTAGTCTCGCTAATCGCGCCCCTGTGGCCGGCGCAGGTGTGGTGCCAGCAGTTAATAATGTGGTGCCCGGACCCGGTATCGCTCCCGGTCAGGTACTTCCACTTAGACACGATTGGCAACCTAGAGACCTCGCTGACTTTTGCATTATGGACATTCAGGAGGCCAAGTGGCTAGCACCATACGGTAGGGATGTGACCAATAAATTGCTCAATCAATATACTCAGTCTACTAAGCGACAATATCAATCTCATTGGAAAGCTTTTACTTCTTGGATTGTTAGAACGGAACAAACTGTACCCTCAGTGGCATTGGTTTTTAATTACTTGAACTATCTGTTTGAGCAGAAACGTTTATCTGTGGTTACTCTGAAGAATCACTTAACTGCGATTAGAGTGCCCTTTTTCGACCTTACAGGTCTATCCATACCGGTGGCGGAGGAAACAGGATTTATGAGAGCGTGTTTTAAACTCCGCCCACCTCCCCGTCAGCTCATGCCTACTTGGTCTCTGGACAAAGCTTTGTCTTTACTTCATTCTCGTCTGTATCAAAATACTGCAGACTTTGCTTTAATCTTAAAGAAGGCAGTTTTCCTTTTGGCTTTGGCCACCGGAAACAGAGTGTCTGAGCTGGCGGCGATGAGCAACACACCTAATTGTCTTAGGTTTGGTAGACTTAATGATTCAATTTCCATTGCACCCTCCCCGGCGTTTGTAGCCAAGAATGAGCATAGTGCACACGTGTTTTCTGAATTCACGGTGCCGGCGTTAAAAAGGGGAAAGGTGCATCATAATTTATGTCCAGTGCAAGCTCTAACCAAATATTTAAGAATAGCTCCTCATAACCCCCAAGGTGCTTTATGGGTAGCGAGTACGGGTAAACGCTTACTTAAACGGCGATTAGCCTCTCTTCTAGTAGAAGTCATTAAAGAGAGTAATCCCGGCGTTGTGGGTAGGGCCCACGATTTACGCAAGTGGGCGGCCTCTTTACGTTTCCTGAAAAACTTTTCAGTTGAAGATATTGCGTCCACACAGTTGTGGGCGTCTAATCATACGTTTCTCTCTAGATACTTGTCAGTTGCTCTAGACAAACCTTCCTTACCATGTATAGCTTTAAGGCAGAGGGTCTAGGTGGCCCTGCAGTCACTTATGTTTATTTTCAAGGAAAGGGGGGGGGGGTGCAGTCAGTTGACATAGGACACCCTAGACCCCGCCGGAGTATGAGAACTGTGATACAATTTAAGGTTGAAATGTGATATGAAAATTTCTCTGAGAGAATTTGTGCTAGTACAAAGTTTAGTACAAAACAACGGTGTTGTTATAGTAGTTTTAGCTGCGAAAGCAATGTAACATTAGTTCAATGGAGTTCATTAGCAATTGATCTCCACATGTATTTTGGGGTTTATGATGTGCACATATAAACTTATAACTTATTATTTGTCACCACTCGTTGAGTGGGGTGCCTTTTGTAACTACAGATCTGTGTTCAGAATCTTCAGGGTTACCTATTTTTGTCAGGCAGGCTTCTTTGAAGCACGCACCTGCCTGAACCCCCTTTTTCTTGTATATTTCCGGCCTACGCCGTATTAAATACATTTTTCAAAAGTAAGAATACTATGTGGTTGTTTTTATTATCTGCTTTTCTAGAGTTATGATATGATTACGAATGTCCCCCTCCAGTCTTAGATATCAGGCATGTTCGTCAATGATGGAGGGGCCACTAATAAATTATAGGTTTGACTCCTGTAAGGAGATTAGGAAAACCTAATATTTAGTAGTGGCCCCGTAATCATTGACGACTGGGGCCCTCCCGACCGTCCCCTTCCCATTCGTTGATGTATTAAGGATTTTGGTTTACTTGATATGTCAGTGAAGGAGGAATGACGCCTGAATCAGCGTCTGGTCAGAAATCCACACAAGTACATCCACGATATGATGGAAAGCTTATTGGATAGTTATTCTTATTTTCTTTTTGTTTTTATTTTTTACGAAGTTTTTTCGTAGTGAGAACCCAATTCATAATGACTGAAGCCATGAGTGAGGTCGCGTGCGCTCATGATGAAGGCTCCTCAGTTTTTAAATGCTCTGCGCGGTAGATTCAAACTACGGCGGATTAGTGTTTGAAGAGGATGCCTTATGTAATAGGCATGTTCGTCAATGATTACGGGGCCACTACTAAATATTAGGTTTTCCTAATCTCCTTACAGGAGTCAAACCTATATTGTCACAAAATTTTGCAGTGTTGGAGAAGCACCTACAGAGAGAGGGGACCCATTCTTTTCAATGAATCTCATCATCCCCTGAATTTGTGACTCTTTGCGGTCCATTGTGGCTTTAGATGACTTATGGTGGTTGTATGTCTCATGTGTTGTCGCCACCACATTAGCATATTGGCGATGCAGGTTCTTTACTGCCATCATCTCGTGGTAGATCAAGTCCCACTGAGCAACATATTGCTTTTGCTTTGCATGCCCAATGACTCCATCGCTGCACTTGGATGAAAGGTTAATGCTTTGCTCTAATTTCTGGTCTCCTCCAACAGCAGTGAATCGGCCGGGTTTGTCTTTCATTGAAAAACTGCTCTTATTAGCAAAGTTCTCATAGACTGATGGTGCTGTCTCAGGCAGGCGTCTCATGTCTTCTAGATAGATTGCACACCACCGCATGTAGTTGTAGGAATCAAATGCCACAAACAAGTATAAAGCATGTTGAACAGCATCCAGGTGAAGTTCCCAAATCCCCTCACGATCAGCTCTCAAAAGGTCATGGACAACAGCCATCATATCAAGGAATGTAGCCCAGAACTTGAAGTTTTCATTGAAATCGGTCCGTGTTTTGATGAACATATTCAGATCTTCGACCAACTTTCTTGATGCTTCACCAAACTCAACCATGTACTTCTGACTATCAGCGATGTTTTTCCTCTCGACAGCAGACTTGAGGTTTGTCAGGATGGCAAGCTCAAGTGCATATTGTTGAATGCCTTTGTCAGTGAAGAATTCTTTGAACAGAAGACGCTTAAAAGCTTCTGCATGCCCTCAAGACAGCGGTTGTAGTAGCCACCCTTTAGAACACAATTTTCAATGACTGTGGGACCAAAGACACCTGCCTCCAACCATGTGATGTCAGCTCCGCTTCCTCCAATGTATTTGCCAATACATTTTAGAACAGTTTTGAGTAAGTGAAACGTTCCTAGGCATGGTACCAGAGTCCGGAATTCCTCTGGCCTTATCAGCTGTATTTCACGAACGATACAATATACTCCTTCATCGCAATACATGGGTATCTCATTTTGAGTAAGCTGAGAGCCAATTTCCATGAAATTCTTCATTGCAGTAGAAACTGTTGAGTACTCCGTGACTGGATGTGGTAGCACTGGCAGGAATGCTAGAATCTTTTCTGGAATAGTCTCGTCAGTCCAAACAGAGTTGCTTGCACTCCATGAAGGCATTGTCTGTGACTGAGGGTAGATGGAGACTTGATCCAGTGCGACATCTAGACTAAGACGTGCAATTGACCAGGACACATCCTTCAAATTTGATGAATCAGCTTTTGAGGAAGTATACACTTCATTAGGCACTTCATAGGTTGCTGGGATGTCAGAACGGCGTGCAGGCTTGTGGAAATCGGAGAGTATCTGACATCGAAGTTTTTTTTTGAAAGCTTGTGGACCATGTGTGACTTGGGTGTCCGAGATCTTGGGTTTATGAGTTGATGATGGTGGCTTATCCTGGAATAGTACAGTCACTGTATCATGTTCTGAGACATTTGCGCCCTCATGATCCCAGTTGTCAATGGCACCTGAAGTGAACTGTCCTGGATCAAAGTGGCAAGGTAGTGCGACTTGATCTTCGTTATGTTGTGCAGTGAATGATGCAAGGTCATGTTGATATCTACGAAGTTCTGGGTAGCTGATGGCAAGTCCTTCATGGTTCAAGGTCTGTGTCACAATTTTGCCTCTGCGTCCAAGGGCATGAACAGATTCTGCATTCATAATATGCATAGGTGTTTTCCTTCTTCCACTGTGGTGTACATAGTACATTATTTGAAAAAGTGACTGTACCTTTCTGCATCGCTGGACTGAAAGTTCACAATTTAAGACAGTATATAGTAGTGTACTATATAACTGGCGCTAAAACGCTGAGTATAGGGCATGATACCCACATAATAAACAACACACATCATAATAACCCACAACACGTCGGACCAGATAGTGTTAGTGGTATATTGGTGTTAAGGATGGTTCACGTTTTGGCCGAATTGTGCATGTATTCATTATTTGTCTAGTTTCCTCCCTAGACCTCCATCATATTTTGCATGTATTCATTATTTTTCTAGTTTCCTCCCTAGACCTCCATCAAATTTAAACAAAACATGCATTAGATCCCCTTTCTAGATTAATTTGTACATTTTTCGGTAGAAAAATGTCCCGGCCGAAGGCCGTTTCTTCCGACATTACAGGCTTACTATCGTTCGCCAGGGAAAAAATCGACACATAAATAGCACGAAAGGTCTAAATATTGACGAAGAAATGGGGCGAAAGGTCTTAAAATCGACTAACTAATGGGGCAAACATCTTAAAATCTGTAAACTAATGGGGCTAAACATGAGGGAGAAAGTGGTCCAGAAAACCGGCCCATGTCCCCTTAATACCCCCGTCTAATAATTATAAGGATAGAAAGGTAAATCACCATCATTATATCCAATGATTATATATACTATATTAAGGGGAGGTGGGCCATTATTTTGGTCTATTAATGAAATTATTCCTTGTACGATAGTTGGAGGGTTGAGAGCGGTCACCCTTCTTTGGGACAGGTTGAATGTGAGCAAACTTCCAGCATGAAGGGAAGACGTTAGAGGATAGACAGAGACTTAAGGGGACATAGGCTGTTTTTCTGGTCACCCTTCTTCCTCATGCTTACCCCCAATATTTTTCAGATGTTATGACGTTCGGCCCATTAGTTTGGCGATTTTAATACCTTTTGCCCCATTTCGTTGTCAATTTTAAGACCTTTCATGCCATGTAGGTGTCGAATTTTTTCCTGGCGAGCCATAGCGAGCCTGTAATCTTAAGAGTAACCGGCCTTCGGCCAGGACAATTTTCTACCGAAAAATTTACAAATTAATCTAGAAGGGGGATCTGATGGATGTTTTTTTAAGTTTGATGGAGGTCTAGGGAGGAAACTAAAGAAAATAATAAATAAATTAAATAATCTACCAAAAAGTGAACCATCCCCCCTTAACCCTTGCTACTACTGCAGATCCATCTTAACCTGCACAAAATCGTCTAATTATAGCTAGTAATTAGAATCAATTAGACGTCCCGGTACAGAAAGTATTACATTAAATCCTTACACCATGGGGAGTTCATTATGGGCAGAAGGGCCCATTTTCTGGATCACTTTCTCCCTCGTGTTTAACCCCATTAGTTTTGACATTTTAAGGCATTCGGCCCATTAGTATGACAACTTTAACACCTTTCGCCCTATTTCGTTATCAATTTTAAGACCTTTCGTGCCCTTTAGGTGTCTATTTTTTCCCGACTAGCGGTAGCGAGCCTGTAATTTTAAGAGGAATCGGCCTTTGGCCGGGACAGTTTTCTACCGAAAAATGTACAAATTTATGTTGAAGGGGGTGCTTTTTTTTTTTGTAAGCTTTATGGAGGTCTAGGAAGGAAGCTACAAATTATATGAATAACTGAATAAATAGACCAAAGAAACAGTCACTATCCCCTCAATATCAGGATAAATTAGTTTCGGCTAATATCTTAGGGCGCTGAAGATGTCGAAAATTAATATAGAGCCTTTTCAAGCTGTTTTTCCGACTCTTCTATAATAAGATTTCGCACAATAATGCCCCAACTTTAAGGGGGGTGACCTGCTTTTTTTCTCTCATTTTCTCTCTTTATCTGGCTTGTATCCATTCGGCCCCATTCATCCTACTATTTTATGACGTTTATCTCCATCTAGGTGTCAATTTCATAAGCCAGCACTGTATGGAGAAATCCGGCTTCGCCGGAGAATTTTTTCCATCGAAAAATGTACAAATGTAACCTGCTGCCAATTTTTGTTTTTTTTAATTTGCTGGCTAGCTACCGCTCGCCAGGAAAAAGATCGACACCTGGATGGAGATAAACGTCTTAAAACCGTAGGCTGAATGGGGCCGAATGGATACAACCCAGAGAGAGAGAGAGAGAAAACAAAAATAAATATAACGAGGTGGGCCACCTTAATGCTGCTGTCACTAATGGATCCAGGGGTATTTAGTGTTCTTGGGAAAACAGTTGAGTTTATTCCATACATTCTTTCCTAGGTTAAAGTCTATCGGTGAATTAACGTTATTACACCATTTTTATTTGGATTCGTTTGAATTCCAACGGTATATATAGGGAATGTATATACCGGTATATATATAGACAGATGAAAATCATTGGAACACGATATGAAAGGGTTTTAAAGGCACACAAAGTAATTCCCGTAACAAAAACCAAACCCTGCGTCATAAATAGGAGAATAAGCCCGGTGTTTATTGCATATTTCAAATCTGGGAGACTCTCGATGCCAGTATACTTAGTCAAGATGTTATCAAAGCTTGGCATATCATATAACTTCCAGAGAGACGTTTGACCATGGTAAAAACAGAACCGATGAATTTTTCGAATTCGGCAGAGCCAATGTTAACACCCAGGATTTTCTCAACGGGAACGCCCTAGCAAGTCCCCTGGTGATGTCCTCGGGTACCGGTACCTCGTGGACAAAATATAGGATACCTGCAGGTAGATACTGCCAGTAAGATCTACAACCCACAATACAAAAGCCATGAGGCCAAGCAATGCGAAGAGGACTTTCCGTACAGTCCCCATGTGACTTTTAGAATTCACTTTTTCGCTATCGGATAGAGAAATCGCTGTTTTGCGATGGTACAATGTTATGTTATCGTAAATAATGCTAGATTTTCGGAGGAAGTTCATACTATTTGAATGTATCAACAGTAATAACGCATTAGAACTATTAATTAACACAGTTTAGGAATGCTTACAACGCGCACTTACCAACGTGATTGATCACTACCACCGCAAGACAAACTAGAACGAGAGTTAGTGAGAATTTGTAGTATATCTTTTCTAGTTATGAATACATATTTAATACCTCTTTCTTTACTTGGTTATTCGTGAAAAAATACTTAAATAATTGTAATTTATGTTTATTTAACTAATGCATGTCTTAATAATATAAAGAAAAGATAGATAAATTGAAGGTTGCATAAAAGCTATGCAATATATTTTAGTCACCCCGAATTAATGGTTTTCTGTGATTTAGCTTGATAAAGAAAATGTGTTTTTAACATCAACTATATTATTTATTCACCACTCGTTGCCTACAACACTCCCATGTGCATCATTTACATACATATATATATATACACACACACACTTACACTAAGTTTGCACAACGTAACTCTTTGAATAATGGAGGACACTTTTCCCTTCTATTATCTGGCTATTATTAGACGATTTTATGCAAATTAGGAAGAATCTCTAGTACTCGAAGGTGTAGGAATTACTATCTCAAATATAGCCTGTTTTGTTTTAAGCTGGCGAGGAACTAGCTTGTTCTCATCTTAATTACTCAGCCATTATAACGTTATTATAGCCAAATATTATGCTAATTACGAAAATTTGGCAATACTATGATGCAGAGACATAGTATAGGCTACACTATAGTTACATATTTTTCCATTAATTTTCGAGAAATTATCTGCGAAGGGAGTAAAATATCCACTAAGTAAAAAAAATAAATAAAAATGGAGTATAACTCGTTAGCTCTCACAAGTTCTTCCTTCGCTGAATAAAATCGTCTAATAGTAGCCAGAATAAACAGTCAAAACGTGCCATAATCCTCAAGGGGTTAACCTTTTCAGCATAGAAAAACACCCCCTAGACCCCCTTTCAAGATAAATCTTTAAATTTTTTCGGTAGAAAAATGTCCCGGCCATAGGCCGTTTCCTTCTAAAATTAAAGGCTCGCTATCGCTCGCCAGGAAAAAAATCGACATCTAAACGGAACGAAAGGTCTCAATATTGACAAAACAATGAAGCGAAATGTCTCAAAATCGCCAAGCTAACGGAACGAACGTCTTAACACCTCAAAACTAATATGCTAAACATGAGAGAGAAGGGGTCCAGAAAAAGCGAGTACTACCCCCTTAACCGTTTCCAGATACGAAGAGGCTATTCTTCCGTTTAAGCTGGCTATTGGTAGACGATGTTTTCAGATTAAGAAGGAATTATGGGAATTAGAGAGTTAGATGAGACAGAATAATGTTTACCCCCATAATTCCCTCAGGGCTTTCTAAAACTGAATATGAAATTTTTCTACCGAAAAATGAAAGGGGGTCTAGGGGGTGTTTTTCTAAGCTTGATGGAGGTCTAGCGAGGACACTCAAACATAAATAAATTAATAAATATATAGACCAAAAACCAAGCACTACCCCCTTAAAGAAATTTAGTTTGTATATAGAATAAACGGAAATGTTACCCAGAACAAAGTTAAAATGCGTCCTCGAAAGCTGAAGGGGTAAACAAAAATTAATGGGAGGTATTTACTTTGCTCCCTAGACCTCCATTAAGTTTACAAAATACACAAATTACCATAAAGACCCCCCTTCGAGATAAATTTGTACATTTTGCGGTAGCAAAATGTACCGGTCAAAGGTCGATTCCCCCTAAATTGCAGGCTCGCTCTCGCTCGCCATGAATAAATCGACACCTAAATGGCAAGATAGTTTTAAAATTGACGAAGAAAATGGGCCAAACTAATGGGGTGAACTTCTTCAAATCTGGTGTTAAACATGAGGGAGAAGGGGGTCTAGATTTGTGTTTTAATGATCTGTGCTGTGCCTATCGCTCCCCCAAGACCACCACAACCTTATCGATGTACTATAGTTCATTCAGTATGGGGAGGCCAGCAATCATAACCTACTCATTAAGGGGGTAGTACTCGCTTTTTCTGGACCCCCTTCTCCCTCATGTTTAGCATATTAGTGTTTAGGTTTTAAGACGTTCGTTCCGTTAGTTCGGCGATTTTGAGACCTTTCACCTCATTTTGTTGTCAATATTACGACCTTTCGTGCCCTTTAGGTGTCGATTTTTTCTTGGCGAGCGAAAGCGAGCCTCTAATTTTAGAAGGAACCATCCTTCGGCCGCCGGGACATTTTTCTACCGAAAAATACACAAATTTATCTTGAAAGGGGGTCTACGGGGTGTTTTTCTAACCTTGATGGAAGTCTAGCGAGGAAACTAAAAACTAAATCAATAAATTAATATATAGACTAAAAACCAAGCACTACCCCTTAAAAGGCTAGACTATCTCAATTAAACCGTCTAGCTACCATATATCCTTCTTAAGCTTTACAAAAACGTCTAAGTGTAGCTGAAATAATTTACAAAAGACGTCATCGGTACTGAAAGGGTTAATCTATAATGAGTCTAGTTTCCGATACCAGTGTAAAATACTCCAGAAATATTACTGTACCCTGTTCCAAATAGGTAGGCCAGAAGTCATAACCCCTATCCTCTGTAACTCAAAAAAGACTGGTACAAATGGGCTGTAAATGTTCACACCTATTCCCTGGCTGACTTGAAATGCTAGGTTTTTCCAGGTTAAATAGGAATGGGAATTCTCCCCAGGCTACCTTTAGGATCAACCTTTCCTGGTACCTGGCGTGGGGTACGAACCTCTGAAGGGAATTTAACCCCCCTAAAAACCCACAGGTTTTGAGATGCCTTGGGTGGGGTTCGAACCCTGGTTAGTGACGCACCACCATCACCACCAGGCCCGCGCGCTAACCCACTGTACTACCACGGACGTACAAAAGTATAGCAACCTTAGTCCGATTTTTAAGAACCACGGTGATAGTCTCTCGAGATGAGTTTATTGGACTTACCATCTACGACTATTTTACGCTATACCTGACGTCAACTCGGGTTAGTATTATTGTGGGTGCGGGACATTTTCGAGGGCATTACACTACATTCCTTTTTAGTTAGGCTAGTCCCTAGCCTCGTAAGGTCGTAGGGTATCGTAGCCTTTTTACCTTAGCCATCTCAATTCTTGGTATAGGGTTCGCGTGGCGGGTGCTCCAGCACGTAGCTACCAGGTCACGTTCCCTTACTGCCACCAATGAAATGCTAGGTTTTTCCAGGTTAAATAGGAATGGGAATTCTCCCCAGGCTACCTTTAGGATCAACCTTTCCTGGCGGCGGGTGCCCAACCCCGAAAAGGGTTGAAATAGGGGAGCTATCCCCCCGCCAAAGGCGGCTTTCTAGGGCCTTTCCTAGCTGATGCTGAGGGGATTGGGTTCTAGTCATGTGGTGATGGGCTGGTCTATTAGAGTGAGAACTGAGCAATCTCTGCCATACCCATAGCTTACTCTGACTGTTCCTTTTACTTATATATTTTCTAGATCTCAAGTGACGGCGTCTCTAATGTGGATTGACCTCCCAATCTACCAAGATTGGAAGCCAAAGCGTCACATTTTTCCCTTGCCCCTCAACTTTCTCTTCATAATTGCTGAGGGACACAGGGCCCTGGGTGGGGCTTTGGTTTCCCGGGCATTTCCGCACCCTCCTCAGCTCCCCGCCATGGAGTGGCTTCGGTCACCCAGGCTTTATTGTGGTCGGCGGGGAAGGTTCTGTGGGGGCGCTCGGTTATGGCCTTGGCCTTGCTCAGGGCCTTGGGGCTGTTCGGCCAGGCAGCTTGGGGAACAACAACAACAACAACCTTTCCTGGTACCTGGCGCGGGGTACGAACCTCTGAAGGGAATTTAACCCCCCTAAAAACCCACAGGTTTTGAGATGCCTTGGGTGGGGTTCGAACCCTGGTTAGTGACGCACCACCATCACCACCAGGCCCGCGCGCTAACCCACTGTACTACCACGGACGTACAAAAGTATAGCAACCTTAGTCCGATTTTTAAGAACCACGGTGATAGTCTCTCGAGATGAGTTTATTGGACTTACCATCTACGACTATTTTACGCTATACCTGACGTCAACTCGGGTTAGTATTATTGTGGGTGCGGGACATTTTCGAGGGCATTACACTACATTCCTTTTTAGTTAGGCTAGTCCCTAGCCTCGTAAGGTCGTAGGGTATCGTAGCCTTTTTACCTTAGCCATCTCAATTCTTGGTATAGGGTTCGCGTGACGGGTGCTCCAGCACGTAGCTACCAGGTCACGTTCCCTTACTGCCACCAATGAAATGCTAGGTTTTTCCAGGTTAAATAGGAATGGGAATTCTCCCCAGGCTACCTTTAGGATCAACCTTTCCTGGCGGCGGGTGCCCAACCCCGAAAAGGGTTGAAATAGGGGAGCTATCCCCCCGCCAAAGGCGGCTTTCTAGGGCCTTTCCTAGCTGATGCTGAGGGGATTGGGTTCTAGTCATGTGGTGATGGGCTGGTCTATTAGAGTGAGAACTGAGCAATCTCTGCCATACCCATAGCTTACTCTGACTGTTCCTTTTACTTATATATTTTCTAGATCTCAAGTGACGGCGTCTCTAATGTGGATTGACCCTCCCATCTACCAGATTGGAAGCCAAAGCGTCACATTTTTCCCTTGCCCCTCAACTTTCTCTTCATAATTGCTGAGGGACACAGGGCCCTGGGTGGGGCTTTGGTTTCCCGGGCATTTCCACCCTCCTCAGCTCCCCGCCATGGAGTGGCTTCGGTCACCCAGGCTTTATTGTGGTCGGCTGTGGGGGTTCTGTGGGGGCGCGTTATGGCCTTGGCTTGGGGCCTTGGGGCTGTTCCGGCCAGGCAGCTTGGGGAACAACAACAACAACAACCTTTCCTGGTACCTGGCGCGGGGTACGAACCTCTGAAGGGAATTTAACCCCCCTAAAAACCCACAGGTTTTGAGATGCCTTGGGTGGGGTTCGAACCCTGGTTAGTGACGCACCACCATCACCACCAGGCCCGCGCGCTAACCCACTGTACTACCACGGACGTACAAAAGTATAGCAACCTTAGTCCGATTTTTAAGAACCACGGTGATAGTCTCTCGAGATGAGTTTATTGGACTTACCATCTAAGACTATTTTACGCTATACCTGACGTCAACTCGGGTTAGTATTATTGTGGGTGCGGGACATTTTCGAGGGCATTACATGACTCTTCCCAAATGGTAGAAATATTAGCTTTAAACCAGAAATCATATTCCTTAACCTCTGTAACTCAAAAAGGACTAGAGCAAAGGGGTTGTACACTTCCACACCTATTCCCTGGTTGACTCTTCCCAAATGGTAGATATATTAGCTTTAAACCAGAAATCATATCCCTTAACCTCTGTAACTCAAGAAGGACGGGTACAAACGGGCTGTAATTTTGTAAACAGGACTTTGGCCAAAGTCCAATGTCCAAAGTCCAATATCCAACAGTTTTCAGGTTTTATTGGATATTCAACTCTATAGGCTACTCACTATCCAGTAATGTTTGAATGTCCAAAGTCTAATATCCAACAGTTTTCAGGATTCTATTGGATATTCAGGATCTGCAGTGTCATCGGTATTTACTACGGCTTGTTATTCCATAACAGTATATAAAATTATTTATTTTCTGGTTAACATTACTTATTGAAATAACAGAAAAACATATTCACCACCACAGCCAACATACCGAGATCCCCACCCCTACCTCCACCATCATCACCACCACCACAGCCAACATACCAAGACCTATAGCTGCTCACCACCACCACCACCACCACCGGCCTCTACCAATAACAGAGAAACAGAGCATTCACCACCACAAGTCGTTTTCTCTCTCTACCACACCTCTCCCGCATCAGAGAAAACGTCGACTCAAAGACTCAAGGATAACAATTATATACCTGTGCAGGGCAGAAGATAACATGACTGTGATCAGTTCTCGCCGATATTAAACTTCTCCTGCAACACCCCAAACCTACAAACTGCAACCACTGTCCACTCCATCTACCTCCAGCCTGTAAAACACATAACAGCCCCAGACCAAATCAGAAGACAATATCATATTATATCACCTCACCCCAGAGTTAAAAAGGACACAACCACCCCCAGACAACACGAGTTACTACCATCGAGATGACACGCCCTCTAACACCAGGACAAAACTTATCCATCAACATAACCAATTCCAAAGTCCAACAGAAGAAGAAAAGCGAAGAAGAGAAATTAATCAAGAAATGGCACTATAAGTAAATAAGTATATCACCCCTCTCCAAGCCACAAGGAACTAACCACCCTACAACATCCTACCCCTAGGTGCCTTTCTGATGCTCAACCACATGACCCCCGAGGCCCTGAGAAACGGTATGACTATGACGGAAGATTTTAGGATCGACATCTCAATCTAGAGCTGTTCTTGACACCCCGGGTAAAAGGACAGATTCTAAAGTTGAGGACACAGTTGAAGAGTTGGTTCAGTTGATCGCAAGGCGTAGACACAATTACGAGACTGTAGTCCCCCATTATACTAATTCTTTTTAGTGGGTATCAACAAGCTGGTTTATTAGAGCCTTCTGGGTGAAGTAATCTAATATTCTCGGCCTACCTCAACCCCGGCGCTATTGTGGATATAAGCAGACAGTCAGGTACTAACTAGCTTTATCCAGGATAGACCAAACCACAAGAAATTCATCAAAGTACTTATAAAGACCAGAGTAGACAGGCGTTCACTCCTGCGTTCGCTCGATGCTATTTTGTCACAGCTTGGGCTAGGCAATTTAGTTATTTAAGGTCCCAAACCAAAGTGCTCGAGTTACATTGTGGGAACCCAGTGGCGTCAGGACAACCCCACGGCCAGCGGATCTACCCCAGATTGGATTACTAATTCTACACCCATTGGATTAATTATTCTACACATCAAAAGTGAAATTATTATACCGTAAAAGTTATAGAAGATCTAACTGTGAAAAGAAATTATACTTGGCGTGTTGTCAGAGAGAAAGTATATAAAGATCGAAAGTGAAAGTAATTAAAATATATCTACTGCGTATATGATAAAAGGTATTCTGGAAACATCGGATACTACGCACATATATAAAAGCGAGAGAAAGGAAGCTCTAGTGAAACTCAAAGAAATTAGGGGAGTACTGATAATAATTCTGCTAAAATTAATAACAAATAAATTCAAGTTAACTTATGCGTAAGCACCACAGTGATTTAACCTCAGGAAAATAATTACGTTTAGCTCCCAAATTCCAGAACAACTCTACGCAGGTAAATACCTCAAGTTCACATATAATTACTATATAACCTTTCTAAGCACAAGTGTAAATCCTCGATTGAAAGGAGTGCTACTCTTAACTCTGAAATAAATACAGGACAAGTGTAATCTTTCAGTTAGAAAGCGGTCCCTAATACTTACTTAGATATAGCATAGAATAATCCAGCCTTGCGAGTCAGACGTAGTGGAGCCTCGTTCGTTCACTTTAATTGTTTTGTTCTTGACCATTATTGTTCTAGCTTTTACGTATGCGATATTCTTGTGCAAATAAACGGAATATGAATACACGTTTTGTGATAATCATCCTCTATTGTCTTTCTGTGTCTGTGGTAAAACAATATAACTTCTCCAGTTAGGAAGAGCCCACTTGATCAAAACCAATTAAACCCCAGTAAAAACCTGGCATAACACTTATAATATCAATTTCAATTGTGTGATAATAGATTTGCCAAGAAACATTAAATACAACATAAATAATATACGTATTGATCATACTAACCGTATCTAAGCAAACCAGCTTGCTTCGTTCAAGATCGCTTGAGATTCGTCGCTTTGTTTACATCCGAATGTCCAAAATCCAATATCGAACAACTTTCAGCCAGCTCTCAAAACAAGGGACAGCAACTCCACAAGAAGAAGAAGAAGGTAGGTAGGCCTAGAGTAGAGAGGGGAAAAGATAAATTAAGATAAGGAGAGAACAAGATATTGGGGGGTGGAGGAGGGGGTAAAATAAGGAGAGGAGAGTTCTGCTTAAGCTATATACTTCAATTCTTTGTCTTTAACTATCCTTTCTACGACTACATAATTTCTAAACTAATTCTTAAATCTAGCTCTAGCTGTTTCTGGAGAAGTCACCGGTGCATAGGTGAGCTGGCTTTGAGAGGGGACAGCAACTCCACAAAAAGAAGAAGAAGAAGAAGAAGAGGCTATTACAAAATTAATGTGGGCCTAGGCTAGTAAAACTTAGTCCTTATTTCAAACGAGAGCCAGAGGATTAAAATAGCCTAGTTTTAAGATCCCACCAACGCACAGACATTGTAATATTATGTTAGGCTACCTCCAGTCCTCCACTCCTCCACTAGGACCACCAACCGACTTTACTCCTAGGCTAAACTTAATTAATGAAATCAACAAATACATGTGGCAGCACTGGCAGTCCAGGGATTCGAACCTAGGATGCTCACACCGAAATTCAGTGCATAGCCTAGCCTATATCCATTGCGCTATTTAAGAGTGTAGGCCTAGGCCTGTAGGGTAGACAAAACTTTTGGTAAACCTAAAACCTTAGCCTACTTTGAGCACTAACAGTAGGCCTAACAACGATATTATTGAGTAGCCTATAGGGCCTAGGCCTAGGAGTAGACTAGCCTAGGTCTATTTGGTAAATTGGAAAATTTTACGGCAAAAATTGAAGAGACCCCGGACAGCCTTTTTACTAGTTAGGCTAGGCTAGGCCCAAGGATAACATTCAAGACCTCTTTTGCCGCCTTAGGCTATTAGAAATAATTTATTAGGGAAAATAGGGACCAATACAGCTACCAATAGACTAGGCCTAGCCATATTTTTCTCATTATAGGCCTAGTCCGCATGGAGGAATTTCGTTATCGACACTTGAAAAAACCCGATTAGGCTAGGCTACACCGAAAAATAACACAAAAATAATGTCCTGAACGTAAACAAAGCATTGCACCCAATGAATCCTTCGACCTGGGTCTTCTTCTTGTTTTGAAAGATGCGGTGAGTGCGATTCACCCAATAAATGGCTTGAACGTTACTCACAAAAACTATATTAGGCCCTAGGCTATATTATATTATATTAGGGTTAGGTTAGGTTAGGTTAATCTAATCTAATATAATATAATATTTGTACATTTTGGAAGCGTGCATGGCTCATAAACTCAAATCACTGGGAATAGGGGGAGACCTTGGAAGATGGCTCCATAGCTTCATCACCAACAGAAAACAAAGAGTCACGGTTCAAGGAAGCCTATCAGAAGCAGGTGGGGTCATC
This sequence comes from Paralithodes platypus, assembly GCA_032716605.1. Classification (NCBI taxonomy): domain Eukaryota; kingdom Metazoa; phylum Arthropoda; class Malacostraca; order Decapoda; family Lithodidae; genus Paralithodes; species Paralithodes platypus. The sequence goes on from CM064487.1 coordinate 136,555,364, forward strand.
AGCGGAGTACCACAAGGATCAGTACTGGGACCTCTCCTATTCCTCATCATGATAGGAGACATCGACAGGGACCTGGAACACTCAACAGCCACATCGTTTGCAGACGACACCAGACTCATGAAGAAAATCACCTCACAACATGATGCTCAGCTACTACAACAAGACTTGGACAAAATCCTGAAGTGGGCAGAAGAAAACAACATGGCCCTAAACGGAGACAAGTTCGAGCTTCTAAGGTACGGGAACAAGAGAGCACTACAAAACGACACCAACTACAAAAGCGGACAGCAAGAAATTACCGCCAAGGACACAGTGAAGGACTTGGGAGTAAATATGAGCAGTGACGCCACTTTTTCCCAGCATATTACCAAAGCCACAACAACAGCAAAACAAATAGCAGGCTGGATCCTGAGAACCTTCCACACAAGAAATGAGAGGTGTATGCTAACATTGTGGAAGTCACTGGTCCTACCACGACTGGAGTACTGCTCCCAGCTCTGGTCTCCCCAAAAAGTAGGAGAAATAACAGAAATTGAAGCCACCCAGAGGACATTCACCAGTAAAATCCATGGGTTTCAACACTTTAACTACTGGGAGAGACTTAAGGAGCTGCAGCTGTACTCACTTCAAAGACGTAGGGAGAGATACATCATCATCTACGTCTGGAAGATTTTGGAAAAAAAGGTACCAAACCCAAACATCCAAGAGACTCAGCACCAAAGGCGAGGGAGGCTGTGCTATGTGAGGACTACGCCGGGATCAACACAAAAAATCAAATCCCTGATCCATCACAGCTTTACATACAATGGAACCAGACTGTTCAACTGTATACCAGCCCCTCTCAGGAACATAACCGGGGTGTCTCCAGACACCTTCAAGAAACACTTGGACATGTGGCTGGCCAAAATACCGGACCGGCCACCAACACCAGGATACCCCAGCACCAACTCCAACCGACTTCTGGAATGGAGAGTGGAAGAAAGGGAGCTGCCTGGTCGCAGTGGAGCCCCAGCTCAACTGTGTCACTAACGGACGGAATACAACTAAGTGTAACTAAGTGTAAGTGTATGGCCTCCCTACAATTTTCCTTACCTACTGTAAAAGCGCGATTCACCCAATAAATGGCGCCATTTGACGGAGTATCTTCAGATTAATGAATAATGGGTAAGTTAATTCAAATCCTCCACTCAAACCATGATAAACAATAATTAAACACTATAGGCCTATTCCCTGGAAAAAATATAAAGAAACTTGGTAAATAAGGCGGCTCTAGCTGTCTTGAATGTTACCAGCCTAAGCCTAGCGCCTAGGCCTAGGCTAATTCTTCTTTTTTTTTTTTTTTTTTTCTTTGAAAGGCCTAGGCCTATAGCCTAGCCTAGGGGCCTAGTGTTGTTTAATACCGAGGACCGTTGCTGCGCACATTTTAGTATTTTCAACATTAGCCTAACGCCCTAACCTAACCTAGGCCTAACCGAAAACTAACCAACGGTCTAAAGCTAGCTCACGTTCCCTGTTTATGGGTGCGCGACGGTCTAAACCCAGCTCACGTTCCCTGTTTATGGGTACGCGACGCTGAGTCGAGTCTAACGCGACGGTCTAAACCCAGCTCACGTTCCCTGTTTAGTTTTCGGTTAGGTTAGGTTAAGGGTTATGTTTTGGACCGACAGTTAGCCCATCGATCATTTTATATGATTTTAGGCCTAATAGGTCCGGTAGAGCATATACATCATTGCTATATATGTCATTAAGAGCTGAAATGTATTATAGGCTAAGGGAGAAAAAAAAAACGCTAAAATACATTACATAGGCTACTGTAAAACAATAAGTTTTTCAGGCAGTACCCAACCAGCGGGGGTGGCAGCCCCCACCCATATACTAGGTTAGGTTAGGTAAGGTTGTTAGGTTAGGCTAATAGACTAGCACATTAAAAAAAAAAAAAAAAAATAGCCTAGGCCTAGCCTAACCCAACCAGCGGGGGTGTCCCCACCCATAATACTAGGATAGGTTAGGTAAGATAGTTAGGTTAGGCTAATGTCTTCCCAAAGTTGATTATTTTTATAACATAAGATATTAGGTTAGGCTACCCACTCCACCCCGTGAAATCCGAGCCAGCTTTCGTCAAAAGTTGGCTCGAGTATTCACAAAAATGGGTTTTATGGGTTTGCAATTTGGGAAAACCCGAGCCAAGTTTTGATACAAAACGGTATATTATTGTATTTTTACGCTTTTAAGCCCTCATTTTCCCTGAACTTCAGAGCCCTCCCCACTAGTGGGGGGCGTGTTTTTAGATTGTTGGATAATGGGTAAATACTCATTTCAGCTCCTCTTCAGTATAAAACAACACTATATCTGAAGGAAAAAATATAAAAAAACAAAATAAAACTTACTGAAGTCGCTGTCGGTCCAAACAGTCAGGTTTACCAGGTTAAGTGAGGTTAGGTTAGGCTAGGCTAATGTTGAAAACACTAAAATGCGATGGTCCTCGGTATTAAACAACTGTAGCCTAGGCCTAGGCTAGGCTAGGCCTATATCAAAGGAAAAAAAAATAACTAGCCTAGTAAAATGGCTGTGCAGGGTCTCTTCAATTTTTACCAATTTCACTTTTATGGTCACTAGGCCTAGGCTAGCCTACAGTAATTTTCCCATGGATTTTTTTTTATTTTTCTCTGTTAGTTTTGATCAATTGCCTAGGCTATAGCCTATAGGCCTAGTGTTTGGAAATAATTAGGCTAGGCTAGGCTACAAACCTTGGAAAAACCGTTTTTCCCATTTTCGATTGATGTTGAGACACTCCCCCTGATAATGGGGATTATGGGGAGGGCTATGATAATGATTTGAAGACATTAGCCTAACCATAGACTAGCCTACAGTAGATCTGGACTGGACACGAAAATTGAACTTTGCAGTAAGGGACCCAAAATCGGAGAACGAACCCCCAAGTTCGAACCTCGAAACCGCGAAAATATCATATTTTCGCAGTTTCGGATTTTGGGTCCCTTAGCCTACTGCAAAGTTCAATTTTTGGGTCCAGTCCAGATCTACTGTAGTAGGCTATATGGCCTAACCTAGGCCTATCAACCTTACTTAACCTATCCTCGTATTATGGGTGGGGGCTGCTGCCCCCCCACACCCCCGCTGGTTGGGTACTGTACTAGCCCTTAGTAAAAAAAAAAAAAAAAAAATATATATATATATATATATTAAGGCGAAAAAAAAGGTTGATGAAGTTTACAGTGTTTAGGCCTAGCCTACTCTGCAATCTTCAGCTTTGATTGTGCGTTGATAACAGGAAAGTACCGTATTGACAACCTAGTTACGAAAATTACATTTAGGCCTAGGCCTAGTAGCATAGCCTACTTTTATATTAGTTTTTTCCGAGGGTTAGCCTAAAACACATTTTCATATAAACCTCGGGAGACAAGTGAAAATGGCGAGTATACGAATCGGTGCCCTCTATAGGAAAGATTGACAACCATGTTTCAAAAGAAAAAAAGTTTAGTAGGCTACCATGTATTTTTATTAGGTTTCGCCGAGGGTTAAAACACATTTTGATATGATGTTTAGAGTATATAGATTCCATATTTGTCTTCAAATATTGCAAAATAATTTGTGACCATAAAATTCAGTAATAGGCCTACTGGTAAATTTGTTAGTAAATCTACAGCTAGGGAGGGTATAGACCTACTTCCCCTATTAGCCTATTATGTTATTTTCCTTGTTCAGGAAACCCTACTGAGTAATGATGCTTGTATTGTGGCAATGTGGAAGTCTGGGGACAGCAGCCCCAGGTTAAGTTAAGTTGTCATGTTTCTTGTCATGCTTCCATTGATAATGCGAGTCGGCGACTCGGCGAGGCAGGCACTTGCGGACGCAAGCAAACACTCGGCCGACTCCTCTGATGACAATATTATCATTAACCTAACCTAACCCTCGCTGCTCTTAAAAACTTAAAAAGTAGGCTAGCCTACTGTGAAATAACCTAGCGAAGAACACCACCGAGATCGTGCTTTTTGAGGATGAACAAAATCAAGAAAACCAAGAATGTGCTACAACTGTTGGAGAAAAAGAGAAAAGAAGCGTAGCCTAAAGATAATCAATGATATAGCCTAGGCCAGGGGTTCTTAACCTTTTTAGCACCGCGCCCCCCTTTGGTCACGACTGTATCCGTGATGCCCCCCCCCTCACGCTTCTGATGCCTAGATTTTTTTTTTTTTTTTATCCATTCCATATGGATGCTTAAGACGCAAGATACTGTGTAAAAAGGGCGAAAATATAACCAATCTGCATGTAAGGATTAAAACTGATTAATAGTTTTATGTCAACACTACATGTGGTTGCTCGGATTGATGGTTGTGAATTTTTCCTATCAAAGTTTCTTATTTATATATATATCTTATATATATATCTTTGCGATTACCCTGTATGCATTTGAATAGCCTAGCCCTATTTTGAACTTTGATTATCCCACGCCCCCCCCCCCCCCCCCCCAGCATTGTCAAACACCCCCCTGGTTAAGAAACACTGGCCTAGGCCCTAGGCTATTAGGCTACCGGAAATATTATGACTTTTATGAGCACGACATAAATTATAATTGTAATACCTGTAGTTATAAAGTCATAAAAGCTAGGAAAGTGCTTAATCTTTCCGACCTACAACAGTACAGTACAGTAGTGGATAAATCTACAGTTATACAGTACTGTACTAGGCTACCCCTATTTTGTCGCTATTCTGTTGGTACTAATAGGTTAATATTATTAGCCTAGTAGTAGACTTCGTATGGTTTGATGATGCGCGGAAATGTATATTTGACTTGAAATAAATACATTGAAGTTTTACAAACGAACAAACCTTCGGCAAAATGAGACTCGTCCGCCGTGGTTTCTTCGTCCGCTGTTTGTTTACCTGGGTGTACTGTACAATTTGTTGGGCCGCGGCGTACTTGTTTTTTGCCCCTGCTGTCAATATATATATATGATGATGACAATAAGTTATGGGGGGGTGAGGGGGGCAAAGCCCCCCCTCATGGGGAAAACGTTTTTTCAGAGGCTTGTAATTACTGTACTTCCAAACACTATATATTGATGAAAATTAACACAGAAAACTAAATAAATCCATGCGAAAATTAGTGACATTAATATAAAAAAAAATCAGTTTCCGTGTCTGCTGAACCATCCAAAAACATGCTAAAAGGGGTGTTTTGCAGGGGGGAGGTGTGGGGGAGGGGTAGTATAACTGTAGATTTACCCAGTAGTGTCGTAAGAATGTGGGTCTACAGAAAACGGGGGCCAGGGTTTAGTATTCGGGCTGCATCGGGCGTACCGATGGTACCGTGGCTACGCGGACGCTCGCGATCATGTTCCCGACTATTTTGGCTGCCGTGGGATACAATAATAGGTTGAGGGCTTTGCCCGCAGCCCCTCCCCCTCACCCCCCCCCCCATGACTTATTGTCATCATGATATATAGGCTATGCCAGCAGGCTCGCAGAGGGCAAATAACCACGGGAACTTAACCGCGAGCGATCGACCTATGTAAACATGACGACCATACGCCCGGATACTATGTTGACATCCTTCCCAAAACGGGTTTGCGAGGATAAACTCTTCTGCGAAATCGTCAATGCCCACACATGTACGGTACATATTACGTAAAATACTTAAATGCTTTAATTTCAAGTAAAATATTAGGCCTAACTTTTGCGCTTCATCAAAGCATACTAGGCTAAATCTGATAATATACACATTGACCCATTCTGAGCAACCGTGTTGCGAAAATGTAGATTTATCAGTTTGTCCTTTACCTTTAGGTCCGGGATTTTAACCCTTTCACGCTCAGGATACGATTTGAGCCTATTATGGGAATGGGATACTTTAAAGCCTTTGTGACCATCAGGGGTGTTTAAAAACCTTTAGTTTAGTTACTTGCTTTTAGTTACTTGCTTTTAGTTACTTGGGTGCACCATGGGAGTAAGCGCTGTACTGTACTCTGTAGTAGAATAAAAGGACCCCTGCCGAAGGATGAGTCAGAAATCGAGAAATTTTAGTGTGTAGTGTGCAAGGGCCACAGGGCGAGCATGTCTTAAATGATGATCCAGTGAATTTTGGTAATGAGTCATTGGAGCTGGTGGACAAGTTTTGTTACCTAGGAGATACCATCTCTGCCGGTGGTGGGGCCGAGGCTGCCACTGTCGTTAGAATTGCCACCATCCAACAGGCTAGCTGTTCCCACTTCTTGTATCATTCTTCAATGTTCATATGTTGTTGTTGTTGTTGTTCCCCAAGCTGCCTGGCTGAACAGCCCCAAGGCCCCGAGCAATTCCAAGGCCGTAACCGAACGCCCCCACAGAACCCTCCCTGCCGACCACAATAAAGCCTGGGTGACCGAAGCCACTCCATGGCGGGGAGCTGAAGAGGGTGCGGAAACACCCGGGAAACCAAAGAGCCACCCAGGGCCCTGTGCCCCTCAGCAATTATGAAGAGAAAGTTGAGGGGCAAAGGAAAAATGTGACGCTTTGGCTTCCAATCTTGGTAGATTGGGAGGTCAATCCACGCAAGAGACGCCGTCACTTGAGATCTAGAAAATATATAAGTAAAAGGAACAGTCAGAGTAAGCTATGGGTATGGCAGAGATTGCTCAGCTCTCACTCTGATAGACCAGCCCATCACCACATGACTAGAACCCAATCCTCTCAGCATCAGCTAGGAAAGGCCCTAGAAAGCCGCCTTTGGCGGGGGGATAGCTCCCCTATTTCAACCCCTTTCGGGGTTGGGCACCCGCCATGTTCATATGTTCATATGTTCATCATATAAGTAAAATATACGCAGAAGAAATAATGCTTTATATGGTAAATATAACAAATTCTGTCAGAATCGAAGGGTACAAATTACGTGTCCTGGCCACTTGTCGCGTCCGGTACAGTACCTCATTTTCGCGTTCCGCGAATTATATACAGTATATATATTTTCAATTCCATCGCATTAGAAATGATTCATAGATTTAATTATGAACAAATAAGAACTAGTTGTTTTATTTTATAAGGGAGATAGATAGATAGATAGGGAGTAAATTGGGGAATCCGTAATGAGTATTCGTGGAATTTTCAGGAACGTAATATTTAGGGACCTCTGTGCTTATATGTTTAAAAGTATTACCTACCTATGTTTAGATGTTATTTAGTAGCTGTCAACTGTATTGAACCCCAACTTCTGGTGTATATATATATATATATATAGAGGGAGAGAGAGATAGATAGATAGAGGCTACATACGGTACTGTACATATATCTATAATAAATAATCTTGTCTTTTTTTTCCTTTCTTTTTTCAGAAATGGCAGCGGTTTCATTGAAAGTCCAAACATTACGCACTCTTATCCGAGAGTTGCGTAGAAGTCTTGGTAGTCATGAAAGCCTGAAGCATTCTCCATCATTTTCCTATTTGATGACGCAGTACCGGCGGAATGCTCTGACTGATCAACAATACTGTCATGAGCAGGAAGAAATGGTCTACCTTGCTCAAACTTTTGCTACTTATTTGGAATCTAGTAGAAAGTTAGTATGGTACAGTAGCTGTTTTTAGCTGGAAAATAAAAAAAAACAATTTGTACTGTATATATTGCTTGAAGTATAATATACTGTATGCTCTGCTGTTTATTTAATTGTGATAGTAAATATATTTAACTGATTAGTAACCATTATAACTGATTAGTGACCATTTACTTTTGATGTACAGTTGGTCCTCTGGTAACGCATATATTGGAAACGCGGTTTTGGTGGCACGTGGTACACCCCAAATATCCAAAATGTTGCTAACACAGTCAATACTTACACTGGCGCGGGGTCCAGCTGGGCGCCGAACCTTTACTTCCGACTTTTGTAATTTACCGATGCTCATCTATCTATCTATCTATTGCCAGACACCTTACTCCCCTTAATGGGGGTGGCCATACACAAAATGCCCCCAAGCGAACCCATGCCAGTTTACTGAAGGACTTACAGGATTGACCACTCAGTTTAGGGGCCGTCTGATTCCGAGGCCTTTTATGTATTTTTTAGCACTATTTTTCTACAGAGAGTGTGTGAAGGAAGGAAGGTTTTCGGAGCAATGGGAAGTATGTGGAAGACGAGAAATCTCGGAGTGAAAGTAAAAAGTGCACTGTATCAAGGAATTGTTGTGCCAACAGTGATGTATGGGGCTGAGACATGGGCTCTGAAGAAAAAGGAGAAAAGAGGGCTGGATGTGATGGAGATGAGCTGCTTGAGGAGTATGTGTGGAGTTACTCGTAGAGACAGATTGAGGAATGAAGAGATACGTAGGAGAGTGGGGCAGCAGGAACATTTGTCAGCCAGAGTGGACAGAAGGGTGCTGAGCTGGTATGGTCATGTTAAACGAATGGGAGATGAAAGGCTTACAAAGAGAATGTGTGAGTCAGGTACAAGGGGAGATAGAAGGGCAGGAAGACCCCCATTGAGATGGAGAGACTGTGTAAGAAAGGTTTTGGATGATAGAGGAATGACTATAGATCAGGCAGGGGAAGTGGTGGTGGACAGGAGTGAATGGAGAATGCTTGTGAATAGTTGAGTGAACACGTGGTCATTTGGAGTAAGGGGTCGGGCGCAAGTTGGACTAGATAATAGTCCATCGGGCGCCTGGCCCGGGGAGACGATTAATATGAAGGGTGCGCCTGGAAGTGTGGTGGGAGGGCTTGTGGCTTTGGCTCCGCTGCATGTCTGCCTGCCGAGATCGGGACCTCTCCGGGTGGTCGGGGGCCGGGGGAGTGCTGGAGCGACCTTGGTGACCCTGGTCTCTGGGTCTTCTCCTGGGTGACCTGGATGTGTGTGAGTTTGTGCTTTTTATCTGTCTTTATTTGTTGTTTTATGTTGTTTTTGTGTTTTCCCTGTTCTTGCTCTGTCTTGAGTCGGCTACCCCCAAAATGGGGATTGGGCCTGAGCATATATATAGATAGATAGATAGATAGATAGATTTTTCTACAGTGGTGTGCGGCTCATCCCTCCACTAACCTGCTTCACCCTAAGATAGCAGTACCGATTTGTATAAGGTTTACTCCCGTAGACAGGTTGCCGACCAAGGCTGACGAGTCCCATCCACCCGGATTTTTATAAGGTTATCCCCCCTAGATAGGTTGCCGACCAAGGCTAACGAGTCCCATCCACCCTCTAAATGCTCATATCTCTGCAAATATATGGCCTAACCAAGTGTTTATGCCTACCAGAGGTAGATATGATCGTTGTTGTGCGTTGGGAGAAGACTAGAACACCCTACATTGTGTAGTTATTGTGTGAGGTGAGAAATATAAGACGGCGAGTTAGGCGGGAATTCCGAAGTTCCGATTTTCGTCATTTACCGATGCTCATATCTCTGCAAATATATGGCCTAACCAAGTTTTTATGCATACCGGAGGTAGATATGATCGTTCCCGTGCATTGGGTGAAGACTAGAAGACTCCACATTGTGTAGTTAATATGTGAGGTGAGAATAATTACTGAAACATACTTATGTTATTGTTTGGCTGTCGAATCAGTGTGTTGTCATTGTGTGGAAAAATTGGATAGGCTATCTCGGTCGCCGAATCTTTACTCCCGACTTTCGTAATTTACCGTTGCTCATATCTCTGTAAATACAGTCGACCCTCGATTTAACGGACTAATAGGGGGGAGACGGTGTCCGTAGCTGGAAAATTGCCTTCGGATTTCGCCGTTTTTTTTTTTTTTTCTTTTTTGTGATTGAGGGACACGTTGTGCTGTACTGTCCCTGAAAACATAATAAAGGTCGTATTTGTCATTGATATGATAAATTTCACATGGGGGAAAAAAGAAAAAAAAAATCCCCGCCACTGTAGGCCTACTCCCTCCCCTCCCCGTCCCGGCCTCAACCCCGACCCCGTTACTGTGATAATGTTGATAAGCCTTGTGCTACACCCTATTGATAATGCAAAACTATTGAACACACTTAAAAGTGTATGTTATTTGGTCTCTATATAATCAGTGAACCATTTCCGATATGATAGAATTAAAGATCTTTTTTTCCACCAACTCATAATCAGCAAAAACGACACAAATGTCAATTAAAAACATGTTATAATATTTTCCCATCATTTTGTGTATACCATGGGAAAAAAAAAAAAATCTATCAAACGTAAATCTCCCGTCTCGGAAGCTCGGAGCCTAGACGGAGGGGAGAGTTGAACTATTTTTTTGACTATCTTATTTATTGTTTATCTATGTGCTGGAAGGATATTATATTTTTCAATTCCATCGCATTAGAAATGATTCAAAGATTACAAAAAGTCCAAATAAGACATAGTTATGTTAATGTATAAGGGATTTAGGTAGATGCATTAGAGAGATAAATAGATAGAGAGAGAGTGGCTAGGGGCGAGCGAGCGATAAAATACTAACATATACTGTATGAAACGGACTTATGTTTCTGAAAGACAAAGGAGACATTTATATTTACTCTCGTTTTCATTTTATTATTTGTCTGTTAGAAGGGTAATATTGTTTTCAATTCCATCGTATTAGAAATGATTCATAGATTAAAAAAATACCAAATAAGACATAGTTATGTTAACCCGTTGAGCCCCGGCTAGTTATAATATTTTGTTCACCCCAGTCCCAAGCCATTTTCACTTCTTTTTTTTGTTTGCTAAAATGGAAGACAAGGATGAGAAATGAAAAAAAAAAAAAAAAACTCGGCATTTTTTTTTTGGGGGGGGGGGGGGAGCCTCAAAAAAATGTGTTGAGCCAAAATGGAAGAGAATGGTGAGAAATGAAGACAAAAATAAAAAAAAACTCATTTCGGTCATTTGGGGGGGGGGGGGGGGGGTTCAATAGTTCGTCTCCCCCGCATGACCACCCGCCCGGGAGCACTAGGGTAAAAACTGAGTATGGCATTGTACGGCATACATCCTAAGGAGTGTCTCACATAAATCTCAAGCCTCTAGCTCCCATACGACCGGAGTAATGAAGGTTCAAAGTGGCGGTGAACTAAGGGTGTAAACTATCCCCACTAAGCCCACCACCACCAGCCGCGCGGCTGTCTCGGCCCGCTCACACCTACTGGCCCGGCTCCCACATACACTACGGTACCTCCCCCTCCTATTCTCCCGCCATTTCCTACCTTACGAGCCACGTAAGTGTTTTTTATATGTCGGACGCACGTGATGCGTCGCTGGGAGTTGGTGATCAAACACTGCCGACGCAACACGTGCGACGCTGGGTCTCACTGGGTTAATGTATAAGGGATTTAGGTAGATGCATTAGAGAGATAGATAGATAGCAAGAGAGCTGTACAGGGGTGTGCCGCGCCAGCCAATTACCAGATTTTTTTTCGAGCAACGTACTTTGTCCGTTGCTGGGTCCATTGTCCGGCTACGGACAGTCTGTTAAATCCGAAGTCCGTTGTATCGGGGTCCGTTAAATCGAGGATCGACTGTAAATGGCCTAACCAAGTGTTTATGCCTACCAGAGGTAGATATGATCGTTGCTGTGGGTTGGGTGAAGACTAGAACACCCTACATTGTGTAGTTATTGTGTGAGGTGAGAAATAATAAGACTGCGAGTTATGCGGGAATTCGGAAGTTACAATTTTCGCCATTTACCGATGCTCATATCTCTGCAAATAAATGGCATAACCAAGTTGTTATGCATACCAGAGGTAGATATGGTCGTTGCTGTGCGTTGAGTGAAGAGTAGACCATTCTAAAATGTGTAGTTATTGTGTGAGGTGAGAAATATGATGACAGGATTTCAGAGCTTCGATCGAAAAATGTTGGCTACTGCTGTGATAACTAGCCTAGCTGCCTAGCCTAAACGAAATATTTATTCAGAGGTAAGAGTTGTTGCAATGGGCAAATCAACTCATTGCACATGTCAAATAACCTTTATAATTGATTTAATTATTATAACATAGGCTTCTATGGAGAAAAAGTGGACTTTGTGGAAATCCCCAGAACACCAAGGTACCTTTAACATGTGAACATATGGGTTCGGTAACGCCGTTTTTGGTAACACGGGAGTTTACCAGAACACATTAGCCGCATTACCGGAGGACCAACTGTATAGTACTGTACAGTATATCTTGCTTGATATATTTGATCAGCTGTTTACTACTTTTGATATTTATCAATACAATACTGGTATATACCTTTACCTTTATAATACCGGTACCTTACATATCTCTTTAATATTTTTTGCCACATAATTCAACAGGTGAAAGCTATAATGGCTAGTGTTAGGCATTATTGCAAGAGGGACTAATGATTGCATTGGCCTTTCTTCTACTTACAGTGGCCACCCCTCATTTAGCTTGATAATTAATCTACCAAAAGTAACGCCGAAACCCAATTCGCCAAATGTAAAGTACAGTTTACTTATCAATTAGTCTTTGGTCAGCCCCAATGTCACCCTTTTGACCCCCCTTTTCCAACTTTTTGTTGTCATGGCAGGCGGTCCGTGACACAGTCAGTCAGTCACCTGACTTGTGCTTGCTTGCGTAGCAGCAAAAAGCACTTGATCGATGGATTTTCTGCTGTCTGAATTGATGCATGAAAGCAGTGGACAGTGTCTTAAGGATTGTTACAATGGTAAAATAAATCAATAATAATCCAATAATCAATACGGTAGTTGAATGAGTGTAAACAAGCTAAAGCCATAGGCGCCGGTATGGTGATCGCGGCACCAAACCTCTACTTATACTTTCCACCTCAAATAAGAACAACTTGGTGTAAATTGTTCAAGTCTTCACCATTCGCAAAATAACAACGAGTGCTGCCTCCTCATATACATTATATATGACCTTGGTTAGGCTATTTCTTTGCAGATTTATTAATACAACAAAATGACGAAATTCAGGGGAACTCCGCAATTAACCTACATTTACCCCCCAAAACTTTCCTTTTTATTTTCACAGGAGTTGAAGTCACAGGACTGATGTGCCATGTACAGATTGCATGCGCCAAATGTGTGCATTCGATACTATATCTAACCTTCATATTTTTAACTATGTAACTTACATATTGCACTCTGTATTTTTAGTCATTTTCAGTACATGTTACCCTATCATAGGAGTAAGGTGGCTGGTCTTGTCTTTTCAGATACATTGAGCTTCAGGATGATTTTCGTGGCCGTGGTGAGAGATCAGTGAAAGAGACGGCTGGTTTGGTTGGCTTCAAGCTTCCAAATGAACACTAATATACAGTACTTATAATTGTACAGTATATGGATAGTATATTAACCCTCTCCGACATATGATGCGATTTTGAGCCTATTGGGGATACTTTAAAGCATTTGTTGTCATCAGGGGTATTTAGAAACCTTTAGTTTAGTTACTTCAACGTCTGCAGTTGTCTTTGAGTTAGCTGTGGGCAGAAAACTAATTTTGGAGAGGTAATTATAAGAGTGAGAGAACTCTATTTCTTATTACTAATCTGGCAACCTCTGCGTCATAAATGTGTGAAAGGGTTAAAGTTAATTTTTTTTTTTTTTAATATTAAATAATCATAGTTATTTACTGTAATTCAAGAAATATAATACTCACACTACATGTAGGTTTCTATTCCTATTTTAGTTTGAAAAATAAAATAATGTTGCTGTACTCTACAATGTAAATACTGTATAGATTATTGCCAAATAATGAAATCAATCGATACTTGAACATATTTGTGAATTAAAGTGAGGCCTAGGTACAAATTATTATAATAACAGAGGTTATTAGGGGAGGTGTGGCGGAGTGGTCTTGCCACTGGATTGGTAATCCAATGGACCCGGGTTCGAATCCCAATATGTCAATGGGAAGATATTATTGGGATGGAATTTGTGCTGTACCTAGTATCAGTGCATTACCACAGCACACCGAAATAGCAAATACATACCCTCATTGTTCCCTGATTAACCCTCCAGACCCGGTTGGGCTCTGAGGCCTCCATAAAAAACACACCCCGCGCTACCCGGTAGGGCTCTGAGGCTCCGGCAGCTTGAAAGCCTGTAAGCTTGGTGTGCGAGGCGTCCGTCCGACGCATGTAAACAACAGCCGGCCGGACCGACGCCGCGCATCTCCGACCACAAGAAGGAGTGCGTCGCTTGTTCGTGTGTGCCTGTATGTTATTGTTAAGTATCGAAAAGTAGTGTAAAGTGGCTGTTTTTGCCACAAAGTTATCTCCAATGAAATCATCATCACAACTGAACCAGTTGACTTAGAGAGCTCTACTTAACGCAATTCTACAGGTACGAAACACATCTACGCTTGAGGATGTGCGGGAATGCGGAAGCAGTCAAAATAACAAACATACGGTAGCCTAGGCGTAGACGTTTTTTGGCCAAAACCCCCGGGTTTTTGGCAAATTATAGAATACATTAGCCGGGGCTGGAGGGTTAAATAGCATTGTATGAATATTCCCATATTCAAAAATATGCTACAGTGGGGCAATGCCTAGTGAGTTAATTGCTCAATAGGTGGCGTTCTGAGAGTGAGGGTCCGAGCCTGGGGGGATGAGACTGAAGCACAGAGGCGGAGCAGCTTCAGAGATGGAGTTGCTTCGAGCCGTGAAGCTTCGCATGTCTCACTCCCTAGACTACAGCAAGACCTCACAGGCCTCACCGTGTTCAGCAGTAGAGTGTAAAGGCTATCAGCCTATGCCCGAGAGGGAGTAGTTGGAATATAGAAGAAAACAAAATTAGTGATATATAGAAAAAGAAGTTGCTTACTGATAATTGAAGTATCTTACAGGTTGTTGATATTTGATGAAATGTTGAATTGTAATTTCATATTTAATTGAAGTCTCTTACAGGTTGTTGATTTTTTATGAAATTTTGTCCTTAGAGGATTATACATATTTGAAAATTGAGTGCTATGTAATAGTGATAATGGAATAAAACCATATTGTCAGTTGAATGAAACAAATTGTACAATATTAAAAAAATATATTATAAAAATTAAGATATCAAGATTATATATTTGTATATGCCTTTCCTAACTATATAGAAGAGCGGCTGGTAATGAAAAGTTTAGGGAGGAATTGAACTACAATAATGGGCAGCAAATGGTGATAGTATAGTCCACTGATCAATTTATATGTGATGGTCCAATTAGTATAGAGCATATTATTAAATATCCCCAGAGAAATTAGTACCGATAGATGAATATATTGTGTGTTAACTGTTACCTAATAATAATTAATTTTATTCTAATTTCATTAACTCCTTCAGTGCGGGCTGTTATATAAAAAATACGGTCATCACTGCGGCACTTGTCATATGACAATTGCCAAATTTCTGCCTTGAACAAGAACTGGGAGGCAGGCGAGCGAGTCTAAGCAGCGCGGGACTGTCCCATCCACCGCCCTCCGTGTCTGAGCCATCACTAGTGGCAGTGGGAGACATCTCCAACTCCCTTACAGACTTGGGAATAGCGGAAACTGCTCAAACTCGCTGTTTTTTTACCGATTTTGCGTCGTTGCACGGCAATCAGTGGTCGTACAGACATGATTCAGGTGTCATTGGAAAGGTCTATTCCTCTGCTTTCAAGGATATATCATTGAAATACGTTCTAACTTGTGATTATACATGAAAATGTGCCGGGATATGAAGGTTACTTTTAGTCCAAAACCCCTGTATGGTACAGTGCAGACCAAGCAATTGTCATATGACAAGTGCCGCAACAAAAGTGTTAATCAAACTGCTAATTTTGTATGGGTAGTATTTTTACTAATTTTGCTTGCTAGATAGGCCACCATGTACATGGAGATATTGATTGTTACTTACAATGAATAGTTAGTACCTCAAAGACCTAGTGGTAAGAGAGATATTGTGTATCCCCAGGGGGTAAGGGGGCCTTCACCTATGGTGGAGGAAAAAAAAAAAAGCCTCGCGCATCCTACTGCGTGTTGTACAAGGCGACTAATAGGGGGGATGGCGTTAGACTTGCGGACCAACAGCCACTACTATACAATGAAGCCTTGTTATTGGTGCTGGCATTGTTTTCATATGACAGTGCTGTGACAGGGCTTCATTGTTCTTGTTCCAAGTTGCCTAATGGCAGCACACTGGCGGTGGATGTCGCTCCCTCTGGACCCGGACGTGGCGCCTTGGGCCCAACCTGGACGAAATGGATCCAGAGGGTACAGTGCGTAGTGTTTCCCCGAACTGTCACTTTCCGCCCAACAGTGTAGGGGCCCGAACCTGATGGTAGCACTCCAGGAGGCTGCCCTGTCATTGAGCGAAAAATACCAGACCAGTCGTAGTGCCGTGTACGCTCACGGGGTGCGTCCCTGCGGCTGGTTCTGGTGGGGCGCACCAAGGCCACTGGATACTACCCCCATGTAATCTCTTGGGGGAAGGTGCTGGGAATGGTCCCCGGGGTAGAGTGGAGCCGGAGTTCTGTGGGTGGTGATGCCCATTTGCCAGCCAATTTACCAAATATGACTAATCCTAAAGAGAAACAATGTAAGTCCGATGATCCAAAACCGCACAGGATAAGGACAAATGCCCCCCACAATCTCAGACCTGTTAGTGTGAATGTTGGTAGTTTGAATCTGCGTGCAAAAAGTGGCTGAGATGTGTGAGAGGAGGCGAGTGGACGTCTGTTGTGCCCAGGAAACACTGGAAAGGGCATGGGGTACAGTGGATTGTTGGAAGAAAGAAAAGATATAGGATCTACCGGAAGGGGGTTGAGACTGATAAAGAGAAAGGAGGAGTGGGTGTTCTGGTGGATAGTGTGCTTCAGATTACGAGAGTTAGTGAAAGGCTGATTGTTTTGAAGTTGAAAGTTGGTGAAAGAATTCTGAATGTGATATCTGCATATGCCTCACAGGCTGGCCTACAGAAAGAGATAAAAGAGGCCTTCTGGAATGACACTGTCAGTGTCATTTCGGGCCTCTCGGAGAATGAAATAACAATCCTGGGAGGGGACCTGAATGGTCACGTGGGAGCATCTGCAGATGGATACGAGGGATTACATGGAGGAAATGGTTACGGAAGGAGGAATCTGGAAGGCGAATATATACTGAAGTCCTGCGTTGCACTCAACAATGGTTGTGTGTAACACGAAGTTCAAGAAAAGACAGAGCCTTCTGGGGTCAACAGTATGCAGATAGATTACTTCTTGGTTAACAGGAAAGACTGGAAACTGGTTCGGAATGTAAAGGTCATCCTGAGCGAAGAATGTATCCCCCCAGCATAAGCTACTTGTGTGCGTTATGAGCTTATAGAGAGATCCTAAGCGTAAGAAGGTATACATGCCCAAAAGGAAAGTGTGGCTGCTGAAGAACAAGAAAGTTAGGGATAGCTTTCATAGTGAACTGGCGGAAATTAATAGAAATAAGGAAGCTAGGCCTAGCGATGTAAATAGTCAAAGGAATTTTCTTAACATAGCCTTCTCGCTGCCACTGACAAAGTCTGGGAAAACAAAGGGTCACCCCAGGAATAAGACCACCTGGTGGTGGAATGATGAGGTAGAACATGCTGTGAAAGAGAAAAGGAGATGCTACAAAGTATGGAAGAAGGGAGGCAGCAAGGAGGAATGCCAGGCAGCTAAACGAACTGCCAGAAGAGTTATTTACAATGCTAAAAAGGGCATTAAGTACCTGGTCCTCGAGCAAGTGTGTGACACTGACAACCCCAATGGGATCTTCAACCTAGCTAGGCGAGTTAAAAATGACAGTAGGGATATTATAGGTGAACAGTGTGTTAGAAACGGTAATGGGAAGATTGTGTATGCAGAAAATTAAATCAGAGAAGCATGGAAGGCACACTATGAACGATTGCTAAATGTAGAGTTTGAATGGGATAAGGATCGAACAGCTTAGTAGGCCTATCGAAAAACCAATATCTGGACCCCCTCCTTTGATAGCACCAGCTGTAGTGAGCGACACAATCAATAAAATGAAGGACGGTAAAGCTCCAGGTTGCTCTGACATTGTCGCTGAGATGATAAAAGCCTCAGGGGAGGCTGGTGTCAACTTAGTCACCGAGTTGATAAACACCATTATTAAAGATGAGAAAATCCCCGAGGATTGGCACAAACGTGTAATAGTAAATATATACAAAGGAAAAGGGGATGCGCTAGATAGAGGTAATTATAGGGGCCTGAAAATGCTTAACCAAATTATGAAGGTCTGTGAGAGTCTTTGAGGGTTTGATCAGGCAAAGCATCTCCATTGATATGCAGTTTGGTTTTATGCCAGGACATGGTACAACCGATGCTATCTTCATAGTCAGGCAGATACTTACTTAAAGGCAGGGATCTTTACTCTGTGTTTGTAGACCTGGAGAAGGCCTTTGCCTAGAGATGTTGTGCAGTGAGCTATGAGGAAACCGGGTGTGGAGGAGTGGCTGGTGCGTGTGATAATGAAGATGTATGAGGATTCGAGAACTGCGGTGAGGGTGAAAGGTGTACTGAGTGATGAGTTCACAGTCCGTCTTGGAGTTCATCAGGGTTCAGTGTTAAGCCCCCTCCTCTTTATTATGGTCCTGGAGGCACTGTCTAGAGTTTTTAGAGGAGGACTACCATTGGAACTGTTTTATGCAGACAATTTAGTCCTAATAGCTGACAATATGCAAGATGCTGAGGCCAAATTCAGAAGATTGAGAGAGGGCATGGCGAGCAAAGGCTTAAGAGCCAATATTAACAAAACCAATTGGTTATGCATTTTCGATTGAGACGAGGCAATGTGGAAAAGAACGGTGCATATCCATGTGCAGTGTGTGGAAAGGGTGTGGGCGCTAACTCGATTCAATGTAGCATCTGTCGATGTTGGGTGCATCATCGAGGGGCTCGAGGGATATACAGGTTTTATTCCTTAATAGCTAGGGTACAATCTCAATATGTCTCTGGAAAAGTAAACATAACATTCATATATAGAGAATAATAATGTTACAAATGACTCTTGAAATGAGCATATGAATAATAACACACAGAGAGGATAAGTCTCAAATCACCATAAATAAAGTCCTGAAATAAATATACAAAGCTCTCAAATATGGCTTGAATGTAAGTAAATAATAGTTACTGAGATGTTAGCGTAGCACTGATAAGTATGAACAATAGGACAATATTTGATTTCAAAACAAACAATAAGTGAAAGTAACTTGAATAAGTAATTAAACTGTATACGTAACTCAAAGAGTAATAAATATGAAAGATAACTTCATAAACGTATGATTATAATATTAGTCAACTATACGTGACTGAGGTCGAAGCAATTACTCTGCGACTGAACTTTCACTATTGGATCTGTACCCGGATGATAAGTAGCGCATAATCTCAGGTCTGAATAAGTGTTCAAGTTTTACGTGTAGGTGTAAACATATATATATATCAACGTTGAAGAATACAGGAGCCTGAATTCGAGGAAGTAGGCCTATATAAATATTTTCCGCACGATAGAAGTGTGTATTGTTCTCCCGAAACAGAGCAACGGATAATAAATAAGTAAGGGAAGAATGGAAAATCTTCTTATTTTACGTTAACACTGAACCTTGATATACCTCCGTCTAAACCCTCACTGTAATCATTGTTACCATTACGAACAAGAAAAACACTTAAAGGATTGCGAAAGGAGTAGAGCACTGGGAGAGCGAGTTCGGAGCACACTGGTAGAGACACGGTTGTCTTGGTTCTTGACTACAGGGACCTTGGATTTCACACTTCCCAGCTAGGTTCGGGCCCAAACAACTCCGATATAATATGTTCTGCTCTATTTCTCCTCTCTCTTGTCTTGACACGACGCACTTGATCACTATTCACGCTGAACCTTGAGGATGGCAATAAAAGATCCCCTACACTCGGTAAACTTAAGGTATTTCCGGGCGTAGGTGGACAGTTAATAAATTCACTGTCCTGAACCTCGAAGAAGTATGGTGATGCAAGCCTAGGCTTAGTGGTGTTAACTAGACTTGCACTGGCAATACTTGGGTCATCTATTATGAATTTATGAACTTATCGAAAGATATAGAAGCCAATGACTATCTCGTCCCTGTCTGTTAATACAAAATCACGAGAAAGACTCAACAGGCCGCTTTGCATTAGATCTTGCGATTCGATCGGAATCTCACATTTGGAGAAGATCCCGATTGAGCTATTTTCTGGCCCCCTTTGGTATGAATCACCAGAAAATAAAGAACTTAATTCTTCGTCAAGATTTATGCCTTCCTTTCTCCCTTCTATCCTGGGAGCTGCAAGTTAAGAACTCCAAAAAAGGTGGTACCAGTATAGGCTGATTGCTTTTTTCTACTTTGTTTAGCGCGTATAGTGACTCCGTTTTTGTCAGCGTTTTCGTTGCCCGGTTTCGGGGCAAGAGGGGCATGGGCGACACTCTGGCTTTGTTCTTTCAGGGAGCCAGTCGCACTAGGGTTTGTTTGTGAGATGACGGGGTCTGGCCAAGAAATGTCAAACCCATCCAACAACCTGCTCCCGTCTTCAAACAACCACTCCGACAACACCTGCCGCATTGCCAGCATAAAGAGCCAAGGACTGCAACCCGAACCCTCCAGGATCCAGGACCAACATCAACAACAGATTAGAGAATGGGACTTGACCAAGCCAGAAAATGCGCCCTCAGGACCAGCTCTCACAGAAAACCTGGAACGCACGGATTCCAGGGCTAACTCCTATAAACCCCAAAACCCACCAGTGTTAAATATACAATACATAAATACAATGGTTTAGCGTAATTTTTCCATTACATGCATTGTAACGGCTCAGATGGGGTTGCCTTTCAGTAGTTGGAGTGTACTGTAGTACAATAAAGTCCCGCCACAGCACTGCCCCACCAAGTCATTACTGTGGCTGATGTTGGTATATTGCTAACCGTGCCTCAGCAAGACTCAACAGAGTCTGGCCCCTGCAGCACTTGCACCTGCAGTATTTGCAACCACACCAGCCTTAACAGTGTTACAAAAAGACAGCACCATAACAAGACTCTACTGTATACTAGACAATTTGGACTATAGAACAATACAGTCCTGCCCCAACACTTCTCCAACATGTAAAAACTGTTGCCGACACAGGTGTGGTGCCAAACAGCGCCAAGGTAAGACTCAGTCCCCTGTGGCACCTATCCGCACCCCACCAGCCTCGGCAGTGCCATACCAATACAGTGCTAAGGTAAAGACTTTATTGCATAGTAATGGCTGTTGGTCCACAAGTCTATCGCCATCCCCCCTATTAGTCGCCTTGTACGACACGCAGTAGGATGCGTGAGGCATATTCTTTTTTCCTCCACCATTAGATGAAGGCCCCTTTACCCCCTGGGGGGGGGGTTAAATCATGACGAAACCGTGTTTATGCAAATTCCCCATAAAAAATCCCAATGCCCCCCCATCGAGTATCAAACTAATTTGCCCACCCAAACTAGCCATGCTATCCAACAAGCCATTTCCATATCCAGTTCTTCCCTCAATATTAATAATGAGGAAAACCCTATATTCCCTTCAGATTCCCCAACCTCACAATTCCCTTCTAATTCATCACCAGGTCATACATAGGGATAGCCGAATGACCAAATATTCCCAAACCTCCTCCTCATATGTAATAACCACCCTCTAAATAATTTTAGTGCAACTTCCCCCCTCCCTAAAATCAAAATAAAGCTTTCACACACGCCCCTACTACCCTGAGAGCTAAGCCCCTTGATGCCGACAGAAAAAGGGTTACTACCTGCACGGCCCAGAAACAAGACAAGCATGGGTGATGGGTGACATCTGGGGAGTGTACTGTCCTCCAGAAAGACAGATTGGTCCACAAGGCGTACCGAGACGGGGCCCTCTCCCTGGGTGATATGAATGACAACTTCGCCTCCTTAACCCACGCCGTGGTTCCTCTGCGCCCCAGGAGTCTCCCCCTAGCTTCCCTGTCCATGGCTGGCCGGCGCTCGTTGGAGGAAGGTGCTCTGGCTGCCTGCGGGGAAACCGTTTTGCCCCTTTAGGTGATGAGATGGATGATGCGGCGGACCCGCCTAAGGATGTTGGCCTGGAATTGGGGGTGACTACCCAGCCGCAGTCCCCGTCGGCTGTTTTGTTTCATGCTGCGCAGTCTCCGTGCCCACCTGGTTCCTCGCACCGTCCGCCCTGCGCCGGCCGAGCCCCAGTTATTGTTGAGGATCCGTTTGACTTCAATGAGCCCTTCCCTCCTTTGTCTCCGCGTCCCATGGATCGACGTCACTCTTCCCCTCCCCATCCTTCGTCTGGTCGTCCAACATACGCCTCCAAAGCCTAGCCTCATCATGACCCTGCACATATGGATGAGTGTCCCTCTCTGGCTTCAACAATGGATTCCTTCCGACTCCTCCTCCTGGACTGTTTGGGGTTGATTAATAAGGGCACCTTGCTCCACAACATTGCTCTGGCCCTAGTACTGCGGTTTATTGGTCTCTGGCTCACCACCTGATGACCTGCTACTCCTGGGATTGTTGAATTTAAAAAAAAAAAAAAAAATTATGGTGGTACAGTTAACATGGTGTGAAACAATGGTGAACTATCATATATTTCTACTTTAGGCATTCCGCAACTTTGGTAGGGCCGGAGCGGGCGTGTTAATCCCCTGAGAATAATAATAATAATGATAATAATAATAATAATAATATTTATTCAGTTAACATTTTACAATTTAGGTACAATATAACATGTTTCGAATATGACATGTAGGGCCTACCTGATTTGCATAATTTCAACTAAGGATAGCCCAATAAGGCCGTTATGCGTATTTTCATTGGGGTCCTTATTTGTGGGATTAAGTTAGCTGGGGAAAAAGGGGAGACAAAAATGTAAATTAATATGAGTTGTAAACAATTTAGAGAAAGTATTTCTAGGGAGCTAAACTAAGATACCTTATACTGTACATTCTATAGTTGGACTTGTTAAAATATTTAAGTAATCATGTTTAGTTTGTTTTTTGCCTATCTCGTGGTGGTCCAGTGGTGAGCACGCTCGCGTGTGAATCTGAAAGACCCGGGATCGAATCCCTGCCACGGCGGACATTTAGTGGGTGCGGTAGTACGTCCTAGCATGTTTCACATGGTTGCACCCAGTCAGGGGACATCCTGACGACGTATACAGACAAAACACACATAACAAAGCCACTCCAACACCTTCCTCTCTCTCCAACACCCCTTCTCCCCTCTCAACACTCTTCTCTGAGCTATTGCCGATAAAAATGGCATGTTCAGTCCTGTACAGAATCGTAAAATTCAGAGTCGTAAAGATTCCAGGACGAGCTCATCAGCGGCGGATCCCCAGATCGACCGTGGTGATTGTCACCTAAACATCTACAAAACAATCTCTTATGTCATATTTATAGTAGGCTATTAGACATAAGGTTGGTGCTCCCTTCTCGCAGCTGTTCGGTTCAGGTGCACCAATTAACCTCTGAAGTGCGCATGGGGGTAATTGGAAACGTCCCCCTGTGCTGACGTATTTGAGGTGTTTCCGTCACTAAAATATTCATTGTGCCATTAATAGCATTAATACTTATCCATATGCGCCTATTAATAATAATAATAATAATAATAATAATAATATTTATTCAGTCAGCAATTTACAGAGTTGGTACCACATAGTTTGTTACAAATATGACATGTACCAGCCTTGCATAATTCCAACTAAGGATAGCCCAATAAGGCCGTTAGGCGTATTTCCATTGGGGTCCTTGTGGGATTAGGTTAGCTGGGGAAAAGGGGAGGATAAAGAAATAGATACTTTAGAGAAAGTATTTCTAGGGGGTTATTTTAAGATACCTTACATCCTATAGTAAATATCAGTAATTCGTAATCAGTAATCATTTCAGTTTGGTTTGTCTATCTCTTATGTCGTATTTAGTAGTAGACATAAGCTTGGTGCTCCCTTCTCGCAGCTGTCCGGTTCAGGTGTTCCTTCAGGCTACGTCTGAAGGAATACAGTGTTCTCTTTTCACGGACTGACTGGGGTAGGTCGTTCCAGTCTTTGATGGCAGTGAAGAAGAATGTTTGCTTACCCTGTCCTTGGATTCTCGGGACCTTAAAATTAAACATCATGTTTCTTGTATTATGTCCACTCCTCTCATTTGCTTTAACAAAATCATTCTTTAGATACTCTGGAGCTCTGTCATAGAAAATTTTGAAGGCATTAGTTAGCCTGATTTGTTTGGCCCTGTCAGAAACATTGAGCATACCTAGTGACTGAAGTTGTTCCTGGCCAACATGTGATCTGGGTCCTAGGTTCAGCATGAACCTAACCATTTTATTTTGAGTGACCTGAAGTTTGTGCTGTGCTGATTTAGATGATGCAGAGTACCAGGATGACACAGAATAGTCAAAATGACATTGAACAAGCGCTTGGCAGAGGGTCTTTTTGGTCGCCGCGGGCAAGCATCCCACCTGTCTATACAGGTATTTTATACGTGCTCTACACTTGCTCAGGATAGATTCCAAAATTGTTTCACCTGACAAACTCGCGTCCAGTTTCAGTCCGAGATATTTAACTTGTGACACTGTTGTTATAGGAATATCATTACAGTTGACCGAGAAGCCCACAATGTCTTTCAGTTTGCGTTTTGTTCCACATAAGATGGCTTCCGTCTTGCCCAGGTGAAGAGATAGTCTATTGTCCACTAGCCATTCACTACATGATGCTAGTTCTTTGGAAAGTGAAGCGGCAATACTTATTGGGTCTTTTCCTGAAACCAGAAGCACGCTGTCGTCTGCATACAGTAATAATTTACATGAGACGCTCAGTTCCATGTCGTTCACATAACAGAGAAAGAGTAAGGGACCAAGGATGCTTCCCTGTGGGACCCCACAGTTAATTGGCATAGGATCAGATATATTATCATCAATTTTGACTCTTTGGGTTCTACCACTAAGATAAGATTTAAACCAGTTCACAGACCCTATGCCCATAGCTTGTAGTTTATTACATAGGATATCATGGTCTACTGTGTCAAACGCTTTTTGTAGATCAAGAAGAACCATACCGGTGTAGTTACCTTTAGACATTTCTTTACGAATGTGATCCGTTAAGTGGATGAGACAGGAGTCTGTCGAGTACATGCATCTGAAACCTGATTGAAACTTATAGAATAGATCATTTTGTTTGAGGTAGTGTTCAATTTGGGTGTATACCGCTCTTTCAAGGATTTTAGATACAATACATAATATGCTAACTGGTCTGTAGTTGCCAACTTCTAGTTTATTTCCTTTCTTGAATAGAGGGGTTACAATAGCTTCCTTCCGTTCAGCAGGTACTGTGTTGGTGTTAATTGACAAGTTGATGATGTGGGTTAGGGGGCCTGCTATACCAATGGCTCCATCTCGTAGAAATTTGGCAGGAATTTTGTCTGGTCCTGTGCTCTTATGTACATTTAGGTTAGACAGCTCGTCAAAAGTGTATTTTGGTGTAACATTTTGCAATCTAAATGTGTTCGGGTGTATGTCTTTATCTCTGTAGAAATTACGAAAGGTGGCCGTTGTTGTCGTGTATTTATTGAGAGGTTGAGGTAGGTTCTGTGCAAGTGTGTTTGCTATGGAGGTGAAGAAGGAGTTGAAGTAGGTTGAAATTTGTCGTTTATCGTGGCAAACCTGATCATTAATGGTGAGAGCAATATTAGTGTTAGACGAATCCCTTGTCTTGTTGCTGTAGCCTGTTGTTTTTAGGTGCCTCCATAGTTTCTTTGGGTTATTCTGATATTCCTCTGCCTTATTGTGAAAATAATTATTTTTCGCTGATTTCATTTTCCTACTTAGATTATTCCTGGCCCTGTTGAACTCATGTTTCAGACCTTGATCCTGTCTATGTTTCGCTAGCCTTTTTAACAGATTGTCTCTGTGTTCCAGATGGTGTAGTATGTCATTGTTGATCCATGGGTCTGACCTTGCTTTAATTCGTATGTCTTTCAAAGGAGCTATTTCGTCTAGGATGTTTGTGATGATGGTTCTGAAGCCAACCCATGCGTCATTAACGTTTGTACTTCCAAACACTGGAGACCAGTCTGTATTCCATAAAATGTCCAGAAATGTTTCCTTATTGTAGTTTCTGAGTGACCTTGTTTTGATAATCTTGTGATTCTCTAGGGTAATTTTTGTGGTTTTTGGTGTGCAATATGTGACGAAGTGATCACTTATCCCAGTCTGTATAACCCCTGATTGGGATATTTTGTCCTCTCTGTTACAGTTTATGTGGTCTAATATTGTTGCAGTGTTCTCAGAGATACGTGTGGGGGTTGTGATGAGTTGTTTGTGATTGTGCATTGTCAGTATATGCCTATATTCTCGTACAAGCCTATCATTTCGTTGTTTGTAACACAGGTTAAAATCCCCTAGTATGATGGATTCGTTCCGAGGGTCTAGCGATGACAAAGTTCGTTCAAATTTGGTCAAGAATTGTGTGTCGGCTGGTGGCCTATAGCATACCCTAATTGTGATGGGTCTTGTCCTTGGCAGGTGTAGGTCGATCCACAGAGCTTCGTGATTTTCTACATGGAGGTCGGTCCTAGTTGTGTGTGTGAGGTTGTGTTTTACATACAGACATACTCCTCCCCCATGCCTATTGCGATCATTCCTAACCATGTTGAAACCTTGAATATTTATTTCACCATCGTTTATACTTGAATCCAGCCAGGTTTCTGTGATTGCAATTATTGAAGCTTTGGCCTTATTAGCTAACAAGTTTATTTCTGACAATTTATGGTACATTGATCTGGCGTTAATGTGGATAAGATGGAGCCCTTTGTTGGTGAACACTCTGTATTCATCTTTGATTTTGAATGTGTCCTGGCTGGATTCTGAGTTGTTAATACTTGGATCATTTACATTAATATTCGGTAATGAATGCAAGGCACACTTATTGCAAAGGAATTCCCGTTCTTCACTGTTGGTCTTCTTAGAGATGCACTTCATGTGAGCTACCTGGGTTCAATGTTATTTTAATACCACGAATTTTGTTGATATATTTGAAGATAGATATTTAATCTATATGCTTTAAAGATAATAAGAAAATTTGTTTTAACCCTCGGCAAAACCTAATAACAAAGTATGGTACTAAAATGTCTTTTTCGTAACAAGGTTGTCAATACAGTACTTCCAGTTATCGATAGCTCTAAAGATCATATGAAAATGTGTTAAACCCTCGGAAAAACTAATATAAACGTATGGTACTAAAATTTAATTTTCGTAACAAGGTTGTCAATACGGTACTTTCCCGTTATCAATGTACAATCAAGCTGAAGATTGCAGAGTAAACACCATAGACTTCATCGACCTTTCTTTCACCTTCATATAATCGACAGCCAAATTTTTTTGTTTTTATTAAGGGTACTCAACCAGTGGGGGTGTCGCCCCCACCCATAATACTAGGTTAGGTTAGGTCAGGTTGTTAGGTTAGGCTAATGTCTTCTCAAATCACTATCGGGGAGCGAGCGTGTCTCAACATCGATCGATAGGCCTAATGGGGAAAATAGGTTTTCCCGAGATATCTAATTAATTACAAACACCATATATTGATGCAAATGACCAATTTTGTTTATAAAAAACACTCGGAAAATTCGTGGTATTAAAATAACATTTTTCCGCTACCACTTTACACAGGTTTGGATCTTCTGACGTCGTGTTATGAGTGATTCACAAATAAAACAAATGGTTTCGCGATGTTGTACAGCTGAGTTCCTACATTTAACACATTCAACTTTGTTTCTACTGTTAACGTAAGTACATCGGTTATGAACAATTTCATTACAACTGTTGCATTGTAAAAGTGAACTCCTATTGTTGAAACCAATATTACAGACTATACATGTTTTTTTCTTACTGTTTATCATACGACTGGAGGTGTGGTTTGGTCCGCGTCGATCAGCTGTTTGTGCGGGAGAGAGTAGGGGATACTCGCGGTCGGGCTGTGGTTGTTTGCTGTTGTTGTTGTTGTTTTCATTGTCCGTTGATGCTTCTTCCTTTAGATGTATTTGCGAGTTCTACCTGTTTTTATTGTTGTTCTTGTTGCATGTTGTGCTACTTGGGTCGCCGATATCTGTGGTATTAATGGTAATGCTGTGGGTAATGTAGAGTTGGTGGAGTGGGTAATTGCTAGTTCCCTGCATTTATCGCATTCCATTTCTTTTCTGCTGTTAACATAAGAACATCGATCGTGTGCTGTTTCATTACAAATACTACATTGTGATGTTGGACTCCTTTTGTTGAATCTAATATCGCACACTGTACATAGATTCTTTGTATTGTTCGTCGTACGTCTGGCGGTGTGATGATCAGGAGCGCGTTCAGTCTACCCAAACACGCAAACGGGATAGCTCTACTGAACGTGATCGCCTCTGATTCGACGAATCACGTTTGTGATGAGGTGACTAGCGAAGCTATCATAACAGTAGGTCTAAATCTCTCCTCTACATTATAGTATCATAATTAAGCTTAATTAGCTTCCCTCCATGTTATTTATGTGTCGCAATCTCAATTATAAGGTGGCACACCTATAAAAATCATAGTTATCGTGACCATTTTGCTATATATAACATAATACAAGCAGCTTGGAGCGCAAGTCTCCAGCTACTTCGTCAGGCCTTCAGTGCGGTAAGCGTAGCCTAGTTGGTAACGACTTCACTTTTAAATTCGTAAGCCTACTCGCAAGGGTTCGAGGCTCGATGAGCTAATGTTTGTTTTTGTTTTTGCAGTTATTATTTAATTTGTATCGTTATATATTGGTAATGTTACTATGCCAATGATGTATTGTAATGGGTATAAACTTGCTGTACAGGTTTTTGAGCGTTTGTCTATATTATTGATTGATTATTATGTTTTTTATGCGGTTTGTATTTCATTGTTATAGTTATATATATCGGTAATGTTACAGTTGTTACTATGCCAATTGAATGATAGCCTATATTTTAACGGGTTATAGCCTAGCTTGATGTACAGGTTTGTATTTCATTGTTATAGTTATATATCGGTAATGTTACAGTTGTTACTATGCCAATTGAATGATAGCCTATATTTTAACGGGTTATAGCCTAGCTTGATGTACAGGTTTTTCGGCGCTTGTCTATTATTGATCGATTACTCTATTGACATTTCTTAAAAACAATTTCTGAGGCATAATTGCATCGAAGTATGATAGGTCAGTTAAGCTATGTTTAGTAAGGTAGGCTATCCACGCTATAGTTAAATATGCAAGGTAATCATAATGGTTAAAAAATAATATTTATGAACCTTCCATAAATATAGGCTTGCAAATAGCCTATAGGCCTATATACACAGATCGTCAGAAAAAGAAAGTATGCCTATACATACATTGCCAGGAAGAGATAATATAGCCTATATAGGCTACTATTTAATTCAGCCTGGCTACATAGCCAATATATATAAACTATAGGCCTATAGTTTAGCATATTCATAGTCCTACATCGCCAGGAAAAGAACATCTACTTTTTATTTCCCCAATAGACTAATGGTGGGTTCACACATTCACGTATATTGCTCCCGTCCGGCGTATCGCCAATTTATGTAAAGACGCGAGTAGTTTCTGCCGTTGAACGCCCGTTCTTCCACGTCTATTGCACTTACCGACAGACGTAGCGTAACGGGGCCAGTGTTACGTCAGACGTAATGGAGTCGTATTGAACTACGTACGTGTTTGCGACGTGCGTAAGCATAGCCCCGTTCGACCTCATGGGCTGCACGATTTGCGGGAACACAGGCCACGCCCATGCCACGCCCCCTCAAGACCGGCGTAGATGAGGCCGCATGTCTTGGGATTTGTTAGGTCGTACCTGGACCGGTTCTGGCCAATCGTAGGCACTGACCAAACACAGACAAAGACAGTCTTTGTCAACCACGTAGGTCTGGGTTGGAATCTGGGAACTACAAAAGGGCAGGAATGGCCACACCATTCCCATTCCCAGTCCTTCATCGGCACCATGAACAACATCGAGGAATTCATCCTGGAGGAGTAACATCGAGGAATTCATCCTGGAGGAGTAACCCGCTGAGTGCCAGCCAATTTTGACGGTGTGCTTCTGCCAGTGCCATATTTTTTTTTTTTTTTTTGGCTAAATCTATTAAGTTGGGAGAGAAATGGTAAAAAAAAACACTCCCCTCGCCAGAAATCAGGTCCCCGATGGTCCCGAAAGTAGCTGAAAAGACACTATAGACTACAGAGACTTTTATGGTATCGGAATGTATGGGTGGGAGGGTGGTTTTGGGGTTGGTTGGGGAAGGTAGAAGGGTAATTGACTTGTTACACATATGAAGCCGATTGGTGAGGTAGTTTCGCCACCACGGATTTTCCTTTTTTTCCTTTCCTTCGTACGGATACGCTAGAAGTGGGTGGTGGGAGGAGGTTGGGGGTGTGGTGGGGGGAAGGCAGAAGGGTAAGAGACTTGTCACACAAATATGGAACCGATTGGTGCAGTCGTTTCGCCGCCACAGATTTCCTTTTTTTCCTTCTGACGGGACCGACAGTCAGCGAGTGGGTGGGAGGAGGGATTTGGGATTTTGTGGTGGGTAGCCTAAAGGGTAAGGTACATGTGGTAAAAATATGAAAGCCATAGGTGCAGTCGTTTCGCTGCTACGATTTGTTTTCGGCAGGGTGCAGAGGGTGGCAGGGTTGGCTTGTTGGTTGCTGCTCCGGTGTGGTGAGGTGTGACTGGAGGGTCCCTCGCTGGTCCCGTTGTCCCCTCGTACAACGATGCCGCGTCTTCCCGCCAACCCGCAGTGCGGCGGTTCTGCCAGATGCGGCCTAACTAACGTATACTTCCACGTTCGACTGGAACTTTCTACGATTTGACGAGAGCAGCTCTCGTCTCACGTGGTAGCTGCTACGTCCGACGAGGATGCTCTGGTCAGACGACCGTGGTGGCCTGGTCGGTCGTAAGTTTCCCCGTCTTTTGACATACGTGAGGGCGAGCCACGTTCCTGATTCGACTCGAATCAGCAACCGCGGCCTTGGCCGCAGCCACAACATTCCCGACCCACGTGGGCTACTCGTTTCTACTCGCGCCATGCGAGAGTACCCCCCCGACTGGCCGTAATTTCATTAAAGTTTTGCGTATTATGCCATTACGTTTTACGTAATCGGTTGCCAACTACCAATATACCTTCGTTTACAACAGACGGGAGCTGACGGGAGCAATATACGTGAATGTGTGAACCCACCATAACGGAGAATTGTTTGAAAATTACACGGGGAAGAAAGAGCTACCATTGCCAGATAAGGACCGTAATAACTTTGTCAACATTTCCTTATAAGATTATAAGACATAATAGCCTGATGGTAGCCTAGCCTACCGTCTGTCTTGAGCTTGAACAAGGCTGCTGACTGTAGCTGACAGTGTGACTACCTTAGCCAATAGTCTATATTGATGTATAATAATATCCAATATTATAATGTATTGATTTGACAAAACCATTTGACTGATTGAAATTAATAGACCGAAGAAGCACTGTAACAGGCCTAAAACCTTCGCAGACATCGCCAACAAGATTTGAATTTCGTGCTCATAGCCACTGACCAATCAGCGACGAGAATCAATGTTTGCCTATCAATGTCGTTCAGTCTGCGCGATCATAAACAGGATTGCTCAAACAGAAACAGGATTGCCTGATAGGGTAGACTGAACGCGCTCCAGCTGTGCTGCTAGGGTGGGGACTGTCTGTGGCTATGTCTCCCCCTGTGATCCCTCCCTGCCCCACCTGTATTTGCTGTTTGATGAAATTGTCCTTATTCCTGGCTGCTAATGCTGCTCCATTGTTGATGTTGTTGCGACTGATGCCTTTCTTCCTAGCTGCTCCAGTTACATGTTGAGCCACCGATAGTGTTGGATTGTGTTGTGGGTTGAATTGGAGCGTGACGGCCGGAGGCTGGGGTACCTGCTGGCCCAGTTTGTTATAACGAATTTTACTGCTAGGGACTGTTGAAATGTCGGTGTCTGCCTTACTTGTTTGGTGGTGAGGTTTCTTCAACGTTGAACAAGGGCCGGGGTTGGTCTCTACATCTCCGCAGCTAATTAGAGTGTAGCACAATAGGTGTTGTAGCGAGGTTGTGCCAGAGTGTTTGCCCAGTCGCGGCGCCTTCCCGATATATGAAATAGACCAGGCAGGAATGGTGAGAGAACTTTCACTCGTGTGTGATTTCTGTGTGACGAGGTCCCTCAATACTTGTTTAGGGTTGACCTGGTACACTACCGGACCCCTCTGCACCTGTATATCAGCATAGCCCCTCTGGATGTTGAGAAGGATGATACATAGAGAGAGGGCTACGCCCGCACCCTTCATCCCTCCCGCCATCTTGAGGCACCTTGTGCTTATGGTTGATTATAAAGGTATTATCCTGAAACAACAATAAAACGAGTGAAAACAGCGTTTGGATGGTCAAAATCGGAGATATAGCCCGCGAGTTGTATAATGTATGGGTGAGGCAATCTGCTTTCCCGCCAATTTCCCCCAAGGCCACTGAGACACAGTCGATCGATACTCTCTCTCTCTCTTGCACTCGCTTGCCATCAGTGATGACAACACCCTGCTTGCAACTCGCTAATGTTAGCACGAAAATATACCTCAGAATAAGGGAATAACAGGGAAAATAGGTGATAACTGAAGGAGAGGAGGAAAGTGGGGAAGGAGGGGAGGTAGAGGACTGAGATTTTGCATGGCCCAGGGGCCAAAAAAAAAAATAAAATAAAAAAATAAAAATTAAAAAAAAAAAATTTCGGTCAAAAGTTGATTTTTTTTCTCACTCACTCATAAGAGTCTCCCCGCAGTCCGCCGGGGGAACTCTTAAGAGTCTCCCCGCAGTTCCCGGGTTAAGCTTATGTCTACTACTAAATATGGCATAAGAGATAATTAAGAGGTGCCCTTAATCCCCTAAAGACAAAGACAAAGAATCCGCATATATTGAAGTGGCGGACGAAAACTGTCCTGCAAGAGCGCGTTGTCTACCCAAACACGCAAACGGGATAGCTCTACTGAACGACAGTGAACGTGATCGCCTCTGATTCGACGAATCACGTTTGTGATTGTTTGCAATCAGACGGCGATCACGCTAACACTCCCTGGAGGTGACTAGCGAAGCTATCATAACAGTAGGCCTAAATCTCACCTCTACATTATATTATCATAATCAAGCTTAAATAGCCTACCTCCATGTTATTTATGTGTCGCAATCTCAATTATAAGGTGGCACACCTATAAAAATCATAGTTATCGTGACCATTTTGCTATATATAACATAAAACAAGCAGCTTGGAGCACAAGTCTCACAGCTACTTCGTCAGGCCTTCAGTGCAGTAAGCGTAGCCTAGTTGGTAACGACTTCGCTTTTAAATCTGTAAGCCTACTCGCAAGGGTTCCAGGCTCGATGAGCTAATGTTGTTGTTTTTTTGCAGTTATTATTTAATTTGTATCGTTATATATTGGTAATGTTACTATGCCAATGATGTATTGTAATGGGTTATAACTTGCTGTACAGGTTTTTGAGCGTTTGTCTATATTATTGATTGATTATTATGTTTTTTATGTGGTTTGTATTTCATTGTTATAGTTATATATTGGTAATGTTCCAGTTGTTACTATGCCAATTGAATGATAGCCTATATTTTAACGGGTTATAGCCTAGCTTGCTGTACAGGTTTTTCGGCGCTTGTTTATTATTGATTGATTACTCTATTTACATTTCTTAAACACAATTTCTGAGCCATAATTGCATCGAAGTATGATAGGTCAGTGAAGCTATGTTTAGTAAGGTAGCCTATCCACGCTATAGTTAAATTTTCAAAGGTAATCTAATGGTTAAAAAATAATGTTTATGAACCTTCCACAAATATAAGCTTGCAAATAGCCTATATACACATAGATCGTCAGGCAAAGAAAGTATGCCTATACATAGGCTACATCGCCAGGAAGAGATAATATATATAGGCTACTATTTAATTCAGCCTGGCTACATCGCCAGGGAAAGAACAATATATATAAACTATAGAATTTAGCCTATTCATACTCCTACATCGCCAGGAAAAGAACATCTACTTTTTATTTCCCCAGTAGACTAACGGAGAATTGTTTGAAAATTACACGGGGAATAAAGAGCTACCATTGCCAGATAAGAACCGTAATAACTTTGTCAACATTTCCTTATAAGATTATAAGATATAATAGCCTGATGGTAGCCTAGCCTACCGTCTGTCTTGAGCTTGAACAAGGCTGCCGACTGTAGCTGACAGTGTGACTACCTTAGCCAATAGTCTATATTGATGGATAATAATATCAAATATTAAAATGTTCAGTTCAGTTGGAATTCGGGAAGTTTAGCCTTAACGTCGGCACTTCCCTAAGAGGTTTTGTTATTTTTCTTTTTGTGACTTTGTGACGTGCTCATTTGTTTAAAAATAAATATATCTCATTTTTCATCCCCTTTTTCTGAAATCTTCTTTCTTCAGTCTTGTTTCTTCTCTCGTCTTCCTTCATTCTTGTTTCTTCTCTCTTCAGTCTTCTTATTTCAGTTCTTTCAATTTTTTCTCTCGTACTCTCCACATTTGATAGATTGTCTGTTTCACTCTATCGCTTATTTCTTTGTTAAATAAAAGATGTCCGATGACTTGATTTTCATTTTCAATATAAGGCTGTTGGAACCCTGGATCTTTTATTCTGCATGCTTTATAAAATGAACAGTGTAGTAGAAAATGTTTTAGGTCTTCTGTTCCTTCCTTACACATATCGCATTGTGTCTCTCCTCCCACATGCCTATTTCTATCTTTTAGATTTAAGTTATTTGTCCTACATCTGTAAAATATTATAGATGCCTGTGTGTTGTCATAAATATCTTCCTCGCTCTTAATCTCCTTTTTATAACTCCTATACACTTCTAGGCTACTCTTCTCTGCCAACTCCTCTCGCCATCTTCCCGAATCCCAGTCCAGAACTCTTTTTCTAATGTCGTCCTTCTTAATATTTGCTAAATTTGTTTCTCCTAACTTCAAATTCCCTACATACTTTCTAATTTCTGCAGTCCAGGGATCTTTACTATTTCTAAGTTTTTCCTCTGTGATTCTTCTTAGCAAGTCATTACTTTCCTCTCCTACTAAATATTTAAGATATTTTATGTTACCTTCCATAATTCTTGCCTCCATTGATGAGGCTCCTATTTCACCCCTTAAGGTTACCTTTTGGGCATATCTGGGTGCCCCTAATATGTGTCTAAAAACCCTATTCTCTATATTTTGTAATTTATTTATTTCTGTTTTTGAAAAACCTATAACATTCGAGCCATACAGGACTGCTGGTATCACAATACTTTTCCAATATGTTTTTCCAATAAGTATCTTATTACAACTTTGTGATATTACGGGTATGTAAGGTTAGCCATTCTATTTGCTTTATCCAAAGCTTCTATTTTCTGGGTTTTAAAACATTTTTTATTATCATTAATTTGTATTCCTAGATATTTAATTTGTTTTACCACTTCTATTTCTCGTATGTTGTTTGGTTTGTTTTTCATATTAAATATTAGGATTTTACTTTTGTCTTTATTTATACTTAAGCCACACTCTCCCCCTATCTCTATTAATTTATCTATTACTCTTTCTGCTTCCTGGATTGTATGAGCCAAGAGTAGCCCGTCATCGGCATAAAACAATGAATTTATTTTGAAACACTCATCTACAAACCCTCTTTTATTTTCTAACTGTTTAATTATCTCATAAGTTATTAATTTAAATAATGTTGTGGACCCCGTACAGCCTTGTCTGATGCCGCTTGTTACCTTAATCTCTGTCTCATTTACTTGCCCTTATTTATAATTGTACTATCTTCTTTATATATGTTACTTACTATGTCTATAACATTTGAATTTATATTGTAATCTTTTAATACTTTTATCAGTTTCTCCCTTCTGATTGAGTCATAGGCCTTTTTAAAGTCTATTGAGATTACTATGAGTGACCTCTTTTGTTTAAATATTTTATCTATACAGTATTTCAATATAAAAAGATTATTTTCGATTCTACCCTTATTTGTAAACCCACTCTGTGTCTCCCTTACCTCTCCATTCTCCCTAATGTGTTCTTCTATTTTATTTTTAATTGCTGTCGTCATGAAAAGTTTATATGATATATCTGTCAGAGCGATTGGCCTCAATTCATTTACCTTTGGTTTATTTACTTTTGGTAACATAACAGTTTTTGACTTCTTCCACTCTTCTGGAATTACATTTGTGTCCATAATATTATTAAAGCACATTGCAAGTTTTTCTAAGCACTTATCACTTTGTGACAATGCTTTATATAACTCAGGTTTCATTGCATCAAGGCCTGCTGCTTTTCTATTATATTATTTAATTTCTTTATATTTTCCTTTAATTCTCCCACTGTAATGTTTGGTTTCTCCATGTAGTTTATTTTTTTATTAACTTTTAAAGCCATTTCCATGTGTTCCCGTAACTCCTCTTTAACTGTGACTGATTGTATGTTATAATTGTGTTCATCATTTACATTCATCCCTATTTTAAATAATTTACCTTCTTGCCTGTCCTCCATTTCTTTCTCTTTTAATTCTCTATATTCCCTATTTATATCCTCATTCCAAACTTCATCGATGTTATTGTCATGCATTTTATATATACCACTCCAAAACATATTTAATTCTTCTACAGCCCTTTTATCTGACAATACTTCTCCTTCATCGTTATAAAGTTTTAATTCTTTTATTTCGTTTTGACTTTTGTTTCTTAGTTTATTTATATATTTCCACATCTTTTTACTAGCATCTCCTCCCTCTATTATCTCTCTAGTCTTTTTCCTCTCATGTATATAAATGGCTTCCCTGATCTCTTTCTGTACTTTACTTTTTTGTTCCAAGAAAAGTATGTTACTTCTCTCCTCTTCCTCTCTATTTTTAGCATTTCTTCTTAATCTATTATAATATCTCCTCTTTTTTATACCTTTTCTAATACTGTCATTCATCCATGGTGCCTCTTGTTTTATTTTGTCTCTTCCTAATCTCCTCCTATAGGTAGTTTTAAGTATATCATCAGCTGTCTCCTTCATTACTCTATTGAAGACTCTTATGTCGTTACTCTCTTCTCTCGTTATTCTATTTTCTAGTTCCCTAATAAATTTGACTATGGTCTCCTCGTTTATTTTATAGTATTCTTTTGTTTCCCATTTCTTCCCTTTAAAGGATTTACTATTTGAATTATTCCACTCAAAATATACCTCAATAAGGTTGTGGTCTGACAGATCATAAACGTCTTGCTTTTCATCTATTTTCATATTTTTAAAATCTTCATACATTTTATCTGAAATTAAAACATAATCTATTACGCTAGATTGCTCGTTTCTTCGCCATGTTATCTCCCCATTACACTCCTGGTCATCATTTAACATATTTAATTTAAATTTATCCATCAAATCTAGTATAATGTGTCCATTATAATTTAGTTTTTGTTTACCTTTGAACCCTACATGGGCATTCATGTCACCTAATATTATAACTCTTTCATCTTCCATTTGGTCTAAATGTCTCTCTATCTCCTTCTTCATTTCATCATTCCTTACCTTATCATTTACAGAAAAGTATAACAAGAACAAGTGTACAAATTTCCCATGTATAGATCCTTTTACATAAAGTAAATCTTTATTTTTACACTCTACCTTGCTTAAACTTACTTTATCTGTTGTTTCAAAGAGTAACATTAAACCACCACCCTTCCTATCATTAATATTCCTCATACTTTCAATTACTTCAAATCCATCCACCAAAATGTTTCGTATTTTAAATTGTGTCTCAGTTAGACAAAGAAAAATATGTTTATTATTATTATTATAGGTAACTAAACCCTTTAATTCTTCATATTTTGCTTTAGTCAATCCTTGTACATTTATTAATTTAAATACTAAATACTCACTTCCCTTCGTCTTTTTTCAGTCTTTGTTATCTTGCTCTTCCTCATCCTCCGATTCAAGTTCTGGCATAGGTTCCTCCTCCTCCTCCTTCCTCTTAGGGACCTCCTGCCTTGGCCTAGGACTAGGGTTACCGATGTTGTATTCAAATCTGGGTCTGCCATCTTCTGTAACTCTTATCACCTCGTTCCTTCGAATTATCCACCTTCCTCCCATCTGCCGTTTGGCTTTAAGTTCTACCACTAATTCCTTGTTTTTCAACCTTTCTTCCTTTGTTAGATCTGGTGATATTCCTATCTTCTTTGCTC
Source organism: Paralithodes platypus (assembly GCA_032716605.1). Taxonomy (NCBI): domain Eukaryota; kingdom Metazoa; phylum Arthropoda; class Malacostraca; order Decapoda; family Lithodidae; genus Paralithodes; species Paralithodes platypus. Next base: position 136,593,545 of record CM064487.1, read on the forward strand.
CAAGTTCTTCCCTATTTCTAAGTCTTTTGGCATTACTGAGCATAGCCCACTTCATCCCCTCTTTCTCAAATGTTACCAACACTGGCCTAACCCTACCGTCAAATTTCTTGCCTAACCTAATTACTTTCATCATTTTATATTCCTTCACTTCTAAATATTCCTTAAACAGTACATCACAGCTCTTTTTGTCATCAGTTTCCCTCTCCTTCCCATCTGTTTTTTCTGACTCAGATATGTTATACACCACTAAATTATTTCTACGCCGCTCTCCCTCTTGTTTTTCTTCTATTTTCTTCATGACCTTCTCTACAGTAGCTTCTACAACATCTTCCTTCTCATCCCACTTTTTCTCCATGTCCATCATCCTCCTTCCTAACATTATATTCTGTTCCTTTATCCTACTCATCTCCGTTCTCATTTTTATTTTCATCCTTTAGCCTATCCATCTCGGCTATCATGTCTTTCACCACCCTCTTACATCCGTCACAGAACCACGAACATTCTCCACTCCCACTGTTAATCTCATCATACAACTTGTCACTTATTTTTGTGCACCCTAGATGATACCATACTTTACATTTTTCGCATTCCACAGCCTTATCAGAACCCTTGACATTGTTGTTACACTTGCCGCACGAATCTCGTCTGGTCATTCCTCCATTGTTGTTGTTGTCACTCCTCGATGGCGTCCCGGTCCCCGCAGCGCCACCGCCGTTCTCGATGTCCTTGCAGTCGTCACATCTCTTATCTTTGTCAACTACAGCGAAATATCCGCAAGCCCCACACTTCTCGCGTTCGCTTGCTATTCTATTTGATTTTCTTGTCATTATTTGTCTATTTGGTCACTGTTTATGGATATTTTTTTTATCAGAAAGTTTAGAGCACGTCACGCAACCTTCTTACTCCATCAGCGAGCTGTACAGTACTGTATTGATTTGACAAAACCATTTGACTTTGATTGAAATTAATAGACCGAAGAAGCACTGTAACAGGCCTAAAACCTTCGCAGACATCGCCAACAAGATTTGAATTTCGTGCTCATAGCCACTGACCAATCAGCGACGAGAATCAATGTTTGCCTATCAATGTCGTTCAGCCTGCGCGATCATAAACAGGATTGCTCAAACAGAAACAGGATTGCCTGATAGGGTAGAATGAACGCGCTCGGGTTTTACTGGGGTTGTGTTGACTTTATAGGTTGGTTCTTACTCGACTGGAGAAGATGAGAACACACAAGAACACAAGCACGAAGGTAATAGAGGATAATATAACACAGAGTACCAATACAGGGTGTTCCAGTAATGCTTTTCATAAATTATATGGTGGACTCATCAGACAAAAATAAGAATACATTACTCTATGAACATGAGGTTGAGTATTTATAATAACGGAGTTATTACACGATTTAAGTTAACGATAGATACAATGCCATTCAGTCCAAGGGGTAATGTTGCCATTTTAGTGGATTATATCCATTTGGCCTTCGCTATCGCTTGCTAGCCTCAAGATAGTGAGCAGTATCCAATCGGCGTTCTCTCTTCAGGCTAGCGAGCGGTAGCGAGCTGATGTTTTCGGTAGGATAATCAAATCCGGCGAAGCCGGACATATTTTTCTACCGAAAAGTCAGATCGCTACTGCTCACTATCTTGAGGCTAGCAAGCGATAGCGAAGGCCAAATGGATATAATCCACTAAAATGGCAACATTACCCCTTGGACTGAATGGCATTGTATCTATCGTTAACTTAAATCGTGTAATAACTCCGTTATTATAAATACTCAACCTCATGTTCATAGAGTAATTTATTCTTATTTTTGTCTGATGAGTCCACCATATAATTTATGAAAAGCATTACTGGAACACCCTGTAGGCCTATAGGTTATTCTTATTCACACAAAATCATATGGGTCGAGGTGCAATGTTACATAAGATGATAAGACAGGGATAGGTCCTAAATAGCAGCACGATCGAGGATCCTCTAGGCATCTCAAGGGGAAGATATAGGCAGGTTCCGACGATCTCTGAAGACGTTGCTGCCTGGTATTCCCTACGACGTCCTGGTCCGTGGGTGTTGTCCTGTCGTGTGACGATGACAGAAGGTAGGGGAAGATTTCCTTGTAGATCCTCTGAAGACTGTAGAGGTGAGGGTCTTACATTAAAACGCTCTCGTATCATGGGATTAAAGTAAGGAGCCGTTTCACCAGTGTCTTACGCTCTCTCTTACAATGCAGACCTAGCCTTGTAGATCTGAAGACTGTAGAGGTGAGGGTCTTACATGAAAACGAGCTGTTACACCAGTGTCTTATGCTCTTGTATCATGGGATTAAAGTAAGGATTGAGCCGTTTCACCATTGTCTTACGTTCTCTCTTACAATCCAGACCTAGACTTCTATGTGAGTCTCTAGAGGAACTTATATGATGGAATCTTGGGATAGTTACGAGTACGAGCCGTTACACCAGTGTCTTGCACTCTCGTATCGTAAAGACTAAGTAGGGAGTTGTTACACCAGTGTCTTACACCCTCCACTACGAGTCCTGACTGAGAAAGAAGCCGTTACACCAGTGTCTTACGCTCTTCCAACCAGCCTTATTATGTTTGTAGGTTTACTAGAACTAGAGCGCTTGTCAGTAGTGCATACTCTAATTATAGTAAATCCTGTACCAAAGCAATGTATAGATGTTGGGTGGTCACCAGTGTGGTCCAACAAGAGTACAGGCATATCCAAGGTACCTTCGAGAAACGCGTCAAGTAGTTCCACCAGTATCTTACTCCCTCAAGGCAATTTCTCAGTTATAATCACAAGTCTTCTAGATATCTAGTCAGCCAGTGCGATCTAGAGTATCTTTTCAACTGTACTGCTTATGGATTTGGCTGGAGAGGTCTTACCAGTTTAGACTCGTTCTTCCCGGCTGCGCATCTCGGGACTAGAAGGGCGGTTGTGTTTAGAGGCAGGTCTATGTCAATGGTTGTAGCCCTTCTCAGAACTCGCGCCACGGCGGTGGTGCGTCTCCAGGCCAGATGGGCGCGTGGTGGTTTTGGTTTTTATGGAAGATTTCACTTCACATGCTGACGTTGGTAGTGGGCTTCTCTGGTTTCCCTGATGGTGTACGTTGGTTGTTAACCTCACGGTTATGTCCTTTCCTGAGGTCGGGGAAAGTGACGAGGTGATGGTGGCGACACGGGCCTGATATATGGTGAGGAAGCCCTTATATATATATTTATTAGTGGCCCCTCCATCATTGACGATTATGCCTATTACATAAGGCTACCTCTTCAAACGCCCATAAGCGCAGTTTGTAACTACCGCCGCAGAGCTCAGAGGAACCTTCATCATAAGCACACGCTAAATCACTCATGGTTCGTCTTTATGATTGGGTTCTCACTACGAAAAAACTTCGTAACAAATAAAAAATAAAAATAAAATAAGAATAACTATTCATAAGCTTTCCATATTCCGTGGATGTACTTTTCTGGATTCTTGGACCAGACGCTGGCTAGCGCATCAATCCACCTTCCTTGCTCTGTGCTCAACCCACCCGGACGTGTCCCCCACAGTGCTCCGCTTTGATTCCGCATTCTTGCGTCCCTAGTGAGTTTTTTCTCATTTGTTTACTCTGGGATATCTTGAGTAAGGTTAGGATTAGCTAGCAGGGGTGTCATGGGTGATTTTTCTCGCAGAACAAGTGTATTTTGGATCGTTTTGTTGGGGCGTCTATTTCGGACGGACCCTCGTGGCCGAGTTGAGGATGCTCTGAAACGTTTTTCGTGTTTAGCCATCTTTAGGCCTAGCTGGTTAGGAGGCTGTATTTACGCGATGTCGGGCTTCTTGCTATCTTTCTGATGGAGTAGCCTATGTTTTTTGTACTGACGTTCCTGGTGTATTTTTCTTCACTTAATGAAGTTCTTTCTGGGTCCCGATTCAGTGTTTTTTCCCTTACCCGGGTGTTTTCTACGATTTTGATGTGCCGGCTGTTCCAGTTTTGGTGGGATGGAGTGCTTTTCGATGGTGTTTCGACGTCATTAAGTGTTTTTTCCGTTTTCACCAGGCCTAGCCAGCCACTCGTAGTTTTTTCACATATGCAAGTGTTTTCATTGTTTATTATTATAAAAACAAAAATTCATGTGCCATGTGTGTGCTGGTTTAGTTGTGATTGGCTAATCCAGGAGCTTCAGACTGTGGGTCTGATTATGTTTATCAGACTGCGTTCTGTTTGGTGTGGGTTGCCTTTCCGGCGGTTTTTCTCGATTGCTCCGAGAAAGCCGTTTTGTTTACCGAGTTTTAATCTGGATGGTTAAAATAGGCTAGTTACCCCGGCGAGTTTTTACCGAGTTTTAATCAGGTTGGTTAAAATAGGTTAGTTACCCCGGCGAGTTGGGTAGCTTGAGGGCTCATCAGAAACTGAGTTTTCTGTGGTCGAGCCTGTGATCAGGCTTCCTGTTCTATTCACGGCGAGGTGGGCTCCACACATTTATCTAGGTGATCATGCTGACACCTGTTGGATATGGTTTTCTCGGCTTTTCAAAGTCATTGAAACAATGCTGTTGGTTTTGTTTGGTCTTTTCCTCCCGGCGACCTTTTTACAAAGAGGTCTGGGGCAGGTACAATTGGTTTGTCATTACATATAAAACCCCGGCGGTTGTACCGTTGGGTGGTTATATTACCGGATTTGCAATTCGTGATAAATTGTCAAACAATTGATTGATACAATAGGGTATCACGGCCTTCATTACGGTGATCTATGAGGGATTCTGGGAGAAGCCGGATTAGAGATTAAGATAGGCTTAGAATTTTTATGGGATAAAAGTTGCCTGAATTTTACTAGTGTTTCAAGTGTAAAGGGATACTTGAAAGCCTTCCTCTTTAGTAAAGATATGCTTCATCTTTAGGAGGATTCAGAAGATATGCTTAAATCTTTTGGACAGGTAAAGATATGCTGAAATCTTTATACAGATATGCTTCATCTTTATGTGGATTCCGAAGATATGCTTAAATCTTTTGGACATGTAAAGATATGCTGAAATCTTTAATATGAAACTAAAGGAAAACGAACAGTAGTGGTGGAGTGCTACGGTTCGTTGACCGGCGGTTTTAAGGCACATGTTTTGTACCATTTTGGGGTAACCTTATGAGCATTAATTCCTGGAAATTTCTCTTTCCAGGGCGGAGTACCGGCGTGCACCAGGTGACCAGGTAGTTCCCGGGGGCGGGGTAGATTTCCCCCAGTCTCTGTCATGGCGGCACTTGAACCTCTTATTGCTTTATGTTCAACACTGTTATGCTCAGGTATCCCTATTTTTGCTCACAAGCTCTGTATTAAATGTGTTAAATGCCTAGATCGGTCACGGGGGATATGGGTGACAAAGAATTGCACTATTTGTCACCTCTTAAGTGTTAAAGTTCTAACTCAGAAGGACAATACTGCGGCGGTGGCTTTACAAGAAGTGAAACAACTTCTCGCTACTTACTCAACGAATGTAGCACATAAAGCATTGCAATGTGATAACCTTGAGCCATGGGAGCTGTTAATCATTAAACATACCCCCCCCTCAGTATAAGATACGTGCACGTAAGACCTCAGAGACTGGGCGGGGACAATTTGCCACACCCTCCCCCAGCAAGTCTAAGAGGCCTCGCTCACTGTCACCTTTGGCAACGGAGACAAGGTCCACTTCAAGGTCACCACTGAGGCAGCAGGTGACAGATTCGGGCCACTCTGCTTCCCCTTCCAAAAAGAAGAAAAAGGAAGCTAGTGGGGGTTCTAAAGACAGTACTAGTACTAAGCATAAGTCAAGTAAAAGTCATAAATCATCCAAAAGGGATCCTCCGGCGCGAAAGGACTCACGATGGTCGTCGGAGCCTGGTTCCCCGCTTTCTGCCTCTACCCCCACCAAGTCTAATGTCCAATCTGACAGGTCGGGGGTGGAGTCAGAGAATGTGGTGGAGGATGCCCCGGCGGACATTTCATTACCTGATATTCAGGCTTTTTCTACTAAGTCACGTGTGTCAGCCTCAGATTTAGAAGTGTCTTACAGAAACTATTATCCGCTAGGGGGCTCGGGTGAGGGCTCTTAACCCGGGAACTGCGGGAAGACTCTTAAGAGTCAGAGAAAAAAAAAATCAACTTTAAACATCGAAAAAAAACAAAATTGTTTTGCCCCTGGGCCATGCAAAATATCACTCCTCTACCTCCCCTCCTTCCCCACTTTCCTCCCCTCCTTCAGTTATCACCTATTTTCCCTGTTATTCCCTTATTCTGAGGTATATTTTCGTGCTAACATTAGCGAGTTGCAAGCAGGGCATTGTCATCACTGTTAGCAAGCGAGTGCACGAGAGGGAGAGAGAGTATCGATCGAATGTGTCTCAGTGGCCTTGGGGGAAATTGGCAGGAAAGCAGGTTGCCTCACCCATACATTATATAACTCGCGGCCTGTATCTCCGATTTTGACCATCCAAACGCTGTTTTCACTCGTTTTATTGTTGAAACAGGTTAATACCTTTATAATCAACCCATAATAGGCGCGTATGGATAAGTATTAATGTTATTTATGGTAAAATGAATATTTTAGTGATGGAAACAGCTCAAATACATGCGCACAGGCAGAGGTGTCTAATTACCCCCATGCACACTTCAGAGGTTAATAATAATCCCCAAATCGTGCTACGAATACTGTAGCTCTCCATACCCAGTTTGATCCTCACTCTGGTTTGGCCTCGGTCTTGGACTTGTGTCTGGGCGATGCCCCTTTTCAGGGTCCGGCCTATTCTCTTGGTCCCTACCTCGGTAGCGATGACTTGCCTCTTGTAGCTAGCTTTCCGGTCCTTTCCTTGAATCTTCCCTGTCCTACTCGCCCTCGGTGGCGCTTTTCGGAGGGGGCTGGTTGGTGTTTACGGAGGCCCTCTCCCTCCCTTGCCCGGCGGTGGGTCTCCCCTTCGAGGTGGCGTCGGGCTCCTTCTCCTCGTGGCTGGTGTCCGCCAGCCGCCAGGCTTTCTCCTTGTCTGACTGTCGCGGGGTGCCCCGTTGCGGAGTACCTTGGTGGACGGATGCTTGTCGTGGGGCAGTGAAGACCAGGCGTCAGGCATGGTCTGCCTGGCGTCGCTGTCTCACAAGCTTCAGTACCGGCGCCTGGATGCGGAGTGTAACCGTGTCTTGGTCGCCGTGCGCCGTTCGGCCTGGTCGTCCTTTGTCTCTCCTCTCTCCTTCTCCTCCTCTGTCTCGCGCATGTGGAGGTTCCTGTCCTCTGTGAAGGGTTTTGCTTCTTCGTTCTCCTTTCCCCTTCACCGGGATGGCATGGCTCTCCTGTCTGATTTCTCCAAGGCCGACTTCCTTGCTTCTTTCTTTTCCTCGCTGCTTAGCACTCCTGTCTCTCTCCCTGCTTCTGCCCGCCTGGTGGCCGCTGTCTGCCTGGCGGAGGCTGCTCCTTCCTCTCCTGGTCTCTCTCTTCCTTTCACATCTCAGGAACTTTCCTCTGCCTTTTCGACTCTTTCGCCCCGTAAAGCTGCCGGGCCTGACTTGGTCCCCTATGAGTTCCTCCGCTCTCTCCCTCCCTTTTCTTCCGCTGTCTTGTTGGATATCTTCAATCGTAGCTGGGCGGGTGGAGTCTTCCGGGTGCTTGGAAGGAGTCTATCCTCCTCCCTTTTCCTAAACCCGGGAAGGACCTCACCAGTCCCTCTGGTTACTGTCCCATTGTGCTCCTTCAGTGTGTGGGTAAGCTCATGGAGCGGCTAGTTGTCTTCAGTGGTGGGCTGAGTCTAGGGGTGCGCTGTTGGAGGAGCAGTGTACGTGGCTTCCGTCCTGGCCGGGTCACGCTGGACGTCCTGCAGTTGGATCACTTGGTTCATGACACTTACAGGCGTCGTGGGGTCATGCTGGCCCTCTTTGTGGATGTGGCGGGTGCTTTTGACTCTGCATCTCATGTGAGGATCTTATTCAAACTCTCTGGCATGTGTGTCTCGGGTGTTCTGTTGTTTTGGGTGCGCAGTTTTCTGTCGGGTCGTTCCTTCTTGGTCTCGGTTGGGGGGGCACTGTCCACGCCACACCCTCCTGGCCTGTTCGCTCCCGTTCCCCATTCCTTGTCCGTGCCCTCCTGTCCTACTCCTCCCTCTCCTTGCCCCATCCGTCCCCTTCTCCCGCCCCCTCCGTTTCCCCTTTCACCCCTTGGTCTAACCTATCATCTGTTTTCCACCTTTCCCTTCATGTTCCCTCCGTTAAATCTCAAGATAGCTCCCGTGCCCCCTCCCTTTTCCTGGAACTTGTCTCTCTTCGTTATAGTAATCATTTTCCTATTTATACGGATGGCTCCCACACCTCCTCCCCCCTGTCCTCTTCTGCCGCCATTTACGTTGAGCACCTTTCCCTTTGTCGGACTTCTTACAGTTTCTTACAGTAGATCCTCTGGAAAAAGGCAAACTAGGCCTGTGTATCCAGCTCAGTGCCAGTACTTGCACAACTGCGGTCGTTCACGGTGTTGGCGGCGGCGGCAGCAGACGCAACATTTTTACTATTCTGTATTTTTGCTTTATAATCAAACTTCAAATCTTGTCTTCCCCACGCTTTATCAAGATTACTTTCAAACTTCCTTATTGATTCGGAATCGATTACATACTGGGGCAGTGCGTTCCACTCATTTACCGATGTAATGCCTGGATTGTGGCAAAGTATCGGTAACTGCATTCGATGCTGAAATCTGCTTGAGCTATCACGCCAAGTGGAGTACTTCTCTTGGTGTAGTGGCTAAGGCGCTCGCCTCCCACGTGGCGGGCCCGAGTTCGAATCTCGGCCGGGCCGCGCCCAAAAACATTTGGGGCGAATTTCTGCATCAGACGCAGTTCGGATGTGATTGTTAAAATTGTAAATTGTAATTGTGTGTCAATATAAAGTCGGCAACAATTGTATGGTGCCGTTTCGAGGTCACTTCACTGGTGGCAGCTGTAAAGGGATATCTGAGAGGCTTGGTTGGGGAATCCCCATGGTGTACTGGCTTACCTTAACTGGTCGGCTACAACAGTTGCTAAGGCTAGAGCTCTCAGAAATTATCAGGGATGATGTCCCAGTGACTCCGGTTCGTTGGGGAGGTATGGTAGCAGATTTCCTGCACTGCCTCCTCGCCGTGGTGTGTGACCCGCCCGGCAAGTGACGGATATAAGGAATGTCCCTGGTGATCGTTGTCTCGGAGCCTCGCTGTAGTTGACACGCTCAGACTTGTGCCTCGCTTGCTTTCGCTCGCTCGGAGTCTTCGCTACCTGAACGATAATGTGATGTAATGCCTGGATTGTGGCAAAGTATCGGTAACTGCATTCGATGCTGAAATCTGCTTGAGCTATCACGCCAAGTGGAGTACTTCTCTTGGTGTAGCGGCTAAGGCGCTCGCCTCCCACGTGGCGGGCCCGAGTTCGAATCTCGGCCGGGCCGCGCCCAAAAACATTTGGGGCGAATTTCCGCATCAGATGCAGTTCGGATGTGATTGTTAAAATTGTAAATTGTAATTGTGTGTCATTGTAAAGTCGGCAAAAATTGTATGGTGCCGTTTCGAGGTCACTTCACCACTCTATCACAAAATGAGTTCTTTGCCTTTTCAAGCCTATTTTTTTCTTTGTAAATTTTCTTAGAGTGTCTAAAGGTAACTACACCGGTATGGTTCTTTTTGATCTACAAAAAGCATTTGATACAGTAGACCATGATATCCTCTGTAATAAACTACAAGCAATGGGCATTGGGTCAGTGAACTGGTTTAAATCTTATCTTAGTGGTAGAACACAAAGAGTCAAAATTGATGATAATATATCTGATCCTATGCCAATTAACTGTGGGGTCCCGCAGGGAAGCATCCTTGGTCCCTTACTCTTTCTCTGTTATGTAAACGACATGGAACTGAGCGTCTCGTGTAAATTATTACTGTATGCTGACGACAGCGTGCTTCTGGTTTCAGGAAAAGACCCAATAAGTATTGCCGCTTCACTTTCCAAAGAACTAGAATCGTGTAGTGATTGGCTAGTGGACAATATAGACTATCTCTTCACCTGGGCAAGACGGAAGCCATCTTATGTGCAACAAAACGCAAACTGAAAGACATTGTGGGCTTCTCGGTCAACTGTAATGATATTCCTATAACAACAGTGTCACAAGTTAAATATCTCGGACTAAAACTGGACTAGACTTTGTCAGGTGAAACAATTTTGGAATCTATCCTGAGTAAGTGTAGAGCACGGATAAAATACCTGTATAGACAGGTGGGATGCTTGCCAGCGGCGACCAAAAAGACCCTTTGCCAAGCGCTTGTTCAATGTCATTTTGACTATTCTGTGTCATCCTGGTACTCTGCATCATCTAAATCAGCACAGCACAAACTTCAGGTTACTCAAAATAAAATGGTTAGGTTCATGCTGAACCTAGGACCCAGATCACATGTTGGCCAGGGACAACTTCAGTCACTAGGTATGCTCAATGTCTCTGACAAACAAATCAGGCTCACTAATGCCTTCAAGATATTCTATGACAGAGCTACAGAGTATCTAAAGAGTAATTTTGTTAAAACAAATGAGAGGAGTGGGCATAATACAAGAAACAGGATGTTTAATTTTACGGTCCCGAGAATCCAAGGACAGGGTAAGCTAACATTCTTCTTCACTGCCATCAAAGATTGGAATGACCTACCCCAGTCAGTCCGTGAAAAGAGAACATTGTATTCCTTCAGACGTAGCCTGAAGGAACACCTGAACCGGACAGCTGCGAGAAGGGAGCACCAAGCTTATGTCTACTACTAAATACGATCGACATAAGAGATAGGCAAAACAGACTGAAATGATTACTGATTACGGATTACTGATATTTACCATAGGATGTAAGGTATCTTAAAATAACCCCCTAGAAATACTTTCTCTAAAGTATCTAATTCTTTTATCCTCCCCTTTTTCCCCAGCTAACCTAATCCCGCAAGGACCCCAATGGAAATACGCCTAACGGCCTTATTGAGCTATCCTTAGTTGGAATTATGCAAGGCTGGTACATGTCATTTTTGTAACATATTATGTGGTACCAACACTAAAATGCTAACTACATAAATATTATTATTATTATTATTATTACCTTCACACACATCCTCATCATACTTCCCTAACACTATCTTAGAAGTCTCTATCATATCCCCTCTCTTTCTCCTACATGCCAGTGGCGGCTGTCCGGTTCACAAACAGTACTTGCCTCTGAATTGTTTGCCATCCTTCAAGCTTTATTTTTCATCCGCGATTTCCTCCCCCCCCCCAGTCAGTTGTCATATTCTCCAATTCACAATCCTCCCTTGCCCTCCTCAGCTCCCAGCGCCCTGTCACACATCGTTCCCTTGTCTTTCAGGCCCATTCCCTCCTTTGCTCCCTTGGGCAATCTGGCTTTTCCCTCTATATTCAGTACTTGGGTTCCCTCCCATGTGGGTAATAATAATAATAATAATAATAATAATAATAATATTTATTCAGTTAGCATTTTACAATGTTGGTACCACATAATATGTTACAAATACCAGCCTTGCATAATTCCAACTAAGGATAGCCCAATAAGGCCGTTATAGGCGTATTTCCATTGGGGTCCTTGTGGGATTAGGTTAGCTGGGGAAAAAGGGGAGGATAAAACAAAGTAGATACTTTAGAGAAAGTATTTCTAGGGGGTTATTTTAAGATACCTTACATCCTATAGTAATTATCAGTAATCAGTAATCATTTCAGTTTGTTTTGCCTATCTCTTATGTCGTATTTAATAATAATAATAATAATAGTTCTTAAAGCTAGCGCATGCTAAGCTAGCTATGGATAGCTCAATAAGGCCGATTAGGCGTATTTCCATTGGGGTCCTGTACTACTACCCCATCCCTTTGCTCATGAGGGATGGTAACGACTCAGTGCTTGTGAAAAATCTTTAATGCGCCGAGCGTGGGCGCGAACCCGGGCCTTCTGGGTGGAAGTCCGAGACGCTAGTCACTACACCAAGCGAGCCGCTTTAGTAGTAGACATAAGCTAGGTGCTCCCTTCTCGCAGCTGTCCGGTTCAGGTGCTCCTTCAAGCTACGTCTAAAGGAATAGAGTGTTCTCTTTTCACGGACTGACTGGGGTAGGTCGTTCCAGTCTTTGATGGCAGTGAAGAAGAATGTTAGCTTACCATGTCCTTGGATTCTCGGGACCGTAAAATTAAACATCCTATTTCTTGTATTATGTCCACTCCTCTCATTTGCTTTAACAAAATTACTCTTTAAATACTCTGGAGCTTTGTCATAGAATATCTTGAAGGCATTAGTGAGCCTGATTTGTTTGGCCCTGTCAGAGACATTGAGCATACCAAGTGACTGAAGTTGTTCCTGGCCAATTTAACATGCGATCTGGGCCCTAGGTTCAGCATGAACCTAACCATTTTATTTTGAGTGACCTGAAGTTTGTGCTGTGCTGATTTAGATGATGCAGAGTACCAGGATGACACAGAATAGTCAAAATGACATTGAACAAGCGCTTGGCATAGGGTCTTTTTGGTCACCGCTGGCAAGCATCCCACCTGTCTATACAGGTATTGTATACGTGCTCTACATTTACTCAGGATAGATTCCAAAATTGTTTCACCTGACAGCGTCGAGTCCAGTTTTAGTCCGAGATATTTAACTTGTGACACTGTTGTTATAGGAATATCATTACAGTTGACCGAGAAGCCCACAATGTCTTTCAGTTTGAATTTTGTTCCACATAAGATGGCTTCTGTCTTGCCCAGGTGAAGAGATAGTCTATTGTCCACTAGCCAATCACTACACGATTCTAGTTCTTTGGAAAGTGAAGTGGCAATACTTATTGGGTCTTTTCCTGAAACCAGAAGCACGCTGTCATCAGCATACAGTAATAATTTACACGAGACACTCAGTTCCATGTCGTTCACATAACAGAGAAAGAGTAAGGGACCAAGGATGCTTCCCTGCGGGACCCCACAGTTAATTGGCATAGGATCAGATATATTATCATCAATTTTGACTCTTTGTGTTCTACCACTAAGATAAGATTTAAACCAGTTCACTGACCCAATGCCCATTGCTTGTAGTTTATTACAGAGGATATCATGGTCTACTGTAAGGGGGGGTTTTCGTCGTCTTTACTTTTCTTTTCTAATGTTCCTGGGACTTTGCTGTTACCCCCTCCTTATTTATTATTTCCTGTTCATTCCATTATTGTGTTTCTTCCTTACTTGATGATTGGTCCAATTGATTACTCTGGTAGCTTAATGACCGTTGCATGCAAAGAAATACAGGTAAATGAATGCAATTTGTCTAAATGACACGGGATAAATAAAAACACAATATACCGTTTGGTATTACTTGACTATATTAAAACACTGTAAAGAAAAATACACTTTTCACTGTGATACACAAATCAATAGGATTATTACTTTAGTCAACCACGGAATATATCGGTATTATTGGCACAATGAACTACTTCTTATCACCATATCAAAGTTAACTAAAACCCTTCAACAGGTGACCCCAAGGTCACTACCCTAGTAAACACACACTTCAGTCACTAGGTTCATAAGGCGTACAACAGCTCACAATGGGGGTGAAGGTTAGCTCAAGGCTCAATAACACCAACAGCATCCTGTCTCAGTACAGCCACTAGGCCATGTCCACGCTGGGGTGGACACAGGACTCTCTGCACCTGGTACTTCTTCTGGGACTTCGCTCCTGACCTGGGACCTGGTATTAACACTACCATTAATAAAACTGACAACATGATCTATCTAATTCATATCAACATTACAAAAGTGGTCAAATGTATCAATTAAGATACAACAAAATAACGGTTGTATAAATTGTTGGGTCAGATAAATTTTACTTAGTTGACCCTCAAATATATATAAAGAAAATGGTCCAAATAGAAAACGGAGGGTTGGGGATACAGATATATTTTACTTAGTTGACCCTCAAAAATATATAAAGAAAATAGTTCCAAATAGAAAACGGAGTGTAGGCCTATATACACCCTACTCACAAAGGAATGTTGGTTACATTAAGTTACATATACTGAACTCGACATACGGGATATCCTTGCTGTGATAATACTACACTAACATAATACAATTAACATTATCTTATACATAATTAATAAGGTTGGCAGGACAAATAATATGGAATTTGAAATCTAAATGAGTAATTATCAGACGGAGTGAATAATTTCACCTTCGACCAAGACAAAGGATGTCGTATAATTCCGTAGTTACATAATTATAAGAAACTGGGCTTAAAAATGGTCTCAAACTTATCTTAAATACTTCACAATTCATTTCAACTCACCTTCAACTGAAGGTTTTATCTAAACACAACACAAAAGGAAATGTATACTGAGTTAAGCCAAATATTTCCCCTTAGTCCGCCCGAGGCTGGCGACTGGGAGCGAATGAAGGCACCTAGAGTGGTAGGGCCCTGCTGTAGGACTCGGGATCAACGTCCTTTGTCATAACAATAACCATACCTTGATTAACCCGGGAACTGCAGGGAGACTCTTAAGAGTTCCCCCGGCGGACTGCGGGAAGACTCTTAACCCGGGAACTGAGGGAAGACTCTTAAGAGTTCCCCCGGCGGACTGCGGGAAGACTCTTAAGAGTCAGGGGAAAAAAATCCATTTAAAACACCCCAAAACATTTTTTTTTTTTTTTATTGCCCCTGGGCCATGCCAAATATCACTCCTCCACCTCCCCTCCTTCCCCACTTTCCTCCCCTCCTTCAGTTATCACCTATTTTCCCTGTTATTCCCTTATTCTGTTGTATATTTTCGTGCTAACATTAGCGAGTTGCAAGCAGGGCATTGACATCACTGTTAGCAAGCGAGTGCAAGAGAGAGAGAGAGAGTATCAATCGACAGTCTCTCTCCAGACGTGGGGAAAAGTGGCGGGAAAGGAGGTTGCCTCAGCCATACATTATGTAACTCCCGGCCTTTATCGCCGATTTTGACCATCCAAACGCTGTTTCCACTTGTTTTATTGTTGTAATAGGTTAATACCTTTATAATCAACCTATAATAGGCGCATATGGATAAGTATTAATGCTATTTATGGTAAAATAACGATGTTAGTGATGGAAACAGCTCAAATATGTGCGCACAAGCAGTGGTGTCTCATATCCCCCATGCGCACTTCAGAGGTTAAGAGTAAGGGGAAAAAAATCCATTTAAGACACCCAAAAAAAAAAAAAAAAAATTACCCCTGGGCCATGCCAAATATCATTCCTCCACCTCCCCTCCTTCCCCACTTTCCTCCCCTCCTTCAGTTATTTTCCCTGTTATTCCCTTATTCTGTGGTTAATTTTCGTGCTAACATTAGCGAGTTGGTAGCAGGGCGTTGTCATCACTGTTACCAAGCGTAGGAAAGAGCGAGAGAGAGACTATTGCGGAACAGTGTCTCTCCAGACAAGGGGAGGGGTGGAGGGCAGGGAGGTTGCCTCAGCCATACATTATGTAACTTCCAGCCTGTATCGCCGATTTTGACCATCCAAACACTGTTTCCACTTGTTTTATTGTTGTAACAGGTTAATACCTTTATAATCAACCTATAATAGGCGCATATGGATAAGTATTAACCCTCTCCGACATATGACGCGATTTTGAGCCTATTAGGGATACTTTAAAGCCTTTGTTACCATCAGGGGTATTTAGAAATGTTATGCCCTGTTTTTCTACAGGATTAACTTTGGTAATGTGAGTTCTAACTGATTGGGTATAGAAGGCTGCATGCACAAAACAAGGTATGAGGAATAGAGAACACAAAAATAAACACACGGTAACAAGACACACGATCACGTTTATTGATGTACACACTTCTGTAGTTTTCTTGATAATGATTAGTATGAAGCATAAGAAGGTATGAATACTCGTACAAGACAAATGATAGAATTGAACAACTAGCATTAAGTGGATCTGGATGGAGCCTAGTCTCCCACTTCCAACGTTCAGGTATTAATCTTCTGATCACTGGCTTTATTCACAAGTTGATATACTGGAGACCATAAATGTTACTTATAGATTCATATTCACTATTAGATTTATCACTGGTAGCTCTGATGCACAAGTAGTAGTTCACGGACTAGATTAGACACGCGTATTTTAGAGCACGGGAATTCTAGTAACCTCAGGGGGGTACTGATCTAAGTTTTATATTCTTGTATCAGAAATACATAGAACGCAAATCAGTGGGCGAACATTCAGATATCACTAGGGTTTCACTTCTATGTAATAATATCTGGATATATGGGTAATTACGAGAGTTAATATCGCCTGTTAATTAATAAACACTGATACGCTTAGCACTTCCTAATGGAATGGTTATATATGAATTATACTGGGCAAAGATATACCCACTTCATAGAAATATTAATAAGTGAGTCTCTAAATAGCACTGTAACACTGTAGCACTGATAGAGTGAATCTTGGGTAGTATTTGATTGGTCTGGTCCTGGTTATCTTGCGTCCGTGATGTTGGGGGCTAACGACTGGTTCCGCGGCCGTCCAGATGGTCCATATGTAGGTCTATCTTGGCTAATTCTAATTGCTGCTGATGCTGAAGCTTAGCTAATTCGAGCTTAAACAATAATTCTGGAGATAACCCTTGAGGAGGTGAAGGTGCTACAATGTTTGAAATTACTGGTGGTCCCCCCAGGGGCAACCCACCCTGCCAGTCACCACCCAACTGTGGACGCGTACTCGGGGTCGGCAAATTACTGGGATGGCTGGGAGTCGAGTGTAGGGGAAGCATGGCCGAAGGGCTCTGAGCACTCAACCCATCTCGCTCACCAGTCACCCTGCCCAGTACACACGTTATCAAGTTATCCCTGGTCATGCTGCTAGTACCCGCATGACCGATAGCTGTGGCCAGGCATTGAAGACCGTACCGATCCATACCCTCCAACCGCTCGCAGTAACAGGCCATTGCAAAAATATCCTAGCATCCTCCTCACAGTTCACCTGATTAACCATTTCATCATACTGCTGTTCCTCAGTTTCGACATTGCATACTGTCTCCATTCTCCTCTGATCCGGTATAAGACATGATGCTCACAAAAAATTCTCACCTCAATATTCAGAAAAGAAGCACCCCAAACTCTTATACCTCAATATACACACAAAAATTCTCGGAAATACTCAAGGGCTATACTATGTTGCAAAAAAAAATATTCTTGCTGATCCCCGCAAAATATTCCCCAAAACAACAAATGTTCCCTGCTAATAAATGTAGGTTCACCAAATCCTAGGTAAGGTCGCCATTTGTTACGACTGAGGTTTAAATATATCAGGGCTCTTATTCATTGGACTAGTAATGGCATAAATGCTACAACGGAAAGCGCTAGATCCAACCTCTGATGTATATTCCCAGTGAACAAAGAACACAAATACTCTACAGAGTTCTATATGCAATAATAGGTTATTAAACTCTCAATAAATGTGCGTCTACTCTAGGCTTAATGTTATGTGAAAACAGCCTATTACTACCTATAACCGAAGGTGCTTGGTTATGGTATGCAAAGTAAAGTGGTAAGAGAAGTTACAGCTTACGTTACTTTAATCAATAAATGTCAGGCACTCCTGCATGAAAGAAAGTGCACTAAAGTCCTTCAACACCAACAAGGAATCTTCTTTAAATGTTAGATGCTATCAAGATGCTCGAATCGGAAATGGAACCCAAAAAGGCCGGCAGCGGAACAATGCTCGTGCAGGCTATGCACACAAAAGGCAGGATATATAATGCAGTCGGGGCCAAGAATATCCTAAACGCTACAACAATAATAATCGCCACGACAATGCAGTATTCCTATCAACAAAAAGAGCCTAAGTCGTTTGTGTCTCCATACATCAAACTAGGCTGCGAAATACTTGTGTAATCATAAACGGGTATGCATAAAAAGAGTAATTGGGTTAATATACTTAATGTCTACTATGACTGATAAAGTCTAGCTGGAGTCAATGATACGAGATACTGGTGCGCATGGCATGCCGCATAGCCTAGTGCAAATCTCAAGTCTGTGTGTCAAATATTACGTTATAGGGAAGGGTAGCTCTCTTGAGAAACCTTATTACCGAAGTATTAAGCGTTCTCCTGGCGTACCTCAAAGATAAACAACCGAGCCTAGAACAGTGCAGAATGGTATAGGCAAAAAGCCCTCATTCGTGCATGCTCTACTCTCAATGGCACACAGACTAGAATTTACTCAATCAACTCCAGTTCTCAGGTATGTCGTGCAGCTTTTAACTAAAGCCAGCACTCATAGGAAACAATACCTTATAATATCAGACTCCTAGTCTAGCATTATCTAATCCAACAGAACACTAATAATTACAGGAAGCAGTACTGAACAATATGAATGCCAACCAATGCTTCGTGATCAACTTATCTTAACAACTAACATACATGGGTTATATCAGACCTTAACGCACAATACAACTGGCCAGCATGAAGCTGATTTTGCAGAGTTAACCAGAGGGGGTATAATATTAATAAAAGGTGGTGAAAGATATGGAAAATGAGAGAGATAGGCAGAGGAAAAGGTTCTCAGGTGCAGAGAGGGGCACAGGTATCCAAGGGATAAGAGGGATGCGTTCTAGAAACCAGATCTGAGGGAGAAAGTGGCGAGGAAGCTGTATATATACTAGCACTAGCTCGAACCGCGTAGAAAAGCGGTAACAAGTCCTCTAACCAATGCTAAAGAAGCTAGCTAAACATGACGTCATCAAGCATGGTAAAAAACTCCTCTAACCAATCCCCGCGAGGCCAGCCAGCTATGACGTCATCGAGTATAGCAAAACACTGCGCGCCTCCCCCCACACTCTGTTCTACTCTCTCTCTCTCTCTCTCAAATCCTATCATTACTACTTAATGATAAAACATATACTTTGCAATCAAATATATAAAGCCCTGACATGGGTGAAAACAAAGAGCCTTTCTGGACTGCCCATGACACAAGCTTTCATATGAAATAAAACACACAACAATACATCAACTGTAGCCACATCCACTGCCCTGGCGATCCTAATGAGTCACTGTAGGACAAGCCATGCGGTTCTAACGGAGTGGTTAACGTCACAGTTAACATATTACTCCTCGGCAGAGGTGGGCAGGTGCGCGCCATTTGGCACTCTGCGATCCGGTGCGCATTACCATTATAGAGGAGTGCGGAGCGAGGAGCGGCAAAATTCTGAAATCGGAGTGCAGGCGGGGAGCGCAGCTAGAAATTCGCGCTCCTTTCTGGTGCTCTGGAGGCGATTTTTCCTGTCAACAACAGGTACAAGAACGTCATTATCGTGTACAGTCATTGTACCGTTCGTACGGTGTTACTCACGGTGTTAGTGAACTGTGATACAGTGATACTATGATAGTGACAGACTGACAGTGTTACAGTTGTTAACTTGTTATTTTTTTTTTTTGGCTTTTGCTAACGCAAAGTAAACCTTACGGGCAAGTTAAGGCTTACGAAGGGGCCTAAGGGTAAGTCTGGCAGTGGTATAGCCCGAGCCTGTCTGACTGTCTGATAGTCAAAAGACACTATAGACTTCAGAGACTGTTATCATTTTATGGTATCGATACTATCGGAATGTTACTTGAATGTATGGGTGGGAGGGTGGTTTGGGGGATGGTGGGGGGAAGGTAGAAGCGTAATTGACTTGTGTTACAAATATGAAGCCGATTGGTGAAGTAGTTTCGCCACCACAGATTTTATTTGTTTTCCTTTTCTTCGTACGGATACGCTGGAAGTGGGTTGTGGGAGGCAGTTGGGGGTGTGGTGGAGGGAAGGCATAAGGGTAAGGCACTTGTCACACAAATATGGAACCGATTGGTGCAATCGTTTCGCCGCCTCAGATTTTCTGTTTTTTTCCTCGTGAGGCGACCGATAGTCAGCGAGTGGGTGGGAGGAGGGGTTTGGGGTAGTGGTGGTGCCGTGGTGGGTATGCAAAAGGGTAAGGTACATGTGGTGAGAAACTAAAAATATGAAAGCCATAGGTGCAGTCGTTTCGCTGCTACGATTTTTTTTCGGCGAGTCAGTATATAATTATATACGGACCTGGCACTGGGCGTGACAACTGACATCTGACAAGACCCTAGTCCCGGCCGTATATATATAATTATTATAAATTATATACCGTCGGACCTGGCAGTTTCGGACCTAGTTTCACAGTTTGGACAGTTTCTGTAATTCTTTATGTCATATCATAGATATCAATGGACAGTCACAATGTCACAAACTCACAATGATATCAATCATATCATTGACATTTGCAATGATATCAATCATATCATTGACATTTGATTCATTGATATGACATAAAGAATAACAGAAACTGAGAAAGTGAGAAACTTAAACAGTTAAACTTCAGAGACACCATGACTTGAGGCTTTTCGAATGATTTGAATTCTTGGAATTTAGTGAAGTGAAAGACAAAGGACAAAGTGAAGGACAAAGGTAAATAATTAAATAACTTCTAGAAGCTGTTTTGTTTGTTTTGTTTTTTATATACCTATTTTTGGGAGTGCGGAGCACAGGAGCGCGGAGCAGGAAGCGCATCGGGTCTGCTGACAAAAGGAGCGTGTGAGCGTTGCCGCATTACCTTATGTCTGATGAGCGCGGAGCGCTACCGCATTACCGGTCCCACCGGAGCGCGCCCACCTCTGCTCCTCGGATGGAAGAACATACATAGATTTATGGGGGCGGTTGGTCTTCAGAAACTTAGTCTGGCAAGACAAGGTGTAGGACACGAGGGGTAGTGGATACGCGAGGTGGGGGAAGGGTTAGCAGTTAAAAGCGATAGGCAGGTGTGGTTTGGAGCTGCTTAGCCCTGCGGGCTTCGGCCTGTCTGAACTGGTTGGCTTGGTCACCTGGTCCTTCGGGCTTCTTGTTCTGGGGCATTTTACTTTTCTCCTTTAGTTGAGTTACTTCAACCTCTGCAGTTGTCTTTGAGTTAGCTGTGGGCAGAAAACTAATTTTGGAGAGGTACTTGTAAGAGTGAGAGAACTCTCTTTCTTATTGCTAATCTGGCAACCTCTGCATCATATGAGTCTGAAGGGGTTAATGCTATTTATGGTAAAATAACGATGTTAGTGATTGGAAAAGCTCAAATACGTCAGCACAGGAGTGTGGTGTCTCATACCCCCCCCCCCCCCCCCCCCCATGCGCACTTCTTAGGTTAAATGAGCTCCTCAACTTATTTAACCCCTAACTAGCGGCGCGCAACATAAGTCGAGTATAATAAATCTGGACTATCTGGCGGCGCTCGACATAGGTCGTGTGGCAATTTCAGCACGTAATGTTGCTGAGAGAGAGAGACAAGTGGTGGCAGGAGAGTAGCGAGCGTATGACTGCTCCAGACCACCGCGGCGAACGTACTGACACGAATCCCACCTCCTCCCTCCCTCTCTACATACTGAATTGTATGGGGAAAGTACCGAATTACATGCTTTTTGCACTCGCGTTGCGCGGTTGTTGCAAGAAAACTAGCCATCATAAAAGGATCGTTATGGTGTCATTGGAAAGCTCTGTTTATGCCCTTTCAGGGATAGATACTTGTTTTACACTCTGGGTCTTATTTAGGCATGAAAATGATCACGTAAACAGCCCTATTTTAGCTAAAAACACCCCGCTGGGCGGTACATATAAATAAACCGCTAGCCCGCTAATCTAGTGTTAAGAGTGTAATAAAACTTTCAAAGGATAATTGAATTACTTTTATATAATGTAAACGAATTTCAAGCACAAACATGTTAACTATTACTTACAATATCCTAGGTAAGACTATAGTTTTTAAGTTGGAGGTAGGACTCATAAATTTCGACCTGTCAAACCCCCTTGAGGTGGGCACTTGTCGCTAAGGCCTCAGAATCAGGGTGTCACACTAGAGACCCGGTACAAGCAATTATTAGGCCAAATATCAGCATTATACTAGATTCACAAAGTTAAAGTTATGCTTTGCAATTAACTTTATACACCTGGAAGTGATTAAATGGCCAAAACAAGTAAACTTCACCTGCACAACACTTGCCTCCAAGAAACACTACACAAACACCTGGACCTGTTCCTCATGCCCCTCCCTCTCCCAGTCAAATCCCTCACCTAAAACCCGTCCACCTCTCCTCCCCAGCCCACCTAACCTTCCCATATCATCCACTCCCCCCCCTAAAACCCGTCCACCTCTCCTCCCTAACCCACCTAACCTTCCCATACCATCCACATCCTCAACTCAACACACCACACCCCATCCTAATCCATTCCAACCCCCATCTCCTGCTCCCCAATCCCCACCCCACCTCACCCATCCCAACCCCCAGCCCCTCCCTCACCCCCACCCCCACCCCATCCTCGTGCAGCAGCACCCAACATACATCGTGCACATAACATTAACATTCTTCAACTGAACATAGATGGCATCAACACAAAGAAACACGAACTCTCACACTTCATCAAACAACACAACATACACATTGCCATCTTACAAGAAACAAAACTCCGCACAACACAAAAAACACCCACATTTCATAATTTCACCACCATCAGACAAGACCGGGCTGTCGGCGGGGGCGGTGGACTCATCACCCTGGTACACAAAGAAATATCATACATAGTAACCAGTGTACAAACCAAATCCCTCCTCCCCCCAAATGATAACACAACAGAAATACAATCAATTAAAATACGCACTGGCAACAACTCCAACATAACCATCATAAACACATACATCCCTCCCCAAACATCCCCTACAGTACCAAATGAATACAGACCACACTTACAACACATCACAAACACCCCACACACCCCACACATCATCCTGGGTGGCGACTTCAACGCCAAGACGTCGGCCTGGTTTGTCGACAACCCCGACACAGACAGAGGGCTGGTACTACAAAACTAAACCGATAACCTCATCATCCTTAACGACATCCATCACATACCCATATTCCTCACCAAGCCCTCTATAACCCATCATCTCCTGACATCACCTTTTGCTCCCCAGAACTCGCCCCCACAACATCCTGGAGGGTGGTCAGAACCTTAGGCTCTGACCACCTCCCGATCATTATCACCACCAAAACCAGACTCACCCCAGCTAGCCACAAACACACATACACCAATTATAAAAGAGCTAACTGGGAAGCATTCACAAATGAGACAGAACAACACTTCACAACTCTAAACAGTACACCCATCATTAACATCAACAATGCTGTACACATACTCAATAAAACGATCCAAAACGCTGACAAGAAACACATTCCAAGAGGTAACAGGAAAAGACACAACCCCAACTTCACACCAGAAATTCAAAACCTCATCAGACAACGCGACATACTGAAACACTCCCCAGCACCCCACACACAAGACATCACACAACAAATTCAAGCACTCAACACCCAAACTAACAACAAAATGCAAGAACAACAAAAACTAAATTGGAATAACTTCCTACAAACACTTGATCACAAAACAAACCCCAAAAAACTCTACAAAACACTAAACAGCATCACACTTTCCAACAGCAACACAACACAATCACATGCTGCAATCACAACAACAGACTCTACTCCTTCATGTAAACAACAAGCAAACACTCTCATCAATCACTTTTCACATGTCAGCCACCTAAAACCTCACAAAGACGACCGACGTGTCATCCGACGTAAGAGACAATTCCCCACAGACCCTGACTATACACCCTTCACCAATCACCAGACAAAGCATATCATCAACAATCTCAAGCACTCACCCGCCTGTGGCCTAGACAACATAAGCAACATACACCTCAGACACCTGGGACCACAAGGCATACAAGCACTCACTAACATATCAAACTACAGCTATTCACACAACACAATACCAGACATTTGGAAGCATGGTATCATCATCACATTCCCCAAACCCAACAAAGACCCCACGCTACCCTCCTCGCACCGCCCCATCACACTTCTTTGCTCCCCCTCCAAAGTCATGGAACGCCTAGTATTACAACTAATTACACCTGACCTACCCCTAGCTCCAACACAACATGGCTTTAGGCCACTGCACTCCACAAACACTCTTCTCACAGACCTTACACAAAGAGCTTTCGACGGCATCAACTCAGCTAGACCACCACACAGATCACTATTAGCCACACTCGACATTAGTAAAGCCTTCGATGCCATCCCCCGCCACAACCTAACAAACAAAATCTACAACACAAACATGCACAACAACACAAAAAGGTGGCTGGCCAACTTCCTAGCAGGCAGATGTGCACACGTATCTTTTGCCGGTCAGTCATCTAAAATCAGAAACTTTCCAAACGGAGTCCCACAAGGATCCGTCCTATCGCCCGCACTCTTCAATCTGTACATGCACGATATAACTACACCCAATACGCCCCAAATAAACTTAGCCTCCTATGCAGATGACATAACACTCACATGCACACACCATGACCCAAAAAGCAACAGATCTCCTTCAACCCTATCTCAACACACTACATGGTTGGTGCACTACAAACAGACTTAATCTAGCCCCAGCCAAATCCACCGCAACCCTGCTCACAAGTTGGACAGGAGAACACGAATACATCCCTCAACTCACCATAAACAACACACCCCTAACACATACACACACACCCAAAATCCTAGGAGTAACATATGATACTCATATGACATTCAAACAGCACACCACAAACATTAAAAAGAAACTGACACCCAGACTTAACGCCCTCAGGTCACTTGCTCACACAAAATTTGGACACAACAAAGAAACTACCACCACAGTATATAAACAATACATAAGATCAGTGATGGAATACGCAAGCCCAGCCTGGGCTTCTAACCTAGCTGAAACACATCATAAGACCTTACAGACTATTCAAACAAAGCCCTGAAGATCATTACAGGCTGCACAGCTACTTCACCCACAGATCACCTACATCAAGAAACCAAAATTCTCAAAGTCAAAGACCATCTGGACATGAGAGGCACTCAATTCCTGGCAGCAGCCTCCACGAACCAAGACCACCCACTAAACTACATGGCAACACACCCACAGACACCAAGAAATATCAAAACAACACCCAGCACACGGTATCACACACAATTATTGTCCTCTCTCCCTCCCTGCCCACCCCGAACCAACTTCCAGAAGCACATCCATACTCATATCTCTCACCGATCCATCCACTCACTCACTCACAGACAACACGCAGCTGCATGCACGACCTCCCGAAATCCATCCTTCCGAATCCTCCCTTCCTCGCGAGGACAGAGTCCACCTGGCCAGGCTGAGATGCGGACACCATCCAGCTCTCCTGAGCTATCAGAAGAGACTGGATGACTCCGTTGTCGACGCCTGCCCGGGATGTAACACAGCACCCCATACCATTAAACACATCATAGAAGACTGCATTTCACACAACCACTTACGCCAACAACACAATCTACACTCAATGAGAGCTCTGTGGGAAAGCCCGATCGTGGCCATGGCCTTTCTCAGGGACTCGGGGCTGTTCGGCCAGGCAGCTTAGGGAACAACAACAACAACAACAAGTAAATTTCATTCTAATTCCAAAACAACATTGCTCCGATTGTGACACCCCTTTTCTAAACTTAATATAACAATACCAAACAATTATATTTAATATGTAAAGTTAGAATAATGACCCTCGTACCTATGAGACACCATTGGGCCTTTTTAATTATTTATTTTTTTAGTCATTACAATTTAATATATGTCAACTGATATCTTAATCAAGATAATAACAATACCGAACATTTCACCTAATCTCAACACTGACTGGGTTATTATTGGGCTTAAAGTGAGTGAACAGTAAAAGTCTTGGTGTAAATATTGCCAAAATTAAGCCTAGTCAATTTAGACCACTTACACTACTGTATCAAACGCTTTTTGTAGATCAAGAAGAACCATACCGGTGTAGTTACCTTTAGACATTTCTTTACGAATGTGATCTGTTAAGTGGATGAGACAGAAGTCTTTAGAGTACATGCATCTGAAACCTGATTGAAACTTATAGAATAGATAATTTTCTTTGAGGTAGTGTTCAATTTGGGTGTATACAGCTCTTTCAAGGATTTGTAATACAATACATAATATGCTAACTGGTCTGTAGTTGCCAACATCTAGTTTATTTCCTTTCTTGAATAGAGGGTTTACAATAGCTTCCTTCAGTTCAACAGGTACAGTGTTGGTGTTAATTGACAGGTTGATGATGTGGGTTAGGGGACCTGCTATACCAATGGCTCCATCTCGTAGAAATTTGGCAGGAATGTTGTCTGGTCCTGTTCTTTTATGTACATTTAGGTTAGAGAGCTCGTCAAATGTGTATTTTGGTGTAACATTTGCAATCCAAAAGTGTTCGGGTGTATGCCTTTATCCCTGTAGAAATTTCGAAAGGTGGCCGTTGTTGTCGTGTATTTATTGAGTGGTTGCGGTAGGTTCTGTGCAAGTGTATTTGCTATGGAGGTGAAGGAGTTGAAGTAGGTTGAATTTTGTCGTTTATCGTGGCAAACCTGATCATTAATGTTGAGACTTGAGAGCAATATTAGTGTTAGACGAATCCCTTGCCTTGTTGCTGTAGCCTGTTGTTTTTAAGTGCCTCCATAGTTTTTTTGGGGTTATTCTGATATATTCCTCTGCCTTACTGTGGAAATAATTAGATTTCGCTGATTTAATTTTCCTGCTTAGTTTATTCCTAGCCCTGTTGAACTCATGTTTCAGACCTTGATCCTGTCTGTTTCACTAGCCTTTTTAACAGATTGTCTCTATGTTCCAGATGGTGTAGTATGTCATTGTTGATCCATGGGTCTGCCCTTGCTTTAATTCGTATGTCTTTCAGAGGATCTATTTCGTCTAGGATGTTTGTGATGATGGTTCTGAAGCCAACCCATGCGTCATTAACGACTTTAACGTTTGTATTTCCAAACACTGGAGACCAATCTGTTTCCATAAAATGTCCAGAAATTTATTTGTTGTAGTTTCTGAGTGACCTTGTTTTGATGACCTTGTGATTCTTTAGGGTAATTTTTGGAGTTTTACGTGTGTATATGTGACGAAGTGATCAATTATCCCAGTCTGTATAACCCCTGATTGTGATATTTTGTCCTCTCTGTTACAATTTATATGGTCTAATATTGTAGCAGCGTTCTCAGAGATACGTGTGGGGGTTGTGATGAGTTGTTTGTGATTGTGCATTGTCAGTGGGTGCCTATATTCTAGTACAAGCCTATTATTTAGTTGCTTGTAACACAAGTTAAAATCCCCTAGTATAATAGATTCATTCCGGGGGTCTAGTAATGACAAAGTTCGTTCAAATTTGGTCAAAAATTGTGTGTCGTCTGGTGGCCTATAGCACACTCCAATTGTGATGGGTTTTGTCCTATAGGCAGGTGTAAGTCAATCCAAAGAGCTTCGTGGTTTTCTACATGGAGGTCGTTCCTAATTGTGTGTGTGAGGTTGTGTTTTACATACAGGCATATACTCCTCCCCCTTGTCTATTACGATCATTACGAACCATATTGAAACCTTGAATATTTATTTCACCATCGTTTATACTAGAGTCCAGCCAGGTTTCTGTAATTGCAATTATTGAAGCTTTGGTCTTATCACCTAATAATTTTATTTCTGACACTTTATGATACATTGATCTGGCGTTGAGGTGGATAAAATGGAGCCCTTTGTTGGTGAAAACTCTATATTCATCTTCGAAATTGTCCTGGCTGGATTCTAAGTTGTCATATGGTTCATTTACATTAACATACGGTAATAAATGCAAGGCACACTTATTGCATAAAAACTCATGTTCTTTCCTGTCGATCTTCTTAGAAATGCACTTCATGTGAGCTAGTTTTACACTTTACAGAGTTTTGGATTCTCTGACGTCGTGATTCACAAATATCACAAATGTGCCGATTTTGTACAGCTGATGTACATTTAGCACACTCCACTTTGTTTCTACTATTAATGTAAGTCCATCAATTATGTACAATTTCATTACAACTATTGCATTGTGAAAGTGTACTCCTATTGTTGAGTCCAATACTATACATAATTTCCTCTTACTGTTTATCGTACGTCTGGAGGTGTGGTTTGGCCCGGACCGATCAGCTGAGTGGCGGCGGCGTGTGAGCGAGGGAGGGGGAGAGGGTCTAGCTATGCCTACTCCTTGGCCCATCGCCCCCACCCGTGACCCGTACCTGTACCTCCCCGCGCCTGCACGGTTGTGGTTGGATGCTGTTGTTGTCCTTGGTCGTTGTTGCTATTTCACTGGTGATGCGATTGTCGTTGTTGTTGTTCAACAACAACCGCATCACCAGTGAAATAGCAACAACGACCAAGGACAACAACAATGAGCTAATGTGGAAGAATACGCACAGATAAAGCATGAATTTGAATCACTGGTGATGCGGTTGAGAGAGCTACCTGCTTTTTTAGTTCTGGTTGCATGTTGAGCTACTTGGGTCGTCGATATCTGTGGTAGTGACTAGTGATGGTCCAGTTGAGGATAGTGTTGTGTTGGTAGGGTGGTGGCACTGAGGAGGTGGCTGCCCGGCGGCCCTGGGTGTGTGTGTGAGCGTGAGGGGTGCCCGCTTGTAACGAATTTTACTGCTAGGCACTATTGAAATGTCGGTGTTTGCCTTACTTGTTTGGTGGTGAGGTTTCTTCAACGTTGAACTAGGGCCTGGGTTGGTCTCTACATCTCCGCAGCTAATTAGAGTGTAGCACAGCAGGTGTTGTAGCAAGGTCGTGCCAGAGTACTTGTCAAGACGCGGTGCCTTCCTGATGTATGAAATTGACCAGGCAGGAATGGTGACAGAAATTTCCTTTGTGTGTGTTTTCTGTGTGACGAAGTCCCTCAATACTTGCTTAGTGTTGACCTGGTACACTACCGGTCCCCTCTGCACCTGTATGTCGGCACAGCCCCTCTGGATGTTGAGAAGGATGATACATAGGGAGAGAGCTATGCCCACCCCCTTCAATCCTCCCGCCATCTTGATACCTTCACCTGGGGTATCAGGGGTAATGTGATTGTAGATTCTGCGGCTTCACTGATACACTCCTCCCCTGCCCTGGAGCCCCTCCCTCTCCCTCCCTCCTCCGTTTCCAGGCTAGCTTTTGCCCGTTGCCAGACGCTCTGGGATACCTCCCTAAGAGGTGATCTCTCCCGCACCGCTCTTGGTCAGTACAGGCTAGATTCTGCCCCTCACCCTTGGTCAAGTTCCCCCCTCCGCCCCCTTGACACTGCCCTCCGTCTCCACATTGGCAATGTTGGTCTGGCCTTTTACCTCTTCCGCCTGTGCTTGGTTCCTGAACCTTTCTGTCCATGGTGCCGGACGGTGCAAGAGACGGCCGGTAGAGCACTTCCTAGGCAGCTTCTACACTGCCCTCGGTTCTACTCCCATAGGACCCTCTTCCGCTGCAACCTCCGCTCCTTAGTGGTCTCTGACTTCACCCTCCCCATCCTGCTGGGGGGCCGTGGACTGGATCCGGCCCTCCGTGACCGGGTGCTCCAATACACCAATATCTTCCTGCGGCATTCGGGTTGTATCAGCCGCCTGTGATACTGTGGAGATCGGTTTTTACACCATACCCGAAAGAGGATTTATGGAGCTCCGATCTTACTCTCAACCATCTGAACAATTTTACCAACACACCTAAACTTCGTTAAATGCGGAAATAGCCTCACGAAAATATCATGCCCTGGTGGGGGCACGAACTCTCGACCCTTGGGTGTGAGGCAGACACCTTACCAGTTAGACCAATAGAGATATCCCACTTGACCTGTTCGGCTCAGGGTATTTCCGCATCCGAGGTCTGTTTAGGATAGCCTATTTTCACTGACTTTACACTACTTCACCTTCCGGGAAGCGA
This sequence comes from Paralithodes platypus, assembly GCA_032716605.1. Taxonomy (NCBI): domain Eukaryota; kingdom Metazoa; phylum Arthropoda; class Malacostraca; order Decapoda; family Lithodidae; genus Paralithodes; species Paralithodes platypus. The sequence continues at coordinate 136,623,430 of CM064487.1, forward strand.
AAGCTCCGAACAGAGAGGAACAAGCTTGAGCCGAATCGACCGAGAGTCCGTCAGAGAGATGAACGGGAATGGTGAGTCAACTTCACTGAGCGATGCTACAAACTGCCCAGTTGGCAACTCGCTTGGGCGGCTGGCAACTCCACAACCCAACCCAACCCAATCGAGTCTCACAATACTCCCTGCTCTCTCCTCTCTCCTATCCTCTTCCTTGTCTTGTGGGGATCGGTTTTTACACCATACCCGAAATAGGATTTATGGAGCTCCGATCTTACTCTCAACCATCTGAACAATTTTACCAACACACCTAAACTTCGTTAAATGCGGAAATAGCCTCACGAAAATATCATGCCCTGGTGGGGGCACGAACTCTAGACCCTTGGGTGTGAGGCAGACACCTTACCAGTTAGACCAATAGAGATATCCCACTTGACCTGTTCGGCTCAGGGTATTTCCGCATCCGAGGTCTGTTTAGGATAGCCTATTTTCACTGACTTTACAATACCTTACCTGTGTTGGTCTGTGGCAGGGTTAATTGGGCCTGCCCACTATGCACACAACCCTCCAATCCAGAAACAAGAACAAGAAATTCAAGAATACTGTAGCGTTGGAAGTCCCGCTCTTGAACGCATCCCTGGCACTGGCAGGTTAAAGGTCAAGAGCATCCCAAGTTTAAAATACTGCACGATTCCCAGAGCTGGGGGTAATTCTGCATAACAACAACAACTGTTATTTTAAGTTTAATTATTTTATTGTTGTATTTTAATGGTTTATAAGTGTGTATTAGGCTAGCCAGTAAACATTTATCACCAACCAGTTACGAGTTTTTCATATAGGCTAGGCCTCGGCCTAATTTTTTTTTTTTTTTCTTTGATAGACCTAGGCCTAGAGTCTTGACTCTAGACAGTGTTGTTTAGCCTAATACCGATGACGGTAACATTTTTGGTTCAATGTTATTTTAATACCACAAACTTTGTTGATATATTTGAAGATAAATATTGAATCTATATGCTCTAAAGATCATAAGAAAATTTGTTTTAACCCTCGGCAAAACCTAATAAAAAAGTATGGTACTAAAATGTCTTTTTCGTAACAAGGTTGTCAATACAGTATAGTGTTTGGAAATAATTACAACCCTCGGCGAAACCGGTTTCCCTATTATACTGTACAACGATCTTAAGACACAGCGCCCGATAGTGGGGAGGGCTATGAGTATGAAGTACAGGGAAAGTGAGGGGTTAAATGCGTAAAACGGCAATTTAAACGTATTTTAGCAAAACTTGGCTCGGGTTTTAAGGTATTTCAAAGGCCTAAAACCCAATATTTCGAAAACCCGAGCCAAGTTTTGGCCAAAGCTGGCTCGGATTTTGTGAGTTGTATACAACAAAATTACAGTAACCTCATTTAGAAATTTGGCTCAGGTTTCCCTAAATTGCAAAGCCATAAAACCCGAATTTTGGAAAACCCGAGCCAAGTTTTGGCAAAACATGGCTCGGATTTTGCGAGTTTTATGAGTAAACCAATTACAGTAACCTAATTTAGAATTTTAGCTCATGTTTCCCTAAATTGCAACCCCCAAAAAGCATAATTTTGGAAAACCCAAGCCAATTTTTGGCAAAACTTGGATCGTATTTTGAGAATCGAAGAAGACTAACTAAATGTCGGAAATCGGCTCATGATTTCCCTAATTGCAATGACATATAGCCTAACCAGATTATCGAAAACGTAGCACTTATTTAAATCATAAATATCTTCTATGCATACGCAAAAAGGAGACTCAGGAACACCTCAACAATAGGACCACTTGCAAAACCTACGGGCGAACTTGAGAGTGACCCAACCGAAATGGCCAAGATACTCAAACAGCAGTACGAAAGTGTCTTCAGCCCGCCAAATGAAGACAAGAAAATCGATAATGCAACGACCTTCTTTGACAACGCTCCAGGGACACCACATCAACTCTCCTCGGTAACAGTATCAACAGAGGACATAATAGCAGCCATCGACAAGATTGGACCAAACTCTGCGGCAGGACCAGACGGCTTTCATGCCGAACTGCTAAAAAACTGCAAACATCAGCTAGCCTTGCCTCTAAAACTGCTGTGGAGCAAGTCCCTCCAAACTGGATATGTACCACAATCCCTAAAAGAAGGTACTGTCACACCAATACACAAAGGGGGCAGTAAAGGCATAGCCGAAAATTACAGACCAGTGGTGCTGACGTCACATCTTATTAAAATCATAGAGAGAACAATACGAGCTAAGATGGTCAGCTACCTGGAAGATAACGAGGCATTCAACGAGGGTCAACATGGCTTTAGACAAGGCCGCTCCTGCCTTTCACAACTACTATCACACTACGACAAAATCCTACAGGATATTCAAGACGGAGAAAATGTAGACGTCATATATCTAGATTTCGCCAAAGCTTTTGACAAGGTGGACCATGGGATCCTTCTACATAAACTCAAATCACTGGGAATAGGGGGAGACCTTGGAAGATGGCTCCACAGCTTCATCACCAACAGAAAACAAAGAGTCACGGTTCAAGGAAGCCTATCAGAAGCAGGTGGGGTCATCAGCGGAGTACCACAAGGATCAGTACTGGGACCTCTCCTATTCCTCATCATGATAGGAGACATCGACAGGGACCTGGAACACTCAACAGCCTCATCGTTTGCAGACGACACCAGACTCATGAAGAAAATCACCTCACAACATGATGCACAGCTACTACAACAAGACTTGGACAAAATCCTGAAGTGGGCAGAAGAAAACAACATGGCCCTAAACGGAGACAAGTTCGAGCTTCTAAGGTACGGGAACAAAAGAGCACTACAAAACGACACCAACTACAAAAGTGGACAGCAAGAAATTACCGCCAGGGACACAGTGAAGGACTTGGGAGTAAATATGAGCAGTGACGCCACTTTTTCCCAGCATATTACCAAAGCCACAACAACAGCAAAACAAATAGCAGGCTGGATCCTGAGAACCTTCCACACAAGAAATGAGAGGTGTATGTTAACACTGTGGAAGTCACTGGTCCTACCACGACTGGAGTACTGCTCTCAGTTCTGGTCTCCCCAAAAAGTAGGAGAAATAACAGAAATTGAAGCCACCCAGAGGACATTCACCAGTAAAATCCATGGGTTTCAACACTTTAACTACTGGGAGAGACTCAAGGAGCTGCAGCTGTACTCACTTCAAAGACGTAGGGAGAGATACATCATCATCTACGTCTGGAAGATTTTGGAAAAAAAAGGTACCAAATCCAAACATCCAAGAGACTCAACACCAAAGGCGAGGGAGGCTGTGCTATGTGAGGACTACGCCGGGATCAACACAAAAAATCAAATCCCTGATCCATCACAGCTTTACATACAATGGAACCAGACTGTTCAACTGTATACCAACCCCTCTCAGGAACATGACCAGGGTGTCTCCAGACACCTTCAAGAAACACTTGGACATGTGGCTGGCCAAAATACCGGACCGGCCACCAACACCAGGATACCCCAGCACCAACTCCAACCGACTTCTGGAATGGAGAGTGGAAGAAAGGGAGCTGCCTGGTCGCAGTGGAGCCCCAGCTCAACTGTGTCACTAACGGACGGAATACAACAAAGTGTAACAAAGTGTAAGTGTATCCAGTAACATAGACCTAGTACATTGGATACAAGCCTAATCCATACCTAATGCCTACAATGTGTCCGTAGTACCTAGTAGGCCTACGTGGGATACAACATGGCGGTTGGGCCGGCGCCCATTTAGTAGCCTACCGGTATTCGGCCGTATCTGTAAATACGAATGCGAGTCACTTCGAGCGAATTCCTGATCAAGCGGATGCACAATCTAACCTAATTAACCTAACCTAACCTAACCTAACCCAACCTATGGGCAGGTGGAGTTAGTGTTGACTAAAAAGCTGGTGGACAGACCTCGGGAGACAGGTGAAAATGGCGTGTGTACGAGAATCGGTGCCGTCTATAGGAAGGTATTGACAACCATGTTACGACAAAATTCCATTTTAGTAGGCCTACCATATATTTTTATTAGGTTTTGCCGAGGCTTAAAAAACATTTTCATATTATGTTTAGAGCATATAAAATCCATATTTGTTTTCAAATATTGCAAAATAATTGGTGACCAACTTATTTAGTTATACTAGAAATTTTGGAAATTTTTTATTTTAACCCTCCAGCCCCGGCTACGCATTACATAAATATTCCCCGAAACCCGGGTGTTTTGGCCGAAAAACGTCTAGGCTAGGCTACCGTATATTTGTTATTCTGACTACTTCCCGCATTCCCACGCATCCCCAAGCGTAGCTGTGTTATATACCTGTAGAATGGCGTTAAGTAGAGCTCTCCAAGTCAACTGGTTGAGTTGTGATGATGATTTCATTGGAGATAACTTTATGGCAAAAACAGCCACTTTACACTACTTTTCGATACTTAACAACAACATACAGGCACACACGAACAAGCGACGCTCTCCTTCTTGTGGCCGGAGATGCGGGGCGTCGGTCCAGCCGGCTGTTGTTTACATGCGTCGGACCGACGCCTCGCACACCAAGCTCGCAGGCTTTGACCTCATGGGTGTTTAAGAGCCCTTCCGGGTAGCTCGTGTATGCTTTTTTATGGGCGTTCAAGAGCCCTTCCGGGAACAGAGGGTTAATACCACGAATTTTCCGAGTGTTTTTTATAAACAAAATAGGTCATTTGCATCAATATATAGTATTTGTAATTAATTAGAAATCTCGGGAAAACCTATTTTCCCCATTAGGCCTATCGATCAATGTTGAGACACACCCCCCAATAGTGATTTGAAAAGACATTAGCCTAACCTAACAACCTTACCTAACCTAACCTAGTATTATGGGTGGGGGCTGCCGCCCCCACACCCCCGCTGGTTGAGTGCTCCCTTAATAAAAAAATAAAAAAAAATTTGCTGTTGATTATACGAATGTGAAAGAAAAGTCGATGAAGTCTATGGTGTTTACTCAAAAAAAAAAAAGCTTTTTTTCAGCTTGATTGTACATTGATAACGGGAAAGTTTCCGTATTGACAACCTTGTTACGAAAATTAAATTTTAGTACCATACTTTTATATTAGGTCTTTCCGAGGGTTTAACACATTTTCATATGATCTTTACAGCTATCGATGACTGAAAGTACCGTACAGTACTGTAATACATTTCAGCTCTTAATGACATATGTAGCAATGATGTATATGCTCTACCGGACCTATTAGGCCTAAAAAGATCGATGGGCTAACTGTCGGTCCAAAACATCAGTATAACCAACTAGCCGTTGCATGCCAGTTTAAACCTATGCGAAAAAATCTTTTACTTTATGTTACTTTGCGATCACCCATTAAGATTCCCGAGTTAGCTGTGGTCCGCTCCTTTATATTGTCCCAACCAACCAACTAACCTTAATGAACAGAGGAGGTACTGGGCTGCCTGGCTGGCCGCTGGAGGCTCGATCACCACTCATCTTGGTCAACAGCTGGTGGATTTTTGTTTCGAATTTTTCCATGTAAAACAAGTGTATGTGCATTTCAAAACTAGCTGTCCTTGTCAGCGTATTTGGAACACTGGTTATTGCACTTTGGACAGTTTACACTTATTGGAAGGCAAAAATGTCTTAAGCAGCCTCAGTGTTTTTAAAGACGGTGGAAAAAGCTTTGATCGGCTCACACCCTCTACACAAGCTGGCCAGAATCAAACTGATAGCTTATATCCCGGGCCACCTGTTTTCCAAATCATGGCATCACCTGATTGGTCGATAGACATCACGTGTCAGTGAACTCGAGTACTCTTGGCATGAATTAGGTAGGGTGATTACTTTGGCCACGACGCCACCAGTATAGTTCATTGCATTCGCCACCAGATGTCTCAGTTGTTGACTGACAGTCACGCAAAACAGCTCTCCCAGAAGAAGACGAAAAAGAAGAAGTATAAACAAACCCTTAAAACTTAAATATCCATATAATATGTATTATGTTAGTTTACTGGGAATTACACCTACATCAAAAATTTGGGAAAATATCGCTTAATCACATGCTATTGAGCTTAATTTTTTACCAATATTGTAGCGCCTCCTGAATATTGACCCAAACATCAAACAAAACCTCAGCTACTTTTTAAATTACGCCAAGCGGTTTCTAAAGTCATGCAGCCCAATTGGACCCTTAGTAACATCCGAAGGAGAGATAAAAGAAGACCCAGAAGAAATTTGTAAACAACTAGCTGAGCAATACCAGTCAGTATTCAGTGAACCAGAAGAATCAAAGAAAATACAAGACCCAAGGACGTTCTTCTCCTGCCCACAACAAATAGTCCTACCTGAAAACACCAACTTGCTGCAGGACATAAATTTCTCAGAACAGGACATTACCACGGCAATTGAGGAGCTAAAACCAAACTCAGCACCAGGACCAGATGGTATACCAACCAATGTTCTGATCAAATGCAAAGATGCTCTGGCACACCCCTTATATCTCCTGTGGCGCCACTCATTAGATACCGGTACAGTACCTGAAGAAGCAAGGAAAGCCATAATAACTCCCAATTCACAAATGGGGAACCAAGGGATTGGCAAAAAATTATAGACCAATTGCCCTAACCTCGCACTCTGTAAAAATCTTTGAAAAGGTTATTAGAAATAACATTTATGCCTTCCTTGACGAACGAAATCTCTTCAACACTGGCCAACACGGGTTTCGTAAAGGAATGTCCTGCTTGTCCCAACTCCTTGCCCACCATGACAAACCACTTCACCACCTAGCAGAGGGCAATAATGTCGACACCGCCTTCCTCGATTTTGCCAAGGCGTTTGACAAGGTCGACCATGGCATCCTTCTGCACAAGCTGAGAAGCCTAGGCATATCTGGGAAAATAGGAGTGTGGATCTACAACTTCCTTACAAGAAGAACCCAGTCCATTTTAGCAAATGGGCCACATCAGCAGAGCACAGTGTTGAGAGTGGTGTCCCCCAAGGCTCTGTCTTGGGACCTCTACTGTTCCTCATTATGATAGGGTACATAGACAAAGAAATAGCACATTCCACACTTGCCTCGTTTGCTGACGATACCAACATCAGCAAAAGTATCAAAACCAGGGAAGACGTCAATCTTCTCCAAGAGGACCTCAACAAAGTTTACAACTGGGCAAAGGAAAACAACATGACCTTCAACGATGGTAAATTCCAGCTGCTCAGAAGTGGTACCAACCAAGAGATCCTCCAAAACACCTCTCTGCTCGCAGGTGAAAATCAGGCAATCGACACAAGCTCACACGCAAAATGCCTTGGGGTCCACCTAAGTAATGACGGCACCTTCAAACACCACATAGAACAAACCATCAAGAAGGCCAGAAGAATTGCTGGGTGGATCCTCAGAACCTTCTTTTCCTGTGAGGAGGAGTGCATGATGACACTGTGGAGGGCACTTGTCCAGCCTATCCTAGACTATTGCAGTCAACTTTGGTCTCCCCACATGGCAAAGGACATACAGGCTCTCGAGTCTGTACAGAGAGCCTACACCAGACAAATAAAGGGCATGAAAGAACTCTCCTACTGGGACTGTACTCCCAGCAACGACGTAGAGAGAGATATACCACCATCTACACTTCGAAGATAATTGAAAAACTGGTACCCAGCCCTTCCAACACCAACGAGGTGGAAGCATACTTCAACCAGAGGACTGGTCGCATGTGTGTAAGAAAAATCCCACCCTCGCAAGCACCAGCATGGATCAAGACTCTCCTCTCGTCCAGTCTGCCCTACAATGGTCCCAAAACCTTCAACTGCCTGCCACAGAAAATTCGGGACCTTACCAGCTGCTCTGTAAAATCCTTCAAAGCCCGACTAGACGACTTTCTGAGGACGGTACCTGACAAGCCACCGGTACCGGGATATACATCATTCTGCAGAGCGGCTACAAATTCATTACCGGACCAAGTGGACCTGCAACACAGGGACGCTGGGTTCGGAGGGAGTGTTGGAACACCATTGCTCTGAAGAATCTCTTCGCAACATCTACAAGTAACAAGTAAGTAAGTAAGTAATATTAGATTAACATAACATAACATTTTTGCCTGAACTAGTCATTGTTTACCTGGGAAAGAGAGGGCAGGGACCTGTCCCTGGGTGACCCATAGTGCATTTTAAGACTGTTATTTCTCAGTAAATACTGATTTCCGCACTTCAATTAAACATCCTACAAGTTCTAACCTGAACAGTTTTTAATAGCCTAGGTTACTTGAGGATATTTTAACGGGACCATAGGTAAACAATTATCCCGATGACCGTCGCATTTTAGTATTTTCCCATTATCCATCAATCTAAAGACACGGCCCCCGATAGAGTGGGGAGGGCTATGAAGATCATGGAAATTGCGGGTACTTATTACCGAAACTAGCCTACCACTAATTATTTCTCAATATTTGATGGCTATTATAGAATAAGGTTGTTGCAAAGATCATATTAAAATGTGTTTCAACTTCCGGAGATACATTTTACATGCACTATACTGTATAAAGTACAGTACTGGACTGTAAAAACAAAAAACTCTCCCTATAATTTTCCCTATTGATAATTGACAGCAGTGAAACTCTTATTAAGCCCCTTAGGCTACTGTTAAAATAGATGCTGATTTCAATAATTCATGGGGGGTTGAGGGGGGGCTGCAAATTCCCCCCCCTCAACCCATCATGTACCCAAAGGCAAAACAAAATGTATATTTAGGCTACTCTGAAAATTACTTGCATCTGAGTGTTCTAAGATCGTTGGTCCGAGTTGGATAATGGGAGAAATAACGGGCTCACAGGAACTGGATGAGAAACAAGGGTACAATAGCTGAGGAGGATTACAGGAGGGTGTACATACGGATGATACGGAGCAGAAATATTGTGAAGAGAGAAGTGAGGAAGAAAAAGCGAGCCTACGAGAAGAGTCTGGTCTTAATTACAGACTTAATCTAGCCCCAGCCAAATCCACCGCAACCCTGCTCACAAGTTGGACAGGAGAACACGAATACATCCCTCAACTCACCATAAACAACACACCCCTAACACATACACACACACCCAAAATCCTAGGAGTAACATATGATACTCATATGACATTCAAACAGCACACCACAAACATTAAAAAGAAACTGACACCCAGACTTAATGCCCTCAGGTCACTTGCTCACACAAAATTTGGACACAACAAAGAAACTACCACCACAGTATATAAACAATACATAAGATCAGTGATGGAATACGCAAGCCCAGCCTGGGCTTCTAACCTAGCTGAAACACATCATAAGACCTTACAGACTATTCAAAACAAAGCCCTGAAGATCATTACAGGCTGCACAGCTGCTGCACCCACAGATCACCTACATCAAGAAACCAAAATTCTCAAAGTCAAAGACCATCTGGACATGAGAGGCACTCAATTCCTGGCAGCAGCCTCCACGAACCAAGACCACCCACTAAACTACATGGCAACACACCCACAGACACCAACAAATATCAAAACAACACCCAGCACACGGTATTACACACAATTATTGTCCTCTCTCCCTCCCTGCCCACCCCAAACCAACTTCCAGAAGCACATCCATACTCATATCTCTCACCGATCCATCCACTCACTCACAGACAACACGCAGCTGCATGCACGACCTCCCGAAATCCATCCTTCCGAATCCTCCCTTCCTCGCGAGGACAGAGTCCACCTGGCCAGGCTGAGATGCGGACACCATCCAGCTCTCCTGAGCTATCAGAAGAGACTGGATGACTCCGTTGTCGACGCCTGCCCGGGATGTAACACAGCACCCCATACCATTAAACACATCATAGAAGACTGCATTTCACACAACCACTTACGCCAACAACACAATCTACACTCAATGAGAGCTCTGTGGGAAAGCCCGATCATGGCCATGGCCTTTCTCAGGGACTCGGGGCTGTTCGGCCAGGCAGCTTAGGGAACAACAACAACAACAACAACAGGAGGGTGTACATATGGATGATACGGAGCAGAAATATTGTGAAGAGAGAAGTGAGGAAGAAAAAGCGAGCCTACGAGAAGAGTCTGGTCCTCAAAGCCAAGTTTGAGCCTAAGTTTTTTTGGAACTACACCAGGAGGAAACTGAAAACTAAGGAGGGGGTAGCACCATTATTGCTCAACAGTGATGATCCTAAGTCGGTGTAGCACGACAATTCCGAGAAGGTAAACATCTTGCAGAACCAGTTCTGTTCGGTATATACAAATGAACCACTAGGTCCTGTGCCAACAATCAGCAAAATAACGAACAAGGAAATTTTATGGGTGACCATAAGCAGTCCTGGATAAACTGAAGTCATTGAAAATAGACATCCTGTGGAGGCGACGGTATGATAAAAAATAATAATCCATCCGAGACTACTTAAAGAAGCATCAGTCCAACTAGCAAAGCCATTGAAATTACTTTATGAGAAGTCCCTCTATCAAGGGTCTTTACCATATGATTGGAAGAATGCAATTATATCACCGATTTACAAAAATGGATTAGAAGTTTAGCATCAAACTATCGTCATGTGAGCCGGACATCAGTGCCATGCAAGATCCTAGAATCCCTGATTAGAGACAAGCTGCTGGACTACTTAATGGAAAACAACTTACTCTCACCAAAGCAGTATGGTTTTGTGAAGGGGAGATCAACTGCACTACAGCTCCTAAGTTTCATTGATAAATGTGCGGATGCATAATTATGCAAGGGGTCAGATAACTGATGTCATATATTTAGATTTCGCTAAAGCCTTCGACACAGTACCCGTTCGAAGACTTATCTCTAAACTTGAAGCGTATGGAGTACAGTACAGTACATGGAAGGCTTCTGGAATGGATTAAATGTTTTTTTGACGGGAAGGAGCCAGGTGGTGTCAGTAAATGGCCACCAATCCCAACAAGCCAAAATACTAAGCGGAGTCCCTCAGGGCAGTGTATTGGGCCCAGTTCTCTTCCTGTTATATGTAAATGACCTGCAGGCTAACTTGCAAGTGGACAGTTATTTATTTGCTGACGACATGAAAATCCTACATGTGGTGGAAACTGAGGAAGACGCTATTTTATTACAGCATGCACTGTCTGTCCTGCAAGAGTGGACGAACGTATGGCTATTGAGGTACAATACAGACAAATGTGGTGTCCTTTCAATTGGGAAGTTCGAAAATCTGACCTATACCCATAACTACGAGCTGTATAATAAAACATTGGTACTGTACATATATTTGTAATGGAAATACGCCTAACGGCCTTATTGGGCTATCCTTAGTTGGAATTATGCAAGGCTGGTACATGTCATATTTGTAACATACTATGTGGTACCAACTCTGTAAATTGCTAACTGAATAAATATTATTATTATTATTATTATTATTAACTGACATTTGGAGAGCATATTCACGAGAAGGTAAAAACGGCAAGCCGAATGATGGGTCTGATAAGACGGGTATTTGATTATCTGGACCCAGTTACATTCAAGAAACTATACACAGCTTTGGTGAGGAAACTTGTTGAATATGCCATTGTACTGTGGGCACCGCACCTCAAAAAATACACAAACTTAATTGAAAATGTTCAAATACGTGCCACTAAGCTAGTCGATAATTTAAAACAAAACAGTTATGTTGAGCGATTGAAATTACTCGACTTAACAACCCTAGCGTATCGACGACTGATGGGTGATATGATAGAGGTATGGAAGCACTTCCACACCTATGACAAAACAGCCTTATCACAAAGCTTCCAACCACTGACAAGACCAAGCCGCTAACATTCATTCCAAATCTTCAACCACCGAGCACAAGACGGGGTGAGAGGGGCCCAGCGAAATTCCTTCTACTACCGCACACCACCCACCTGGAACAAGCTCCCATCTAAGGTTGTTGAGGCGCGGACCCTACAATCTTTCAAGAATAGACTGGACGTGCACTGGGCATCCCATCCACTGAAGTACGACCATGCAGCGGACACAAGCAACATCACCGAGCTGCACGAAGAGGCCTTCTAAGGCCTGGATGCAGTATCTCTTATAAGTTCTTATAAGTAAGCAAGTATAGAATAAGGATGTTGTAAAGATCAAATTAAAATGTATTTCAACCTCCGGAGATACATTTTACGTGCACTATACTGTATAAAGTACAGTAGCCTATTGTAAAAACAAAAAACTCTCCCTATAATTTTCCCTATTGACAGCAGCAAAACTCTTATTAACCCTTCCTACCCGGGCTGCCTTAGGTAAGGACAGCACGAAAGAAGGGCCGCTACCCGGTATGCCTTATCTAAGGCATGAGCTTAATAGCCTAATTAAGCTTGGTCCGAACGCCGTGCGTACGACGTATGTCAACAAACCCAAACGTTCGTCACCGCTCCTCCGAAAACAAGAAGGAGAAGACTCCTCAATGTTATTGTTCTGACGTCATGACGAAATTAGTCTCTAAAAAGCCCCCATATTGGCAACATCTCTGCAATATTGGCTCCACTGAAATCGTCATCACAACTGAACCAGTTGACTTACAGAGCTCTACTCAATGCCAAAATACAGATTGAAAACCGCACTACGATTATAGATGAGTGGGAAAGTTCTAGCAGTGAAAATAAACATAAATACGGTAGCCTAGGCCTAGACGTTTTTCGGCCATATCGCCCGGGTAGGGGCGACCATCATTAGCTAAGACAGCCCGGGGAGGAAGGGTTAAGCCCCTTACTGTTAAAATAGATGCTGATTTCAATCATTCATGGGGCCTCAATCCATCCTGTACCCAAAGGCAAAAAAAAATTGTATAATTAGGCTACTCTGAAAATGACTTACCGGTACATCTGAGTGTTCTAAGATAGTTGGATAATGGGAGAAATAACATTTTCCGGGGATTGTAACTAATTTCAACTACAGTAAACCCTCGCTATCTCGGACTAATTGGGGGGAGACCCAGTCCGAGATGACCGAAAATCCGAGATGTCCGAAGTCCGACTTATGTCCGACTTAAGAGAGGAAAATGTCCGAATTGGAAGAGGGAGTCTGAGCCACCAGAGAAAACGGAGACTTCCCTATCACTAACAACGTAGATTCAAGATAAATTACAGTACCGGTACAGTATCCAGCAGACATATATTATAAATATCACTTTCCTTCTCCATTTCACTGTCCTTCTCCACCTCACTGTAGCCTTAGATCTCGGAATTTGCCCTTAGATCTCGGAATTTTACGAGATATATGACACCTGTCCGACAGACCATGTGGGCCCTCGGAGTTTTCTCCTTACATCTCGGAATTTTCCGAGATATACGGCGAACTTTCCGAGAGGCCGATGCCAGTCCGAGTAGTGCGGGTTTCCGACTTCTAGAGGTCCGAGATAGCGAGGGTTTACTGTACTGTATAATGATGAAAACTACCTAAAATCAAAAAGAAAAACCATGGGAAAATTAGTGGTAGGCACTAGTTTTGGTTATGGCTGCTGGAAGACTGTTAAGAGGTTCTACTGGGTGACTGCTGGAAGATTCTCAAGATCCTAGGCCTAAAAAAAAAAACATTTAAAACACTCCAGTGGCACTCAAAAAAACAAAAAAAAAAACACAAAAATATGTTTAGGTGAGATAATTTCCCTCAATTTTACTTTCTACCACTCCTACACATGTGTGTGTCCCCCCCCCCCCTTTTCCCCCATCCTCAATTATCAGGTATTTTCTCTATTATTCCAGATATTTATCGAGTTTTTTCGTGGGAGGACAAGTATGAGAGAGGGAGGAGTGTAACTCCGACCCTCCAAGCCAGTCTGACTCCACCCTTTGTCTCTCAGTGCCAAGCGAGACACGAGAGAGGGTGTTAGTCTGTCACTGCTCAAGGACAGATTACGACCGCGGGGCTAAAATATACAATTTTCACCAGCCAATTGCTGGCTTTCGGGTGCCCAACCCCGAAAGGGGTTGAAATAGGCGAGCTATCCCCCCGCCAAAGGCGGCTTTCTAGGGCCTTTCCTAGCTGATGCTGAGAGGATTGGGTTCTAGTCATGTGGTGATGGGCTGGTCTATCAGAGTGAGAACTGAGCGATCTCTGCCATACCCATAGCTTACTCTGACTGTTCCTTTTACTTATATATTTTCTAGATCTCAAGTGACGGCGTCTCTTCCGTGGATTGACCTCCCAATCTACCAAGATTGAAAGCCAAAGCGTCACATTTTTCCTTTGCCCCTCAACTTTCTCTTCATAATTGCTGAGGGGCACAGGGCCCTGGGTGGGGCTTTGGTTTCCCGGGCGTTTCCGCACCCTCCTCAGCTCCCCACCATAGAGTGGCTTCGGTCACCCAGACTTTATTGTGGTCGGCAGGGAGGATCCTGTGGGGGCGCTCGGTTAAGGCCTTGGCCTTGCTCGGGGACTTGGGGCTGTTTGGCCAGGCAGCTTGGGGAACAACAACAACAACCACTTATTTTATTGCTTTCCCATGTTCATATGTTCATATTAAAAGTAAAATAGGCACATATGGATAAGTATTAACCCTCTCACCACGGAAGGGCTCTTGAACGCCCATAAAAAAGCATATAACAGGTACCCGGAAGGGCTCTTGAACGCCCAGTGGTTGAAAGCCTGTGAGCTTCTTGTGCGAGGCGTCGGTCCGACGCATGTAAACAACAGCCGGCTGGACCGACGCCCCGCATCTCCGGCCACAAGAAGGAGAGCGTCGCTTGTTCGTGTGTGCCTGTATGTTGTTGTTAAGTATCGAAAAGTAGTGTAAAGTGGCTGTTTTTGCCATAAAGTTATCTCCAATGAAATCATCATCATAAATCAACCAGTTGTTGTTGTTGTTCCCCAAGCTGCCTGGCCGAACAGCCCCAAGGCCCCGAGTAAGGCCAAGGCCATAAACGAGCGACCCCACAGAACCCTCCCTGCCGACCACAATAAAGCCTGGGTGACCGAAGCCACTCCATGGCGGGGGGCTGAGAGGGTGCGTAAACGCCCGGGAAACCAAAGCCCCACCCAGGGCCCTGTGCCCCTCAGCAATTATAAATCAACCAGTTGACTTAGAGAGCTCTACTTAACGCCATTCTACAGGTAAATAACACAGCTACGCTTGGGGATGCGTGGGAATGCGGGAAGCAGTCAGATTAACAAATATACGGCAGCCTAGCCTAGACGTTTTTTGGCCAAAACACCCAGGCTTCGGGGAATATATATATAATACATAGCCGGGGCTGGAGGGTTAATTATAGGCCTATATATGGTAAATTAACAATTTTAGTGAGGAATTAATCAGAATACCTTAGCACAGGGGTGTGGTGTATACTACAGGGGCTTAGCACTTGCCGGGTTAAAAGTAACACAACCTGAAAATGGAAAAACCAGAGCCAAGTTTTGATCAAACTTGGCTCGGGTTTTTCAAATTTTCAGATTCCAAAATAACAGTAACCTCATTTCGAAAGTTGGCTAGGGTTTTCTTGTTTTTCAATGTGGAAAAACCCAGTGAGAACGGGGTTAACATTAGCCTAACCTAACCTAACCTAGTATTATGGGTGGGGTCGGCAGCCCCCCCCCCTAGGTATATGCACTAGGTTGAGAGGCTGAAGAAGAGGTTGCAGTAGGTTGAGAGGAGGTTGATCGGTTCCAGTGGATCATCAGGGTCGTCGTCGACATCAGGCGGGTAGAAGTCCCCGCAATAGAGACTCAGCCTCAACTTCCTTGAATCATGAGAATCCCGCCATCATCATCATCATCATCCGACGC
The DNA here is from genome assembly GCA_032716605.1 of Paralithodes platypus. Lineage (NCBI taxonomy): Eukaryota > Metazoa > Arthropoda > Malacostraca > Decapoda > Lithodidae > Paralithodes > Paralithodes platypus. The sequence continues at coordinate 136,639,185 of CM064487.1, forward strand.
CTTGTTTCCCCCTGGGAAACCCCCGCTCGAGGATGGCCATGACAGAAACGTCTCCAGGTTACTTTGTCAAGACATGCCTCCTTTGCCTGTGCCACAATGCCGCTTCCACTACATGGAAGTTTTTCTTCAATATATTTTTCCACTTTCTTTTCACATACCATAGGTGGTCTTCCACTACTAGCGGTTCCACTCACCTGACTCCCATATATCTTTTTTGGCATTCTGTCTTCATCCATTCTCTGAACATGACCATACCACCTCAAAGTACAGTACTGTACTTCTCTTTATCCACTCAACCACACCACAATCAATGCCCAAAGCCTGCTCTTCCATTCCAAAGGACTCGTACACCTCCCTATTACTTGGCCCATCTAGCCTATTCATGCCAGCTGCCATTCTGAAAAAGCTCATCTCCACAGCTCTCAGTTTGGAGAGGTCCTCATCACTTGCTGTCCATGTCTCACTTCCATACGAGAGTGTTGGGAGCAGCACACTGTTCTCAGTGACTTTTTGACTTCCTGACTAACCATTCTTCCTTTGAGAATACAGTACTGTACTATCAAGTTCTCCAATCACCTTTCTCCCTTGCATTTTTCTCTCTTTTATCTCACTCTCCATTTTACCATATTTGCATAGTACAGCTCCCAAATACTTGAAACTTTCAACCTCTTCCAGTAGCCTACTTCATTTTTAGTTTTTATTTTACGACTTTTCTCATGTTCTTTCTTGATTCTATTTTTTTTCCTTAAAATCTATGGTTTCATGCATTCTTCTCTCAAACACCATTACCTTACATTTCCCTACATTGACCTTTAACTTTCTCTTTTCACATACCCTGTCAAAGTCAGTGACCACTCTCTGAAGTTCTTCCGCATTTTCCGCCAACAGGACTGCATCGTCCGCATATAGGCATGTTAAAATCTTTCATGCTCTTCCCTCTGATTCCAGTCTAGCTCCTACACCCATTGATCCCACCCTACATTCCCTAATCACTCCATCCATGTATATATTGAACAACCAAGCTGATATGACACATGCCTGTCTTACTCCTACATTGACCTCAAAACTTTCACTTAACTTATCTCCTACCTTTACATTTGCCATTGCATTCCTATAAAAAGATTTTACTGCCATTAGCAACTTTCCTCCCACACCATATACTGTTAACACATCCCACAAACCCTCCCAGTCTACTTTGTTGTAGGCTTTTTCCAAATCCATGAATGCTGCATAGAGTTTTCTGTTCTTGGCCATACTTCCCTACCAACAAACGCATTGAGGCTATCTGGTCAACACAGCCCCTGCCCTTTCTGAAACCTCCCTGTTCCTCGCCTATTTTGTCATCCGTTATCTTCTGTAGTCTCGCTGTTACTACTCACCACTCAATTAGTTTTCCAGAACATCCCAGCCAGCAGTCCCTTAAAAGCAAACGTAATGAAGCCATAAAACACTTATCTTCTGATCTAGCTAATATTTCCAATTGGGGTAGAGAAAACCTTGTTGCATTTAATGCTTCCAAGACTCAATTTATCCATCTTACTACCCATCAGGAACCTCCAGAGGACTATCCCTTATACTTCAATAATACAAAAATCAACCCTTCAACTTCTCTCAATGTTCTTGGTGTCTCTTTTTCTTCTGCTCTCACTTGGAAAGACCATATTACCAGTCTCGCTAAGGCAGCCTCCCAGAAATTGGGTGTGCTCGACCGCCTCAAGGGGTTCTTTACCCCTGCGCAGCTTCTTGCTCTGTACAGGGGCACAGTGTGTCCTTGTATTGAGTATTGTTCACATGTGTGGAGAGGATCCTCTCGTCTATTTATATAACAATTGTGAGTGAATAACCTTCATAGGCAAACAGCTTGGCCATGGAATCTACGATGGGTTGGAGTGGTGCCCTGGCCAATTCCGAGGCACCCTGTGACATGTTTTTGTGTTTTGACTCTTAAATATTGGAAAATTGGAGCCAATTTTTGGCAATATTTATTGGCAATTTGGTGAATATGGGGAAGAAAGCCTTTACAACAGCACAGTAGTGGTGTTTACATACAATAGTGTACTGTACTTTGCTAAAGTAGAAGGGATCTGTATATCATAAAATATATTGAAATTATTGTAGCTTTTTATACAGTAATTATAAATTAATACACTCTACTGTACTGTGTTATATACCCAATTTACTCCTCATATTTACAGAAGAGCAGCTCTACTCATTCAACAACACTGATGCCAAAGAACAGCACTTTTTGGGTCCCCAAATGAAGAGAACTTAGCCATCACATATGTCAAGTGCTATCTACATCTTACGTGAAGAAGAACGGAACAATGATCAGGATATTCAGCTTCATAATTTTCCTGGTGGTGATGGAGTGCAGTCAAAGTGAAGAGTCATGTAGGATAGGTGAAGAACGAATCCCAAGGTAAATTGATTTGACAATTTTATTGCAGATAAATCAAGAATGCCACTCATTATGTTATACAGTTATAGTTGTATATTACATATTTACATGTATTTCCGGGTGGATGGGACTCGTTAGCCTTGGTCAGCAACCCATCTAGGAGAGACAACCTTATACAAATTTGGGTGGATGGGATTCGTCAGCCTTGGTCGGCAACCTGTCTAGGGGAGTAAACCTTATACAAATCGGTACTGCTTACCTAAGGGTGAAGCAGGTTAGTGGATGGATTAGCCGCACACCACTGTAGACAAATAATGCTAAGGTAATTCTGCATAACTACTACTCCTGTTATATTAGGTTTTATTTATTTTATTTATGTTTTTTCATGCATTGGTAAGTGTGTATTTTATTGTTAGAAAGTGCGGAAAGCACTTTTTATTAGCATTTGCATTGTTAATTGTAATTATTCAGATACCCCAACAAACTAGGAGTTTACTCGATTTAGGCAACTTTGAAAAGACATTAGCCTAACCTAACAACCTTACCTAACCTATCCTAGTATTATGGGTGGGGGCTGCCGCCCCCACACCCCCGCTGATTAGGAATTAAAACTACAAACTTGATGGGATAAAGTCTATGGTATTTACTCTGCAACCTTCAGCTTTGGCTGTCGATAACAGGAAAGTACTGTACCATTAAAAATGTACCTACTTCTTGTAGGTTAAGCTCCACTCTGATTGGCTACTAAACATCAGGGAGGAGCCTCCAAGGAGGCTAGAATGTAAACAAAGTGTCCTGGACTTGCTGTACAAAAATAACTCTGATAATGTTATAGGGGAGTGAAAATCAAATTGACAAAATAAGAAAAGTAGCACTTATCCGCACATCAGTAAGGTCCCCTGAGTAAGGTAAGAGCAAAAAATAATAATTCCACGAGACAGGAATCCCGTAATCGAGGAATAGTTGTTCTGCAGAATAGCCAATGCTAATAAGATACTGTACATAGAAAGCCTCAGAGTCGGATTGACCCTAAATTGAGTGGTCAATCCTGTAAGTCCTTCAGTAAACTGGCACGGGTTGTCCCTCTTACAGGGGATAGGTTCGCTTGGGGGCATTTTGTGTATGGCCACCCTCATAAAGGGTAGTATGGCGTCCGGCAATAAATAGAAAGATAGATAGATGTACTGTACTGTACTGTATTTACAACTGGCCAAGGTACCCACACCCTGTGTGAGTTATAGAGTAGTCCTGATCTTATCCCCAATCTTGATCATTTCCTGAGCCCTATTATACTCTGTAATAATAAACTACATGATTTGAACTCCAGTAAAAGCATGTGAATATATAATTATACAGTATACTGTAGTATATCTATCTATATGGCAGCCCTTTAAGACCAATTATTTTAATAATCAACACTACCGGTTATAGTTTGTCAAAATTCTTAATCCAAATCGTAAATCCTTTCAAAAAATAGCTTTACTATAGATAATTCAACAAGGTTTGTCAATGAACTAGAATCAGTACAGTTACCAGAGAATTCGTAATGGCAAGTTTTGATGTGCAGTCGTTATTCAATAATGTTCCATTAACTGAAACGACAAACATCATACTTTATAACTTCCATCCTAGAGAATTTTACGACATTAAGAAATCAGTATACAGTCCATCCTCGTATAACACGAATTCGTACAACACGATTTGTGTAGAACACAGTTGGGGTCAGAGCAATTAACTCCATCCGTACAACACCATTCGTATTCCTGGAACACGGTCCGATGGTGGAAAAGTGGGGCAAATCCGTGGAGTTTTACACTGCAAGGTGCTTCTCCATACATCACAGGATGCTGCTGACATCATTGCACACTGTGACGTAGGCAGCATCTGCGCTGCTTGGCCATTGCGGATATTTTTTGCTAGTCGGTGTCTGTGTTGTGCATCTCTCATCGTGTTTTATGTGATATACAACCCCTCAGCCCCCCACCATGCCACCCCCTGGCGCCGTAGGTGGTGCCCCTAGCCTCGGATACCCCTACTCATTAAACCCAGCAAGCTCTCCCACGATTAGAATGAAGGCAAGGGACATTATATGAGTGTATGTTTACAATTAATGATTATTGTGAAGGCTATGAATGTGTGAACATTTGGAAAAAACAACCAAACTTCTGAGGTGTCCGCCATAAGTACATTATAACATGGGTTTCTATGGTTCGTAGAAGACGACGTGTAGTATCGCCCATAAAACAGTGTTGTACGAGGATGACTTAAGAAACTCCTGAATTTTGCCACATCAGAATCCGTATTTATGTGTGATGGTAAACTATATAGCTTACTCTAGTCATATTGATGGGATAGGAATGGGATCTTGCTTAGGGCCAGTATATGCAGGTACAGTACCTTTATGTGTCACAATGAGGTGAAATGGTTAGCCCAATGTCCATCTGAGTTTAAGCCTATATTGTATAAAATACCCTCATTGTTCCCTGATTAAATAACACTGTATGAATATTCCCATATTCAAAATATGTTACAGGGGGACAATGCCTAGTGAGTTCACTGCTCAATAGGTGGCGTTCTGAGAGTGAGGGTCTGAGTCTGGAGGGTGAGACGGTGAAGCACTTGTACGAAGCAACCAGCCGCTTCAGAGATGGAGCTGCTTCGAGCCATGATGGATGCTTCATATGTCTCACTCCCCAGACTGGAACAAGACCTCACGGGTTTCACCGTGTTGAGCGGTGGAATGTACAGGCCCTCAGCCTATGCCCGAGAGGGAGTAGTTGGAATATAGAAAAAACAAAAATTGGATGACTTTTTAATTTTTGATAATATTGATTGTATAAATACATTCTTAGAATACTTGAATGACAAACATCCTAATATAATATTCACGAGTGAAGTTGAAAAGTAAATAAAACAAATCATGGTATATCAGCAAGTGTCTTTCGTAAGCCCACTCATACGAATTTAAGCTAAATTGGTTCAGTTTTTGTCCCACAATTTATATGACTAACTCAATCAAAAGTCTTTTGAGTAGAGCATATAGTTTGTCTTCAAGCTACCTACTTTTAGACCTCAAAATTAAAACTGCAAAAATCTATCTATCTATCTATTGCCTGACGCCGTGATCCCCGAAGGGGTGGCCACGAACGAACCGCCCCCATGCACCTCTGTCCCCAGTCAGTCGACGCCCCTCCCCCCAACCAGCACCGCCTTCGTTCATGTAGTTCCTCACTCCATCCTTCCACCTCATATTCAGTCTACCTCTCCCCCTCTGTCCCTCCACCTCGCTCTCGTACACCCTCTTAGTCATTCTCTCGCTTTCCATACGTTCCATATGGCCGAACCATCTCAAGTTGTTCCTTTTCACACTTTCCAGCACATCTACCTCCACACCACACCTCCTTCTTACTTCCTCATTAGTCTGTCTATCCCTCCATGTAACTCCGCACGCACTCCTTAAGTAATTCATTTCCACTGCTCTCACTCTTGGTCTGAGTCTCTCAACCAACGTCCATGCTTCGCTTCCGTAAGTCAGTGTCGGGATTACCACACTGTCATGCAAGGACTTCTTCACTTCCATACTGACCACCCTATTTCTTGTTACTGCTTTTAGCATTCCTACAACCCTCTTCCCCTGTTGTACCCTCTCCCGCACCTCTTCATCCATAGTCCCATCTTTACTCAACACACTGCCCAGATACTTAAAAGAGTTGACGATCTCCATAGCCTGACCGTTCAACTTCACCTCACACTCTGTGACTTCACCCCTTTCGAAGACCATAACCTTGCTCTTCCCCGTATTTACCTTCAAATTCCGTTTTTCGCACACTGTTCCAAACTCATTTACCAGACCCTGCAACTCCCATTCATTATCACTCATCAGAACTGTATCATCCGCAAACAGCAGTATAGGTAGCTTCCACTCAATTCCCTCCCTTTTCAGCGATACACCAACATCCACTGCTCTTGATAGTATTTCTTTCATAACTCCATCCATATATACAGTAAACAACCACGGGGACATCACACACCCCTGTTTCAAACCAACATTCAGGTCAAAGAACTCGCTCTGCTCACTCTCCACACGTACTGCCGCCTTTGCACCCTCATACATGCTCTTCACTGCTTTCAGCAACTTGCCCTCTACTCCGTATATTCTAAGTACTTTCCACAAACCTTCTCTATCCACTCTGTCATAGGCCTTCTCCAAGTCCATAAAGGCAACATACACCTTTTGTTTCTTCTCCAGATACTTCTCCACAACACAATTCAGGGTAAAAATCTGATCTACACATCCTCTTCCCTTCCTAAAACCTCCCTGCTCGTCGCCTATCCATTTCTCCGTTCTCACTCTCACTCTCTCAATCACTACCCTACTGTATACCTTCCCTACTACGCTTAGAAGACATATTCCTCGGTGGTTACCACACACTCCTCTTTCCCCTTTGCCCTTATATAGGGGACTATTATGCCAGTCTTCCAGTCATCGGGTGCACTCCCCTTCTCCCATGCTAGTTTGCACATTTTCCATACCCATTCTATCACTATCTCACCACCATACCTCAACATTTCCCCACACACTCCATCTGTTCCTGGTGCTTTCCCCAACTTCACTCTTTTCATGGCTTCCCACACTTCTGACCTCCTGATCCCCACCTCCTCCTCCACTACTTCTCTTCTTCTCCCTCTCATACCATATCCAGCTATGTTTGCTGGCTCTTCATTCCTTTCATTTAGCAACTCACTGAAGTACTCCCTCCATCTTTCGACTCTCTCTTGCTTCTCGGCTAGCATTCTCCCATTCTTATCTTTCACACCCTTACTGTTTCCCTTGCTACCTTCCCTAACTTTCTTGACTTCTTTCCAGAACAGTTTCTTACTCTCCCTCCATTTTACACTCAGATTCCTTCCAAATTCCTCATCTACTCTTCTCTTACTTTCCTTCACTACTCTCTTCACCACCCTCTTACTCTCCACGTACCTCGCTCGTTTCTGTCTCTCGGAATCTTCATTCCCTCTACTACCCAACCACTCTCTATATGCTTTCTTCTTTTCTTCCACAGCTATTCTTACCTCTTCTGTCCACCATGCTGTACCTTTCACTCCCCTCCCTCTTCTCCTCACTCCACACACCTCCTCACATGCTGCACAGATCTCATCCTTAAACACCTTGCTCATCTCCTCCACTTCCTCCATAACTTCCAGGTCGAACCCACCTAGTCGTCTTTCCACTGCTCTCCTGTACTCCTCCCTGACTTCCTCCTCCTGCAACCTCTCCACCCTCCTCACCATTCCACCCTCCTCTCGCCTCCCTCCCGCTCTCCTCACCCACTTCTTTTGTATCCTAACCTTAGCTACCATTACATAATGATCAGACAGACCCCCTCCAATACCCCTATACACCCTAGCATCCATCACAGATTTCTTCATTCGTTCATCCACACATACATAATCAATCAATGACTTTCGTTCCACCACTGTCTTATCCTTCATCGTCAACATCCGTTTCCACGTGTACCTGTGGATCATTCTGTGTCGGAAGAAGGTGTTGGCTATCCACAGCCTCCTCCCCACACATACGTCCACAAGTGCACTACCATTCCCATTCACCTCTGATGGTACCCCCCACCCTCCCACCACTCCCTCAACTTTCCTATCACCCACCTTACCATTCATATCCCCAATCAGAAATATTCTTTCGTTCTTGTCAAACTTCTCCAGGCACGCCTCCACATTCATCCAGAACTCCTCTTTCTTTCTTTCAAGTATATCCTCTGTCGGGGCATACACGCATACAATCACCCACGTTTGTATTCCTACTTTCATTCTCACCCACACAATCCTTGAACCCACAGACCCATACTCTCTTACACATTCCTTCCATTTTCTACTTACAAACAAACATGCACCTTCTCTCGCTGTTCCTTCACTCACTCCAGCACACACACCCATTCCACACTCCCACTCTCTCACATCTGAACCTTTCCATTTGGTCTCTGTCATTCCACATACATCCAGCCTGGCATTCACTAACACTTCCAGAACCTCTCTCTCTTTTGTGCCATCATTCATGCCACTGCAAAAATACTTCCCTTAAAATAACTACCGGTACTGTTCAAATATGTTTCATAAAATTGTAAAATCTTTTCTCTCGTCTTAGGTCAGCAATGAAAGTGTCATCTACAATGTTCCTAAACTAAAGACATACTGTATATCAAATTACCATTTTACGAGAAACCAAGTTATTAATTAAAAAATCAATTAATTAAATATAATGTTAAATGCCAATTTCCCTGCAATTCATTTTTTAATCATATTCACAACTGAAGGAAAAATTCAATCCTTTTTCAGAATTAAGGATACTCTTCCCGAATCAATATGTTCCAATATCGTCTATAAATTCAAATGTCCTCACTGCCCTGTGAGGTACATCGGTTGCTCCTCACGAGCCTTACGATCAAGGATAATGGAACATATGAGCAAGAGTGTTCGAACAGGTCAAACCCTACAGAAACGGCAGTTTTCGGTCACAAGAAATCATGCTTGAGAATCAGACCATCAATTCAGTGAAAATAACTTCACAATCATCTCTAAATTTATGGATAATATTCAAGGACACTAGTGCGACGTTATGAGAAACAATTTATTAGGGAAAATAGGCACCAATAGATTCGCCATATTTTTCTCCATATAGTCCGCATGGAGGATTTTCGTTATCAACAAATTGAAAAATACCCACTTCACAGACAAATACACCAAAAGTCTAAGTCAAAGCGGGGGTGTGGGGGTGGCAGCCCCCACCTATAATACTAGGATAGGTTAGGTAAGGTTGTTAGGTTAGGCTAATGTCCTTTCAAAGGGGTATAGGCTAGTAAACACTAGGATAGCCTATACCCGGTCAGAGGTAAGAAGAAGAAGAAGAGTCCTGCAGTAGTCTCCTTGAATGCTACCCATGTGGTCAGTATACGTTTTACTAGTTACTAGCTTCACAAATATTTTAAGTGACGTTATAATGAAATGATGTATTAAGGGTCTCAGTCATCTACAATTATATTTTATAGTCAGAAATTTTGTTCAAATAAATATAGTGGAGCTCTCAATTTATATCTTTAGCAGTTTGATTTGGTGGGTGTATAATGTTATGCATTTTCATATTGGCAAGTTTACAATTACATATACTGTATATATATTGCCAGACGCCGTAAATCCCGAGAAGGGGTGACCATGAATTAGGCATAATTTGTCACAAATTGCTAGGTCAAGTTGCCCGAGCTTGACATCTACCAATAACATATTGACGATGAGGGTTCGATCAGCCGACCCTTTGATCAGCAGCCGACGCTCTGCTGACTATGCTACGGCTCGCAGTATATACCGGTATATATACAGTATAATATTTTTTAGGGGCTTTTCAGAGGACCTGTCCACCAGTCCAAAATTTCCGATAATCTGGAGGTACCTCTGTCCCCTGCATTCCAGAGTAAAAGGCTGTTCAGCCAGGCAGCCTAGGGAATGATAACAACAACAACTGTATATATATACAGTATACACATTAGTTAGTTATGGTAGTCATTTAAACCCCTCCCTGAGATCTGATTACCCACTCTAAGTTTCCTCTCCATAGTCAAAAGGGTTTGGGCCCTATAGGGTCACAAACACTATACATTTCTATACTGATATGTACAATTCTCAGCATACAGTATTATTATTTTGTTGTATTATTTATATTATTTTGGGTATTATTCTATAATTGCACCTATACGAGCTAAACAAATTATTATTCTATTTAACAGGAAGGTACGATGAGGTAAGTGATGTGGTATAGGTGGCAATATGCGGAAATGGATTATAAGGGCATTCTGCCCCCCTTACGAAAATCTACGGTTATTCACTCCACCCCAACTGGATTTCTACCGTTTTATCCAACCAACGGGGGTGTGGGGGCGGCAGCCCCCACCCATAATACTAGGTTAGGTTAGGTAAGGTTGTTAGGTTAGGCTAATGTCTCTCTGAAACATTGTAAATCAATGTCACATCTAGATTGATAGACTTTTGTCAGAGTGGGGCGGAATGCCCTTATAATCCATTTCCGCATATTGCCACCTATACCACATCACTTACCTCGTTGTACCTTCCTGTTAAATACAATAATAATTTGTTTAGCTCGTATAGGTGCAATTACAGAAATTTACCTTATTTTGTTTTCCCCTCTCCCTCATGCTTACTGACTCCATTTACTTACAAGTGGAACTCTGTATGTAGAGTGGCTACATCCTTTAGGAAATCCTATAGTCCTTTATTTTATTTTATTTTGTTTTTGTACTAATACCACTTGTGCTGTAAAATATCATGTAGAATGGCAATTCTTAGCTCTTAGTGTGTTGTCATGTCCTTCAGAGCAGTAGCCACCCCCTGGAGAACTGTTATGGACTTACATCCTATGATTTAAACTGCTTTAATCTTGTGTGTCCAGGCATTTTGACCCCAACATCCCTTGAATTTAGCTTTCTGTCACTCTTTTGGCTTTGGGGGAGACACACTATACAGACAGCCTGCCTTATTATCCTTCATACACATAGACAAAAGAATCTTATGTTTCTCATGCCTATACACCTTTAATATTGTTCATCAAGCTTATTCAAGGCAATTATTTAACATTTCTATTCTTTTCAGGTATCTCCTGTATGATGTCAATCCAGGAGAGGGATTCAATCTTCGCAGAGATGTCTATATTCGCATGGCAAACTTAGTTCGAAAACTGAGTCAGTTTGATAATTGGGTGTTGGTATGGAATATTATTTATTCATTAAATAATTTATATTTGCATTTATAGAAAATATTATAATTTATATTAGTATTTTCACATGTGTACTGAAGCATACTGATAATTATAATGTAAAGCTTGCAAAATAAACAAACCAAAACTGGGACAACACAAGATAAACGCAAAGGAACTAATCAAAATTGCTATGTGAAATAATGCTTAATAAAATAAAATTTGAAGTAAAAGAACACAATCCACCACTTAGGGTGTACATCACTACATGAGCAAGTTAATTAATACTGTATACCAATTATTTGCATTATATAGCTACTCTGTATTTCTTTCAATAATGGCAAGGTTAAATTGACTTATATAATTAGCAAAATTCCAATAACCCATCAAATACTGTAAATACAACATACAGTACATACATACAAGTTTAACCCCTTATTGGCGGCGCTCGACTTAAGTCGTGCACCAATTTGCAGCAAGTTAGGAGCATTATTAAGGCTTTTAAAGGGTTAAAATCGAGTGCAAATGGCCGGGAGCACAGCGGGCCAGACAGCCGACTCCCAGGGCTTACCGCCGCCCATTAACTCATGTTCCCTGTGTTCTCGAGAGGCCGGCAGTGTAGCCAGTAGTGAGCATAGCTTGGAAAAATATACCGATATATGCTAAACTCCCATGTTCGTGGCATCACTGCAAGAGAACCACAAGTGCTACGTAGCTCGTTCTGGTCTCATTTTGAAGCTTTTAGTGCCTATTTTTTTGCTAAATAAATTTGTTTTCATGCAGATGCTTGATTTATCAGGCAGGAGGGCCTGAATATGCCCAAATGAGCCCAAAACACCCCGCTAGACAAGAGTTAAAGACCGTTTTGTCCACTAATCATGTAGTTACAATATCACATCCTAAATGGCGGCTTTCCAGGCGACCCTGTCAAAGGCTGCCTCTGTTGTCAAGTTCTTTATTTTGTGATCGGACCGGAGTACCTGATCCCACGTCTTTCTAGGTGTACCCATACGCGTAGCTCCCCCCACATTCACAGTACGCCATTTCTTCACCCAGCACTGATCATTCAGTCTCTCCATGTGTCCAAACCAACCAAGGTGGCTCGTGTGCATTACTTCACTGATACTCCTAATCCCCAGACACCTTAATTCCTCACTCGATACCCCGTCCCTGAGGTTAACCCCACATATCCATCTCACTATTCTCTTCTTATTCCGTTCCATCCTATTTATATCTTACGCTTTAACACTCAAACCGCGTTGCCTGTCATATGAAGGGCGAGAGAATAGTGGCGACCCCTGCGGTGCCCATCATATGACGGGCACCATTTTAAGCCCATTATGAGCTCTGAGATAGAGTCCGCGCATTGGGAGGACGATAGGCGGACTCTGACCGCTCGGCACCACCACTGGGCCGTGTCTGGGACCCATGCCGCCTCTCCACCATCACCCTCCTCGCGAGACAAGGACAAAACTACTGAAATTACCCTATTTTAGGGTATTTTCACCTCTGGTTAAGCGATCACTACAGGATAACCCGTGGTCGTACAAGGATGATTCAGGTGTCATTGGAAAGCTCTACAGTAAACCCCCGATATTTCGGACTCTTTTTACTCGGAAACCCACACTTCTCGAAATGGCATAGGCCTCTCGGAGGTGTCCCTTTATATCTCGGCAATTTCCGAGTTGGACGGGATTTGTGTCCGGTTTACAATGTTCTCTCACTTGGTTTTAAGTGATTTTAGGATGAATTGAAGCCTGTGCCTTTTAATTATTGTGTTAATATTAATTACTATGTACTGTACTGTCCCCGAAAACATAATAAGGTTCGTATTTGTGTAGTGAGCGACGCAATCAATAAAATGGAAGGACGGTAAAGCTCCAGGTTGCTCCGACATTGTCGCTGAGATGATAAAAGCCTCAGGGGAGACTGGTGTAAACTTAGTCACTGAGTTGATAAACACCATTATTAAAGATGAGAAAATCCCAGAGGATTGGCTCAAAAGTGTAATACCGTAGTAAATATATACAAAGGAAAGGGGGATACACTAGATAGAGGAAATTATAGGGACCTGAAAATGCTTGACCAAATCATAAAGGTCTGTGAGAGAGTCCTTGAGGGTTTGATCAGGTAAAGCATCTCTATTGATGATATGCCAGGACGGGGTACAACCGATGCTATCTTCATAGTCAGGCAGATACAGGAAAGATACTTACTAAAAGGCAGGGATCTTTACTTTGTGTTTGTAGACCTGGAGAAGGCCTTTGATAGGGTGCCTAGAGATGTTGTGCAGTGGGCTATGAGGAAACTTGGTGTGGAAGAGTGGCTGGTGCGTGTGATAATGAAGATGTATGAAGATTCGCGAAGTGCAGTGAGGGTGAAGGGTGTACTGAGTGATGAGTTCGCAGTCCGTGTTGGAGTCCATCAGGGTTCAGTGTTAAGCCCCCTTCTCTTTATTATGGTCTTGGAGGCACTGTCTAGAGTTTTTAGAGGCGGACTCCCGTTGGAACTGTTTTATGCAGACGATTTAGTCCTAATAGCTGACAGTATGCAAGATGCTGAGGCCAAATTCAGAGAGTGGAGAGAGGGCATGGCGAGCAAGGGTTTAAGAGTCAATATTAACAAAACCAAGGTTATGCATTGTAGATTGAGACGAGGAAATGTGGAAAAGAGCGGTGCATACCCATGTGCAGTGTGTGGAAAGGGAGTGGGCGTTAACTCAATTCAATGTAGCACATGTCGATGTTGGGTACACCATGGGAGTAAGTGCTGTAGTAGAATAAAGGGACCCCTGCCGAAGGATAAGTCAGAAATAGATGAATTTGAGTGCGTAGTGTGCAAAGGCGAGCTTGTGTTAAGTGATGATCCTGTGGTGGTGAGATTTGGAAATGAGTCGCTGGTGAACAAGTTTTGTTACAAAGGAGTACAAAGGAGTACAAAGGAAATCAAGCAACAACAGATCCAGTGACCCTTCTAGGTTGCTTGTCCTCCAAAACACTGAGGATCAAGTGTCCAAACAGTGGTTTAGAGTGGGTAAGGGAACATTGGAAAGGGAATTACTGCCCTGGAACTAATGTCCGTGGCAGGATTAGGAAGTTAGTAGGGGACAGATGGGTTAGTAACTGAGGGGGGGATAAAATAAAGTTATTCATTTACAAACGCAGTCAGTCGCGGGTTTGATGCGAGATATTTGTCTAGGCGGAGTTTAAATGAATCAACGGTGATGCAGTCTATAACGTTTCGGGGAAGCCCATTCCACAAGTTGACAACTCGATTGAAGAAGAAATTCTTAGATTCGTGCGAGTTAAAAGATTTACCAATAATTTTGCAACCGTTTCCCCGCGTGTAATTAGATTGGTCGATAGTGAAGTACTTACTACAGTTCATATTGTCGATGCCATTGATGATTTTGAACACTTGAATTAAGTCGCCTCTTAATCTGCGCTGGGTTAAAGGAAATAGATTTAATTCTCTAAGACGCTCTTCGTATGGTTTGTTCTTTAGGCTAGGTATCATTTTGGTAACTCTACGTTGAACTCGTTCTAGCTTGTTTATATCTTTTTGGTAATAAGGGCACCAGGATTGAACGCAGTATTCCAGAAGAGGGCGGACTAAGGAATTGTAAAGGGTTAGGATAACTTCTTTGGATTTATGCTCAAATGACCTGCCTATAAAGCCAATTATTTTGTTTGCCTTCTTAACAACTTCTGAACATTGTTGACTCGGTTTTAGGTTACTCGATATTGTTACTCCCAGATCGGTTTCTCTGTTTACATTCTTAAGCTGAGTGCCATTCATCGAATAGTTTGCTTTCTCATTTAGGTATCCGATATGTAGTACTTTACATTTATCCGCATTGAAACTCATTTGCCAAATTTGGGCCCAACATGACAATTTATCTAGATTGTGTTGCATATCGTCAACTTGTTCTTTCGAGAGTACGCTATTTGCAATTTTTGTATCGTCAGCAAATTTTGAGATTGTACAGGTGAGACCCTCATCTATGTCGTTGATGTAAATTAGAAAGAGAATTGGTCCTAGTACCGATCCCTGGGGTACCCCGCTACTTACATTGGTCCATTTTGATGCCTTACCGTTTATGACTACTCTTTGCTTTCTGTCGCTGAGCCAATTTTCTATCCATTTCAACACACCGTCTTGTATTCCATGCGCTTTTAGTTTTAGCAGTAAACGTTTGTGGGGAACTTTGTCAAAGGCCTTTTGAAAATCAAGGTATATAATATCTACAGCTTTACTCTCATCGTAGAGGTTGAGGATATCGTGGAAGAAGTCTAAGAGGTTTGTTAAACAGGAACGTTTTTTACGAAAGCCGTGTTTACCTAGGAGATACCATCTCTGCCGGTGGTGGGGCCGAGGCTGCCACTGTTGCTAGAATTAGGTGTGGCTGGGGGAAGTTCAGAGAACTGATGCCACTTCTGACCATGAAAAGAATGCCTCTCCCCCTGAAGGGAAAGATGTATGCCTCATGTGTTAGAAGTGCAATGACGTATGCCTCAGAAACATGGGCCGTTAAAGCAGAGGATGTCAACAGAATGGAGCGTAATGAGATGAGAATGGTGAGATGGATGTGTGGGGCCAGGCTACAGGATAGAATAAGAAATGTTGAGCTGAGGAGACGTTTAGGTATAAAGAGTATTAGCGAAGTGATGCGTACAAGTAGACTGGGATGGTATGGACATGTGGAGAGAATGGATGAACAAAGTTGGGTGAAAATATGCAGGTCTGTGATTGTGGAGGGAGCTGCACCAAGGGGTGGACCGAGGAAGACCTGGGATCGGACTATACGCGCCGATCTCAAATCCAAGAACTTGACAAGTGAAGCAGCCCTAGACAGGGTTGCCTGGAACGCCGCCATTAGGACAAGAGACTGAAACTGCACTTATGTGTGGAACACTCAGTTTTAAAATTTTATGTATGTATGTATGTATGTATTAATATGATGAATTTCACATGTAAAAAAAAAAAAAAATTATATCAATTTTGTCTGGTGCCACGGACTTTCCTCTTCTAATTCGGAATTTTCCCTCCCTTAAAGTCGGACATAAGTAGGACTTCGGACATCTCGGAAAATCAGGCTTCTCGGAAGTGGTCTCCCCCCAATTAGTCCGAGATAGCGAGGGTTTACTGTATTATCGCCCTTTCACGGATATATAATTGTATTACGCTCTGGCTCTTGTTTATGCATGACAAAGAGCATGGAATGAAGCTCGTTTTCGGTAAATATACCCGCCTGGCAGCATGGTCATGTCAACAAACATGTCCTTAAGGGGTTAACCGGCCACGTCTCCGAGGCAGAGGTAATCGCACTCCTAACACACAAGGTATACACCTTCCCTTTAAGGTGAAGTGGGAGTCCGCTCATGGTCAGGAGTGGCAACACCTCTCTAAACTTCCTCCAGCCACTTATGACTCTAGCAATGGAGCCATCTTCAGCGACACCTCCGGCGGAAACCTTACCGCCCAAATAGCAGAATTTACTTACTCACCCCAGCGCTACAATGCCAAAATTAATACTAAAAGGTGGGTCATTTAACCCTTCTGGCCCGGCTGGACTCCGAAGAGTTCATATCAAGTTCGCCCAGTAACGCACGGCTGGCCTCCATAGATCCCTTGCATTATTTCATGACTTATAACCGCAGTAGGGATAATGTTGTTATCTTAGCGGATGGTCCGTATATCCAACAAGAACCAAAACACATAGCCAGTCAGTCAGCTGACTCTTGCTTGCTTGTAGCCTTCACACAATCTTGTATTGATTTTTTGTAGTCCCAAACGATGCATGAAAACAGTTAACTGTGACTGAGGAATACTGTACAGTTGGTCCTTCAATAACGCGGCCAATGTGTTCTGGTTACCGCCCGTGTTAGCCAAATCCGCGTTACCGAACCCATATGTTTACATGTTAAAGGTACCTGGGTGTTCTGGGGATTTCCACAAAGTCCACTTTTTCTCCATAGAAGCCTATGTTATAATAATAAATTCAATTATAAAGGTTATTTTACATGTGCATTGGGTTGATTTGCCCATTGCAACTCTTACCTCTGAATAAATGAAGTGTTGCATCCCCCCCGTCCCCTCCCTCCTGGATCCATCGCCGTCACTGCGATGGAGTTGATGGTCTGGTAGCTCTCGCTGCCAGCCATTCGTTGATACGGCGAGGTCCCTCCCCAGCTTCAGCATCAGAGTCCTCGAAGCCACTGTAGTCGGCATCTGATACACCCGACAGTAAATCATCTGGTGGCTGAGGGTCGGAGTCACTCGACGCCACTTGTTCCTGTTGCTGTGCTCGTTGTCGAAAGAAATCTGTTATTCGTGTCTGCTAGCATGCATTTATCCTGTCGTGAAACATGTCGAAGTACGGCTGGATGGAAGCAGTGAAGCAGCTATTATCTGTGCTGAACGATCATGTTTGGGATCAAAGTTGTTCATGTGATGGCTGAGGCATTGTGACAATTCTACAAATTCCCGTAGACCAGGAGTGTTCGGTTCTTCCTGGGGTTCGTCTTCTTCTCGTTGTTCTTCCTCTGCCTGCTCTTCCTCCTCCAAATCCTGCATTAGGTCCTCAGCATCAGGCTCCTGTGGTGGCTGAATCAAACCTTGAATATCTTCTGGCCCCACTTCACCCATCCCAGGCACACGTCTGGCAACCTCGACTGCTCTCTCCACCACTGCCTCAAGCCTGACTGGCTGTTCAGGTAAATGCAGCTTGTGCCCAGGTAACCCCTCTAGAACATTCCTCCAGGCATGGTGGATTGTAGCTCTTGTCACATCAGCCCACGCTTCCACCATCGTATCCACTGCATTTTTAATATGAAACCTTTTGCAAAAGGCATGCACTGTCATAGCTGCTCCGTCGGCGGGTTCCTGTTGGTGTTGTGGTCGTTGTTGTGGTAGAGGCTCGTTTGGTGCCTGCTCATTCAGTGGTGGGGGAGAGTCTGGGGCAGACAGTTCCTTGAGTGGTGGGAGAGAGTCAGGGACTGATTCATCGTCTGACATCTATAGCAGTTCTTCTTGGGTGTCAGTGGCAGTGTCGAGCATCAGGAAAGTCTTAGTGGCATACGCACCCTTATAGCATGCTATCACCTCCTGGTCCAGGGGCTGTAGGAGAGACGTAGTATTTGGGGGCATGAACATCACTTTTACGTTAGGGTGCCGATCAACCAACAATCGGGAATGTCTGGGTGCGTTGTCAAGCAATAACAGTGCTTTAAAAGCAATGTTTTGGCGGGCACAATATGTTTCCAAGTCCTTCACAAAATGATTATCGAACCATTCGAGGTTCAACGCTAACGACATCCAGGCCTTCTTGTTGCTCATCCAATGCACATTCAACTTGGCCATGTCCATATTGCAATAAGGCCTTGGCCGCTTTGCACTACAGCTAATTAAGGTGGTAGATGATTGGATGCAAATTCTGGAGGATGGTGATGTTATAGACGTGGTATATTGCGATTTTATGAAGGCTTTCGATAAGGTCCCACATAAAAGGTTAATAGAGAAAGTTAGAAGCTATAATATAGGGGAGAAATGTGTGAAATGGATAGAAGCCTTCCTGAAAGATCGGAGACAGAGGGTACTGGTGAATGGAATAGGCTCGGAGTGGAGGGAAATTACAAGTGGGGTACCTCAGGGATCTGTGTTGGGACCACTACTGTTCGTTATATTTATCAACGACTTACCTGAAGTTATAACTAATGGAAGTGAGATATACAGTACCTGTATGCGGATGACCCCAAGATGTATAGAAGAGTGAGGAGTGAGGAAGATGTGGGTTTGCTTCAAGGAGATGTGGAGGGCATGAAGGGATGGTCTGAGCATTGGTTAATGCCTTTTCATCCAAAAAAAAGGCAAGTACATGCGGATTGGGACAAGCAAGATAGACAAGGTAGGATACAGTATGTATGAAGCGATGGAGGAAGTTAATGCAGAAAAGGATATAGGAGTAGTGATAGACAATAAGTTGAATTTCTCAGAACATTTAGCGGAAAAGATAAAAAAAGACATTTGTGTCACTTCTTACAGTTTCTTACAGTAGATCCTCTGGAAAAAGGCAAACTATGCCTGTGTATCCAGCTCAGTACCAGTACTTGCACTGCTGCGGTCGTTCACGGTGTTGGCGGCGGCGGTAGCAGACGCAACATTTTTACTATTCTGTATTTTTGTTTTATAATCAAACTTCAAATCTTGTCTTCCCCATGCTTTATCAAGATTACTTTCAAACTCCCTTATTGATTCGGAATCGACTACATACTTGACGAAGAAATATTCAGGAATCTCTGTACAGCGCTGGTTAGGCCGCACCTGGAATATGCGAACCAGGTATGGGCTCCATATATGGTAAAGGATATAGAAGCAGTGGAGAAAGTGCAGAGGAGAGCTAGCAAGCTAGTACCAACGTTGAAGAACGCGGGCTATGAGCAGAGGTTGAGGACACTGGCATATAGGAGAAAGAGAGGGGATATGATAGAGACTTTTAAGATAGTGTCAGAAATGTATGATGAGGATGTGTGTGAAGGTATCTTCTTGATGCGGGAGGGAACAAGAACGAGAGGACACTCTAAGAAAATTTACAAAGAAAGAAATAGGCTTGAGAAGGCAAAGAACTCATTTTGTGATAGAGTGGTAAATGAGTGGAACGCACTGCCCCAGTATGTAGTCGATTCCTAATCAATAAGGAAGTTTGGAAGTAATCTTGATAAAGCATGGGGAAGACAAGATTTGAAGTTTGATTATAAAGCAAAAATACAGAATAGTAAAAATGTTGCGTCTGGTACCGCCGCCGCCAACACCGTGAACGACCGCAGCAGTGCAAGTACTGGCACTGAGCTGGATACACAGGCCTAGTTTGCCTTTTTCCAGAGGATCTACTGTAAGAAACTAAGAATATAAGATGGCGTGGCGTCCTTAATACATGAGTGTCGACCAGCCCCAGAAACTAAGTCACAGGGCGGGTGCCCAACCCCGAAAGGGTTGAAATAGCGGAGCTATCCACCCGCCAAAGGCAGCTTTCTAGGGCCTTTCCTAGCTGATGCGAAGAGGATTGGGTTCTAGTCATGTGGTGATGGGCTGGTCTATCAGAGTGAGAACTGAGCAATCTCTGCCCATACCCATAGCTTACTCTGACTGTTCCTTTTACTTATATATTTTCTAGATCTCAAGTGACGGCGTCTCTTCCGTGGATTGACCTCCCAATCTACCAAGATTGGAAGCCAAAGCGTCACATTTTTCCTTTGCCCCTCAACTTTCTCTTCATAATTGCTGAGGGGCACAGGGCACAGGGGGTGGGGCTTTGGTTTCCCGGGCATTTCCGCACCCTCCTCAGGTCCCCGCCATGGAGTGGCTTCGGTCACCCAGGCTTTATTGTGGTCGGCAGGGAGGGTTCTGTGGGGGCACTCGGTTATGGCCTTGGCCTTGCTTGGGGCCTTGGGGCTGTTTGGCCAGGCAGCTTGGGGAACAACAACAACAACAACTAAGTCACAGCCTAATTCAAGTTTACGAGCAATATAATTAAAAGAAATACATTCCTAAATGCACAAACAACTAAAATATGAAAAATAAACTCACTTAACCCGTCCAGCCCCGGCTTGTTTTGTAATGTTTGTTCACCAGAACCCGGCCGGTTTTCAAAAAATGGTTTTATTCCAGAAACAATAGCGAATGGGTTAGGAATGAAGGAAAAAAAAAAACCGCTCAAAAAGCTTAAAGAATGGTCCTACAGAGCCCCCGAAAACGTATTTTACAAGAGTAAAAAATTGAAGGCAATTACCCCAAAAACCAGGTTATTACGAGCTCACGCGCACGCACGTGGAGTTTGAGAGTTTTCAACCATCGGCACGGTTGCGTGGGATACGTACACAGTTTCCATACAAATCTGAGCCCTCTTGAGTGGCTACACCTGAGGTTACGGTCGGCGCAATTAGGGGGACGCGCCAGGCGCGTCTCTGGGGCTGTGCGTTACATACATCGTCGCTGGGGCTGTACGGGTTAAATGAAAACAGATGCGTTTAAGAGGAGCTACGTAAACTAGAAAGGATGATCGAGTGAGCACGTCTTGTAGGCTAGACGACGATCGAGGGAGAAGGCATCTCGGGAGATAACGAGATGCGGCATACAGTATGTATGGGAAGCTAGAGGAAGAGCGGAATGCGTACAAGCGCGCTGTTCAAACTGTGTTTTTTCTTTTTAATTTTCTACTTTTCAGTGGCTCCGTTCCAATGACATACCTTCGGAATGATTAAGGGGTACCCCCTTAGATGATCTTGGTTCTCGACCGTCGCTTTCAAGGTTAACCCTGTCTCTAAGGAGACCGGAACGAGGCCATATCATCATAGGCTCTTACATCATTGACTTAAGGAGCCACCAATAAATATTAGTTTTTTCTTCCTTCCCTTACGGGTTGTCAAAACCGTAATGTGTTTTTGTTCGTTATACGGACCACCCGCTAAGACAACAAAAGTTTCTCTAGTGCAGTTTTAAGTGGTTTTAATCCATGAAATATGGCTAGGGAGCTATGTACGACACTCGTGTGTTATGGAGAAAGATCGATATGGAGCTATGTAGGCCACCCGGGCTTGCAGGGTTAACAGACGTGGTGATCTGACAACTCGCAACATCCCTCCAGTGCCTTCATCCTCCCCTGCCCTACCCCTATAGGCCACAAACGTGACGCCAATTAGCGATCGAGAGAGGTGACATCGGCTTCACATTTTGTGAATGTACCCCATGAATTATAGGGTAAGAGTTGTGTTAGCGGGCGTATCGTCCACTTTGTTTACATAGTCACACACTCGCAGTTACATTCGACTCTAATTTGACTGTTTTTTTATTGCCATTATTTGCCCCTGCTGGTAATATATGTGATGATGACAATAAGTCATGGGGGGTGAGGTTTCCGCCGGAGGTGGCGCTCAAGCTGGCTCCATTGCTGGAATCAGGAGTGGCTGGGGAAAGTTTAGAGAGCTGTTGCCACTCCTGACCATGAGAGGGCTCCCATCCCATCTTAAAGGAAAGGTGTATGCCTCATGTGTTAGGAGCGCGATGACCTATGCCTCGGAGACGTGGCCGGTTAAAGCGGAGGATATTACAGTACTGTACAGTAATAGAATGGAACAGAATGAGAAGAGAATGGTGATATGGATATTTGGGGTTAATCTCAGGTACGGGGTATCGAGCAAGGAATTAAGAAAGCGTCTGGGCATTAGGAGTGTCAGTGCATGCGCATGAGCCGACTTGGTTGGTTTATACATATGGAAAGAATGGATGATCAGAAGTGGGTGAAGAAATGCCGGACTGTGAACATGGGGGGGAACAGCGCGTAGGGGTAGATCTAGAATGACGTGGGATCAGGTACTCCGGTCCGATCTTAAAATAATGAACTTGACAACAAAGGCAGCCCTTGACAGGGCCGCCTGGAAAGCCGCCATTTAGGATGTGAGACTAACCACATTTTCTGTGGACAAAATGGTTTTTAACCCTCCAGCCTCGGCTATGTATTTATAAATATTACCCGAAACCCGGGGGATTTGGCCGAAAAAACTTCTCGCCTAGGCTACCTTATCTTTGTTATTTTGACTGCTTCCGCATTCCCGTGCATCCCCAAGCGTAGATGTGTTTCATACCTGTAGAATAGCATTGAGTAGAGCTCTCTAAGTCAACTGGTTCAGTTGTGATGACAATTTCCGTGGAGAGAACTTTGTGGCGATGTCAGCCATATTAGCCACTTTTCACTACTGAAATGACAACTATAGGTTTGACTCCTGCAAGGAGATAAAGAAAACCTAATATTTAGTAGTGGCCCCGTAATCATTGACGATTATGCCTATTACATAAGGCCTCCTCTTCAAACGCTCATTTACCGTAGTTTGAATCTACCGCGCAGAGCATAAAAAATTGAGGAGCCTTCATCATGAGCGCACACAACCTCACTCATGGTTCTGTCATTATGAAATTGGGTTCTCACTACGAAAAAACTTCGTAACAAATAATAAATAAAAAGAAAATAAGAATAACTATTCATAAGCTTTCCATATACTCGTGGATGTACTTGTGTGGATATTTGACCAGACGCTGACTTCAGGCGTCATACTTCCTTCACTGACATATCAAGTAAACCAAAATCCTTAATACATCATCGAATGGGAAGGGGATGGTCGGGAGGGCCCCAGTCGTCAATGATTACGGGGCCACTACTAAATATTAGGTTTTCTTTATCTCCTTGCAGGAGTCAAACCTATAATTTATTAGTGGCCCCTCCATCATTGACGATTATGCCTGATATCTAAGACTGGAGGGGGACATTCGTAATCATATCATAACTCTAGCAAAAGCAGATAATCAAACAACCACATAGTATTCTTACTTTGTAAAAAATATATATTTTTGCGCATAAACTTTATACAGCATATATATTCAAAAAGGGGTACAAGCAGGAGCGTGCTTCGAAGAAGCCTGCTTGAAAAAAGGGTTAACTCTGAGACTCTGTACACAGATCTGCTAGTTAAGAAGGCACCCCACTTAAAGTAAGTGGTGAAAAATAAAAACTTATAAGTATACATGTGCACATATAAACCCCATTAACTAGTGGATATATTACTAAAAATATAACCAAACATAAAATGAATTCTTGCACTTTCGCAGAAGTACCGAACTCTTGTACTTATGCAGAAGTACTTACATCAAAAATAAAAGTCGTAGTTGCAACTACTGAGATTTAATACAATTATATTGCTTCACAGCCAAAACTACTTACAACAAGAATTGTTGTTGTACTACTATTGTACTTTATCACAATTTCCTGTAATGAATACTTACAGAGATATTTTATATCACAACACCTACAAACTGTATCACAGCTCGTATGCTCCGTACACATACTCCGGCGGGGTCTAGGGTGTCCTATGTCACACTGACTGCACCCCCCCCCCCTCTTTTCTTAATCTAAACAATAAGTGACTTAGAGGCCACCTAGATCCTCTGCCTTAAAGCTATACATGGCATGGACG
Organism: Paralithodes platypus; assembly: GCA_032716605.1. NCBI lineage: Eukaryota > Metazoa > Arthropoda > Malacostraca > Decapoda > Lithodidae > Paralithodes > Paralithodes platypus. Next base: position 136,663,381 of record CM064487.1, read on the forward strand.
GTCTGTCTAGAGCTACTGAAAGGTATCGAGTCAAAAACGTATGATTAGAGGACCATAGGTGCGTGGACGCTATGTCCTCAACAGAAAAGTTCTTAAGGAAACGCAAAGAGGCCGCCCATTTACGTAAATCGTGGGCTTTTCCCACGACGCCGGGATTACTCTCTTTAATGACTTCTACTAGGAGAGAAGCTATTTTACGTTTCATTAAACGTTTGCCCGTACTTGCTACCCATAAAGCACTTCCGGCGGAAGTGTTAGCCTGATTTGATTCACTGTCAGCATCCTGAAGGACACGTTGTGAATGTGGAGGTTCAGATAAGACAAGTCTACGACCGGCCTCATCTGAACACTGTCCCTTTTGGGTACCAGAAAAAGTTTGGATGTAAAAACTGGGTAATTTTGAGGAACCGGGATGATAACATTCTTGGCCACCATCTCTTGGATCAGTGACTCCACCTCTAATGAAACAAAATTTGCCTTTGTCGGCTGACGTAAGCGAGGTCGCCGGAGCCACTGCCAGGTGATGCCTTTGCGTGCTACCATCCTTGCCCATGTGTTTAAAGGCCATGCGTGATGATTCGCCCGGAATGACCCAGTTAGTAGACAAGGGTTCGCCGGCTGGACTACCCTCTGATCCACCCGCCGGAAGATTGGCCCTGGGAGTGAGGGAGACTGGGAGGTTTGACGTACCTCCCAACCTACCAAATAGGAAAACCTACTATTTGGTAGTAGTCTTGGAAAATCCAACGTCATGGCTATTAACCTAATTGCAATGACGACTTGTCTATTTTGACTGCTATGTCGTCATTCCAACCGCGGTTAAAAAAGAAAACGTCTAGAGTCTACTCCTTATCTTGCTCTAGGAGACATTGTACATTAAACAAAACTACCACCGAAGGTGAAAAAAGCATAGAAGAGAAGAAAAAGTGGTTTACCTTAGTTACCGCTTAAGGCCCATCCCGTGTTCCGTCATGTGCAGATCCCTGTCGAACGTGCGCATGAGCGACCCTCTCTTGTCATCACATCTCACGTCAGCAGAAGAACGCGGATGGGCAGGGGTCCGGTGTGAGGGAGGGTATTATGTATGTTGGATTTTCCAAGACTACTACCAAATAGTAGGTTTTCCTATTTGGTAGGTTGGGAGGTACGTCAAACCTCCCAATTTGTTAGTAGTCTTGGCAAATCCAACGTCAAGGCTGCATAACAAATAGGAGGAGGACATCCAAGCCCAACATACCAAAAAAAATGATGCATAAAACAAAATTATGAATGACAAAGACACAATTTAAACAAGAGAGTTTAATAAAAGAGTGAAAAACTGAGGAGTAGCTAAAAAGAACAGTTTTAACACATGCCCGTCATTCATAGTAATGCAAAAACATAGATGTCTTAAACCAAAAAGGTACTGTACCCAAAATCCCTTTTCTTCCAAAACCAACAAAAACATTGAACACAATAACAAAACACAATTTTCAATGTGGCAAAAACACTTATGTACTGTAACAATACATAATCCCAAACTTGCAATCAAGTGTTGCAAACCCGTACTCCCCCCCCCCCCCCCATGTCAAAGAAACCAAAGGAAAAGAACGAGGGACAAGGGGGGGAAGACCAGGTATCTTCGCCAGACCACTAGGAAACACGACCCCCGAGAGCCATCACCGGCCGAGGGGGTCGAACACTGGACATGGAGAGGTAGGAAGGAATTGATAGAAGACCACAAAACCGCTGAGGCGATGTCAGGTAAGGATCGACTTTGCAGGAACCGGAAGGAGGCAGCAAAGGATCGCACATCGCGCGCAGAACCCCTACAAACAGGGTTACTGGCACGAAAGGTCCGACAAATGTGGCGTCCCATCTGCACCAGCGAGAGCCTCCCACCTGTCCGAGGAGACACCCACACAGCAGGACCCAAAGGCGGCGCCACAGACGCAACAGAGGAGTGCAAGGCTGACACCGGGCACAACACATGGCGAGTACGCCCACGCTGGAAAGCCTGGACGGTGAAAGGCTGGAAAACGTGGGTCTCCCTCTCATTCGTGGCAACAAAATGAGGGGAGGAGGCGAACGTGACGCCATGCAAGGACGGGGAGAATCGCACGCAGTCCCGGGGCCGTGACAATGCCGCTAGTGCAGACACCCGATCCCCAGTGGTCAGAGCGACAAGGAAGAGTGTACGCCCGAGCAACGGAACCGCTGTAGCGGCCCGTGTAGACGTGGGTGAAGCCAGAAAGTCCAGAGCCCGCCCCAGATCCCACTGTGGAGGGACCTGGCGTGGAGGCGGGCGTTCCCGGAAGGCAGCCGTCATGAAGGAATCCAGCTCCTGCGGCGGAACGACCAGCCCAGCGAAGGACTCAAAGACCCCCCGGACGGCAGACAATTGGTTACGTATAGCGTCGACGTGAAAGTGACGTGTACGGAAGAGGTGAAACAAGGAGTGGAGGACGAGGGAAGGAGAGCCAACTGTCTGGCGAGTGTCCTGTATCCACCTAGTAAAAGACCTCCAGTGGGACCCGTAAGTCCCCCAAGGAGAAATCGGCTAGGAACGCATCAGGAAGTCAGGCAGGGCCCGTCCGTGGACCGGGAGCCACCGTGCCTCATGAACATCCACGATGCGAAGGCCAACGAGGGCCGCAGGGCCCCAACCTAGCGCCAGTGGAAGTCGGAGACAGGTAGAGGGACCGGACTCGGGCACCACCGCGTCAACTGGGCGTACCAAGCCCGTGCCGGCCACAGAGGCGCGAGTAGCCAGACGCTGCCGTGGCACAGCTGCAGCCTCGCGAGGACGTTGCACAGCAACAGTGCGTCTGGTGGCGGAAATATGTATATCGACCGCCACCTGTTCCAGTCTACCATGAAAGCGTCCGGAACCCCCTTCCGGAGTGCGAGGCCGGAGGAGAGGTACCGAGGCAACCGGCGCGGCACCTCCGATGCGAACAAGGCGACCTCCGGAACACCCCAGGAAGCCGCGAGGTCGTCGAACACAGTCCGTTGCATTGCCCATTCTACAAGAACGCCCTGTCTTCTCGACAGGGCGTCCGCCCACAGGGTGGCAGGCCCGGGCAGGGAAGAGGCATGCAGGAAGAAGGTGTGTCGGTCCGCGAGGAAGAACAACTTCACCGAGATCCCCAATAGAGTCTATGACCTGGAGGACCCCCGCTTTAGGAAAGAGTGGACAGCTGTCTGAGTTTCCATCCCGAAGGCCACTGACTTTCCCCGAAGGGCCAGCGCGTGGTCCCTCAGGAAGAACAAAGGAACCAACAGTTCGAGGGCATAGACGGGTAAGGGGCGTGAGTCCCACCCATCTGCCGGGAAGTTGACGGCCCAGGTTTGATGGGTAACCTCACCCTACCTCGCTCGACGCATCTGTGTCTACCCAGATCGTCGGCGGGGGGGGCGGTCCAGGGCACAGCCGCAGAGAGCGTGCCCCGAGCAACCCAGTGTCCGAAGTGTCCGCGAATGGTACGCGGGAGCGGGGGGTAGGGATAGGGGTCAACGGAAACACCTCGGTGCCCATTAGGAGTAGGCGGCGTAGCCTGAGGCCCCCTAAGGGAATGGGCAGAGCGGCCCAATTCAGCAAACCCACTAACGAGTCCCAGAGCCACCCCGGGAGGGAGACCGAGTGCAACATGGCGAAGACCTTCTGCCGAAGGTGCACCGCGTCCAGCAGACCCTGGGTCACCGTAGCGCCGGACAAAACCCATGCGAGACCGACCCATGGCACGACACGCGACAGGGTCAAGCGTGACTTGGAAACATCGATGGGGAACCCCAACTGTGCGACGTGGCGAACGACTGTGAGGGCGTCGCGTACGCACAGTCCGAGGGCTTCGGAAACTATCAACCAATCGGCCAAGGAAAACAGGAGCTGGAGCCCGCTCCTGAGGAGAGGACCCAGAGCCTGTCCCACCAGTGCGGAGAAGATCCGCGGCGCGATGTGGAGACCAAAGGGAAGGCCGGCGAACAGGAACACACGATCGGAAGTCCGAACGGCCAAGAATCGCTGGAATCGAGGATGGAGAGGAACGAGCCAAGACGCATCCTGGAGGGCCAGCGACACTACCCACGACAGAGGGCGCAGGGCCAGGCGTACCTGGGGTACCGGCAGCATCCGAAACCGTGTGTGCACGATGCGCCCGGTGAGGGCCGACAGAGCCACCACCGGGCGCATCGCGTCGCAGTCCTACTTCGGTACCAGAAATACACGGGAGAGGAAAACCGGGTGACCGGCGGACAACTCCCTCGACGATACCCTGCTCGTGCATGGATGTGAACACGTGGGCCACCTCTGAAGAGATGGGCCGGCGTCGGTGACAAGAGCGGAGTGGGGGTCTGGACGTCCACCTCCAGGGGAGACACCTCCGCGCAATCTGCCGCCCCCAACGTCCCTCGCGGCCACCGAGGGGCGCAAGGGCGAAAACAACCAGTGGGAGCTCCCGAGAGGAGGGGAGCGACCCGGGCGGCCAGGCGAGAAGGAGAACAAGGAGACCGACCCAGAGAACCTACACATTGTTTTGACGTGGAGGTACCCCCAGTACGGTCCGTGCGGGCATGAGCGCCACGTTGACCTCCCCTACCCCCCCCCCCCCAACTTCGTCGAAAAGGGCGGGCCACCCCAACCCCTGGCCGTCGCGGGGCTGACCCCGGCGAAGGGCGGCCGGAAGTGGAAGGCCGGCCAGCCCCGACACGGCGGGGATGAAAAGGGGGCAAGAACAGAAGGGCGAGGCGGAACTGACGCACTGGCCTGTAACGTCCCAGTCCTGCGCCCGTGCATGGCGGCAGCACTTGCAGCAGCACCCCGAAGAGGACCGGCAGAAGGACGGGACTGAGAAGACCCCGCTCGCGACACAGCGCGTCGTTGCGTGTCGTAAGCAGGGTCCGCCGATAGAGAAGCGTAGCGGCCCCAAGCATCCCGCGCAAAAAAGCCCCGACGGAGAGAGCGTAGAGTACAACAAACCCTGACGAATATCCAAGGGGGCTGTCCGGCAGAACGAGGACCGTACCGTCCGGCGTCACCGAGGTGCCACGCACAAAACCGCCTTCAGCTCGGGAACCAAAGACACCGCGAGCCGAAGGGGGATCTGCCGAACGCGGCCCAAACCCTCGTGAAGATCGCCCTGTGCAGATGCCGCGATAAGCCGCAGGTGGTGAACAGAAGTCTGGAGGGAACCAAAAGACAAGAGAAGAAGTGCGGCACCCACCGCCGCAAGGGAAAAACCCTGTCGACAGAGGACTGAACTGGGTGAGAGAAGAATGGGGTAGCAATAGAACAAAGTTCAAGAACGGGCGCGCTGAACCAGGACCAGAACGCGCCGTCCAACCCGCCGACAGACACAAGAGGAGGCAAAAGCAGTGATGACTCCGGGGGAGGGACTGAAGGAGAGCCGGCGACGGAACGGCCGGTGAAGTCGAAAGCCTCAGCAAACCAGGCCCCCAATGGGAGAGGGTGCTCGAGCAAGATGGCGAAGCCAGGCGTACCGTCGTCGCACAAACCCGTCCCATAGGAGGACAGTCCCGTCAACACAGCCAGGGACTGAACATCCTGAAGGATGTCCCGGCGGCTGAAGTCTGACCAGAGCGTAGGCCTGCAGAAGGGAGGGGGACCGTAGCAGGGGTAGGTAGGGTGAGGCGCTGAGGGTGTGTCACCGCCAAGAAGCGCGATAAGAGGGAGTCTTGCATCGACTCCAAGCGCCCGTCAATGCGTGACACAAGCCACCCCTGCATAGCCGACAATCGATCCGAGAGAGGCGAACCCCCCCCCACCCCCCAGAATGGTCGGCCCGCAGGGGTGACCGCGAGCGGGAGCGAGATCCACGACACGAACCAGCAGAGTCGCGGCCCAAGGAAGGCGAGCGACCACGGTTGTGTCGCCGCTGAGGGACTCGTCCCTGAACACGAACGCCCGAGGGGGAAACAGCACCATCCCCCTCTTCCAGCGACACGTCAGCCCCTGAGAAAGGGGACCCCACCGAGCCAAGAGGAGGGGTACCCCCGTGGCGAGACAGTAAGTGAAGGTCAGGGAGAGAAGAAGGAGGAGGAGCAGGACGACGGGAGTGGGAAGGCTGGCCGGGTGAAAAGAGGTCAGAAGGAGCCGCGGGGGGAAACAGAGCAAGGATCCCCGGGGCAGAGATAACAGGGCGGCCCGACACCGAGGCGGAGGAGGGAGGGACCGCCACCTTGGGACGAGACCGTGAAGGAAGAATAGGCACCGAAGCAGGTGAAGTAGGAGGAGAAGCAACTACATCCTGGCGGACCCTCCTGGACAGTGTAGGAGGAGGGAGCAGAGGGCCAGCTACAGCCTGAACCTCCGTGCGCGTAGAGGACAAAGGAAGAGGACGTCGTTCGAGCAGGGGAAGCGGGCGGAAGGTAGTAGAGCCCCGACCCGGAGAGACCAGGGGAGGGCGCACAGGGGCAGAGCCGCTAACCCCGGCCGCAGGGCGAGAACCATGACGAGGGCGATGGGCGCCGTCAAGGCGATCAGGAGGACAACGAGGGGCAGGAGAGGATGGGCGAAGGCGAGCGAGAGCGTGGACGGAGCAGGGGATCCCCCCGACGATGTGACGACCGGCTGCGGGACCCAGGGGAGAGGGCCAGGCGAACGGCCTTCAGTCGGGTCAGGGATACCCAGGGCTACGCGGATCCGGGCGGCAACAAAGGCCTTGGAACGGTGGCCCACAGTCCAAAAGTGGCGGGAGACTATCGCCCACACCGACTGAAGGGAAGCAGAGGCCACTGCCGCCGCCGAGGAACCAGGGCTATGGTGCACCACATCCACCAGGGCCAGACACGGGCCACACAGAGCAGGGAGGTAGGCCGTAGAGGACACACAGAGCGAGTGGCGCAAGCAGGACTTGTGGCTCACCAAGCACGGGGAGCTACAACCATGGCGAAAGCAAGGCAGCCTACCTGCACTGGAAGAACACACACCATAATCAGCACGTCGAAGGAGTAAGTGGAGAGAATGTCCAAGAAGAACCAGGGAAGGAGCATGGGGAAACAGGAACACACATGCAAACAGGTATCCGTACTCACCCTAAACCGGGAGCACAGAGGTAGGTGAGTAGGGCGGGTGAGGTGGAAGAGCACTAGCAGAACCTGCAAAGATGGAGAAAGTGTTAACCACCACTCAACATCTTACATGCAGGGCCTATAACACCAGTAAAGTGCACACACCAAGATAGTTTCAGGCAACAAGATGACATAAAAAAGGTCAACAGTGAAAACCAACTATTACCGCAAAATTGCGGGCCAATGGAGGCATAACCGTACCGACACAACCCTCCCGCATCTTTGAGGGACCCCCCAGCGATCTCCGCAAATTTGCGGGGAGCCGAAACGTCCCAGAGGACCGAATCGAGCTCCCGCAAATTTGCGGGACCGGCCGAGATGGTCCGGCGCCGAAAAAGCGAGAGGAGCGTCTAGGGAATACCAAAAGAGGCCACAAAAATGTGTGATCTCCTTATGAACTCCAAGCGATGATGGCCATCAAGCTGAGCAGTGTCTTCCTTGAATTTATCCTAACTCAACCGGTAAAGGGAGAGGCAAGGAAGACACACCAGGGGAGAGGAGGCACATTCCCCAGGAACCACCCAACCCACAGAGATAGAGCAAAGCCCATGAGGAGAAGTGGCAGGGAGGGTGGTTTCGCACAAACAGGGGCCCCCGTGGGGTACCCCTGGATTGGGCAAAAAGACTATGAAAGGATGGAGGTGAAACAGGAAGAGAAAACAAAAACCAGTAAATGAAACTGGTGAGAAAAAGGGTGGCCTAGCCATGAGCAGAGAATGTGTCAGGGGCGAAAAACCCTGTGGTGTGAAGGAGGGGCCCCCGTGGGGTACCACTGGATATCACGAACCACCTGTCGCCCAGACCCTTGAGACACAGAGAAGGCTCGAAAGGGGGGACTCGGGAATAACGCTATTAATGCGGCCGACACAAACTCTACAAACAGCACCGCCACCATCGAAATCTCAGATTGTTTACCAACGGTACACCTTAGGCTATGAAAAAATTAAAACTCATAGGGGCATAGCAATTCCTGAATGAGAAAACGAGCTAGGCTAAAAGAAGCTAAAAGCTAAACTATGCCCAGACTAACAGGAAAAAAGAATATGAAAAGAGAAAGAATGAAAAACATATACGAGGAACGCCAGGCGCCCCCGTATCTTCGGTAGGCTACTTCCACACGCGTCTCCATTATACACACTTAGGAGCCCATTTATGTGTGCCCTAGATCACGTAACATCTGTCTAACAAAAAAGAAGGCCAGATAAGCCGAAACGAACCTAAACAGGGTGAATTAAAGGAGCACAACAAAAGCGGACTCAATCAATGGAGCGCGTGAAAAAATTATGACAAGAGAGGGTCGCTCATGCGCACGTTCGACAGGGATCTGCACATGACGGAGACCCTAGTTTTTTGGTGGTGGTGGTGGTGTAAGTTTAGACGACTGGCCGGGTTTGGCTGGAGACGGGGCCCTGGCCCGGCCTTTGATACCTCTGTCCTTTATGATTACCTGAAGACTTTCCTTGCTTGTATCTGTACTGACCTTGGGTGGAAGAGGATTTAGGCAAATGAAAGGAATTTGCCCCACCATACTGAGCTTTAGCGACTGGTTTGGGCTTGGTAAAAGTGAAAGCAGGTATCTTAGACGGGGCGGGACTGTGCTTGAAGGCCTGAGCCATGTTAAACACCGTCCTCCACACCTCCGGGGACATTAAAGAGGCAGTTAGAACTGGGGACATTATTACTTGATTTGCAATCCTATCCGGGAGCTTGCGGACTAGAGACATCCTTAGATCTTGTCTTGCCCGCACCGCCTCTAACAAGGCCGTGCGTATATCTCCCAGTGACTGTATAGAGGTCTGGAGAAGCAAGGGTCTAAACAGTTCGATCGTCTTTCGGACTTCTGTGTCCGCGATAGCCTGAGCAGATCTTAGCATTGACTTTGCTACCTGTTGCGTAACTATATACACTCCAACCTCCATTCAACGGACAAATGCGTGCAAGCACCTGTCCGTTCCTGCTAAATGTCCGTTGCTGCTAAATACTGTCCAGTCCGGATGTAATCCGGAAATTCCTTGAGAAAAATCCGGTGTTGAGTACAGGTGTCTGGATCGTGACATTTAACTGTTATGCATCCTTTTTTTTACTGTACCTGAAATAAATCCTGGTAATCCCTTGTGCTACACCCTATTGATAATGCAAAACTATTGAACACACTTAAAAGTGTATATTATTTGGTCTCTATAATCTGTGAATCATTTCCGATATGATGGAATTAAAGATTTTTTTTTCCCACCAACTCATAATCAGCAAAAACGACACAAATGTCAATTAAAAACATGTTATAATATTTCCCCATCATTTTGTGTATACCGTGGGAACAAAAAAAAAAAAAAATCTATCAAACGTAAATCTCCCGTCTGGGAAGCTCGGCGCCTAGACGGAGGGGAGGGTTGAACTATTTTTTGTTTTACTATCTTATTTATTGTTTATCTATGTGCTAGAAGGATATTATATTTTTCAATTCCATCCCATTAGAAATGATTCAAAGATTACAAAAAGTCCAAATAAGACATAGTTATGTTATTGTATAAGGAATTTAGGTAGATGAATTAGAGAGATAGATAGATAGAAAGAGTGTGTATATCGAAGGAAAAAAACAAAACAAAAAATCTATCTAACGTAAATCTTCCGTCTCTGCTCCCACGGAGGGGAGAGTTTAAATATTTTGTTGACTATCACATTTATTTATCTATGTGCTGGAAGGATATTATATTTTTTAATTCCATCACATTAGAAATTATTCAAAGATTACAAAAAGTCCAAATAAGACATAGTTATGTTAATGTATAAGGGATTTAGGTAGGTGCATTAGAGAGATAAATAGATAGAGCAACGGACTTTGCTCAATTTTTTTTTCGAGCAACGGACTTTGTCCGTTGCTGGGTCCATTGTCCGACTACGTTTTTTGACCGTAATTGCCGATATCCATATCCGGAGAATCGGAGTCCGTTGAATGGAGGTTAGAGTGTACTGAGAAAAGAGTCTATACGCCTTTCCCCGTAGCCTAACCTCCCGGTCTAGGTGAGTAGTGGAAGGTGTAGAAAAGGGATCTTTAAGCTCGCATAGATTAATTTTAGGGGCAGCTAAAAAAGCAAATAGAGCAGAGGGAACTCCGCCGGCCGAGTATACCGGGAGAGAGAACCAAGAATGGCTTTCTTGTGGAATTTGGTGTGAAGCTTTAGAAGTGAATGTAGTTGCAAAGTTTTGCGCCTCGACTTCCCAGTCCACCCAAGGTCCCGCACCCAACTGCTCCACCGTCAAAACTGGATTCGCGGCTGAGTCTGTGAATGTCTTTAACCCGTTGAGCCCCGGCTAGTTATAATATTTTGTTCACCCCAGTCCCAAGCCATTTTCACTTCTTTTTTTTGTTTGCTAAAATGGAAGACAAGGATGAGAAATGAAAAAAAAAAAAAAAAAAAAAAATCACCTCGGACATTTTTCTTTGGGGGGGGGGGGGAGCCTCAAAAAAATTTGTTGAGCCAAAATGGAAGAGAATTGTGAGAAATGAATAAAAAAATAAAAAAAATCATTTCGGTCATTTGGGGGGGGGGGTCAATAGTTCGTCTCCCCCGCATGACCACCCGCCCGGGAGCACTAGGGTAAAAACTGAGTATGGCATTGTACGGCATACATCCTAAGGAGTGTCTCACATAAATCTCAAGCTTCTAGCTCCCATACGACCGGAGTAATGAAGGTTCAAAGTGGCGGTGAACTAAGGGTGTAAACTATCCCCACTAAGCCCACCACCACCAGCCGCGCGGCTGTCTCGGCCCGCTCACACCTACTGGCCCGGCTCCCACACACTACGGTACCTCCCCTCCTATTCTCCCGCCATTTCCTACCTTACGAGCCACGTAAGTGTTTTTTATATGTCGGACGCACGTGATGCGTTGCTGGGAGTTGGTGATCAAACACTGCCGACGCAACACGTGCGACGCTGGGTCTCACCGGGTTAAACCTAACTCAGGTGTTAGAGCCAACAGCGCTTTGATATCATTGAACCCGTCATGTTTTGTCCAGTCCGAAAACAGTTTTGAAGCTGACGCAGGGGGTAGGGCAGGTGTAGAAGAATATACAAAATAATCATGATGATAATAGTTGGGGATGGCCTTAATACTAACATTAAGTACATTTCCCAGCATATCTAGAGCCCTTAACTTCCTAGATTTATTCCCTTGGATTACCCACTCTCGTGGTACCGGAAGCTCCCCTGACATAGTGGACTGTGGACTGGCTTTGTTGGTACCAATGATACCCAAGAATCGTCTGGCCCGTATAAGAGAGGCATAGCCCCTTTTCTGATCGGGGCTTTGTCTAACGGGGGAGGATTTACGTCTGCTACTACTCGCACATTGGAAGTAGTTAGTGCCGCCGAAGTTGGCCTAGTAACAATAGTAGGTGATACAAGGGGAGTGAGCGGAATTTGTGTCAAAGCAATGGAAGGTCGGACATTCGATGTTGGCGTGGAAGCTCCCAGACCAACTATAGGAGGCTCCAGTTGCTGGCCAAAAAACTTAGTTAAAGCACTCGCTAGTAACCCATTAATCTCATCCGCCGTGACAAATTGAGCAGAGGAAGAACTATTAGGCGAAACATCCCTATTCTGAGAGTTATCTACGACTGAACTAGACTCGTGAATTCCCACCTCAGAAATAATAGAACCCTCCTCCCCTGCCTCCGGTCCCTCCTGAGAGGATTCCGCCGAGGCTGGGACCCCTTCATGTTGCCATGTTAAGTCAGGGATGGAAGACGGGGTCTCCGCGTACCGGTGGACGTCAGCCACTACCTGTGTTGCCTGAGACGGAAGTGAGCTGTCCCTCCATGGCTGGGAGTATCTCCAAACTCCCCGGTCTTGGCCGGAACTCACTTGTGAGCCAGGCCCCACCCCAATGACTGAGCCCTCACTCGAGCCCTCTAGCGGGTTATCACTGCCGGGAGAACCCTCTAAATCTAAAGTGAGAATATTGGAACTGGGAATAATATTTGGGGACAACTTGTCCGCCGGTATATCCCCCACCCCAGTCCCTGACTCCACTTCCGACCTGTCAGATTGAACATGAGACATGTCGGGAGTAGAGGCAGAAAGCGAGGTTCGAGGCTCCGGCGAACGCCGGGAGGACTTTCGTGCATGAGACTCTTTCCTAGAAGACTTGTGACTCCGCCTCGACTTTGATGTATCACTAGAACTGTCCTTGGTCTTGTCTGTCCTACTCTTCTTCCGCGAAGGTGAAGTCGAGTGACTATGTGTCTGCTTTCTGAGAGGAGACCGTGACCTGGACCTAGATCTTGACTCCGAAGCTGTCGCCTGGGGAGACGGCTCTCGCGGTCTCTTAGATGTGCCGGGGGAGGGAAGAAGCCCTTTACCCAGCCCAGACTCTGCCGACTTATTGACTTTACTTCGGGAAGGAGGACGTATAATTGGGGGGTGCTGAACCAACAAACGGTCCCATAGAATTACGTTATCACACTGCAGTGCTTTATGAGCCACTGTAGTAGCATAATTAGTAAGAAGTTGTCTGACCTCGCGTAATGCAACCGCCGCGGCCAGATTGTCGTGCTGTAATACTTTAATACTGAGCTGACTACAAAAGGTACAATTCTTCGTTACCCACAAACCCCTTGATCGGTCCAAGCATTTGACACAACGAATGCACAGAGTGTGTGCAAAAATAGGGATCCCGGAACATGAGGGCGTTGAGCAAAGAGCAAAAACAGGGGCTAGAGCAGCCATGGCAGAGACTGGGTAAAAGCTAACTCCCCCCGGGCCTCACTTGGTCCTCTGTGGACCCGCCGGGACTCCGCCCTGGAAAAAAGATACATTTCCAGGAATTAATGCTCATAAGGTTACCCCAAAATGTTCTAACACAAGTGTTAATGAACCGCCGGGCAATGAGACGTAATACACCACTATTACCTCTCACTACCCTGTAGGTTCATATGTAAAGATTTTTGAATATCTTTACGTGTCCAAAAGATTTAAGAATATCCTCTGACATGATATAAAGACGAGCAGTTCTTTATAAATGACGCAGTCTTCCCTGTGATATAAAGTTCACCGGGAACCCATAATAAGACGCCGGCCTCCTTATTATAACGCAGTTAACCAGGTTAAGCCCATCTTAATCATTAGATCTGACTCCTCTCGAAGCCTTCATAGATCGCCGTAAGGTGAATGTCTCGATACCCAATTGTATCCCTCAATTGTTTGGCTAATCCTACCGAATTGCAAATCCGTGATTCCCACCCTCCCGAGGTTCAACCGCCGGGTGAAAATTAATAGAAAAGTTAACCCCAATTGTTCCTATCCCCACTTCTTTGCAAAAGATCGCCGGATAAAAAGTAGACTGAGAGGCGGGACAACACGAGCTTAGCTCAACTCCTGTAAACTACAATTAGGTAAATACAATTAGGTAAATACTAATCAAACAAAACAGCCCAGTTTTTCAACGGCTTTGCAAAACCGGGAAAACTATAGTCAACAGGTGTCCGCATGAACCCCTAGTTGAATCGGGTAAAGCCATTCCGCCGGGAAACACGCAGTAAGCCTGAACACAGGCCCCACTACAGAGACACAGTTCTGGAGAGCCCTCAAGCCACCACTCGCCGGGGGAAACTAGCCTATTTTAACCACGCGTGATTAAAACTCGGCAACCAGCCGAAATTTCTCGGTGCAATCGAGAAAACCCGCTGGAAAAGGCAACCCACACCCACCAGACGCAATCTGAGAACCAGCCGGATTTTCACGGAGCAATCGAGAAAACCCGCCGGAAACGGTAACCGACACCAACCAGATGCAATCGGAGGTACACAAATAGTGCCTGGAATAAGCCAATACACAACTTATTCCGAACTCGCATGACACAGTAGTACATATTTATACAATAAATCAATAACACTTGCACATGTAAAAAAGCTACGAGAGGCTGGCTAGGCCTAAGCAGACGGAGTATCGCTTAAACATGTCGTAATAAAAACAAAAAGCACTGAATTATATCACAACAGGAACAGCCGCCAACACACCTCGAAGAAATAAACCCGGGAGAGGGAAGTACTGACACAGGACCTAGAAAAAACTTCACTAAGTGAAGAAAAATACGCTAGGAACGTCAGAAAACAAACAAATAAGGCAACTTCATCAGAAAGATAAAAAGAAGCCTAATAACGCGTAGTTAAAGCCAACTAAATAACTAGGCTAGCTAGCCGCGAAAACGTTTCACGCGTCCACCACGGGACCACGAGGGTACGCCCGAAATAGGCGTCCCAAACACACGACCCAAATACACGCTCCTGCTACGCATATCCTAACCTTACTCGATACATTCCAGAGTAAACAAATGAGAAAAAACTCACTAGGGACGCAGCAAATGCGGAATCAGCGGAGCGTGGGGAGACACGTCAGGGCAGGTTGAGCGCAGAGCAGAGAAGAAGGAAGTATGACGCCTGAAGTAAGCGTCTGGTCAAATATCCACACAAGTACATCCACGAGTATATGGAAAGCTTATGAATAGTTATTCTTATTTTCTTTTTATTTATTATTTGTTACGAAGTTTTTTCGTAGTGAGTACCCAATTTCATAATGACAGAACCATGAGTGAGGTTGCGTGCGCTCATGATGAAGGCTCCTCAAATTTGTTATGCTCTGCACGGTAGATTCAAACTACGGTAAATGAGCGTTTGAAGAGGAGGCCTTATGTAATAGGCATAATCGTCAATGATGGAGCGGCCACTAATATATACTGTACAGTGAATAATGTGTATGCATGTCTATATATATGCATGTATTGGGGGGAGGGAGAGATGTGGGTGGTTAGATGGATATACAGTAGATAAGATAGATCAATAGATAGATAGATTTATACGGAGGTATGAAACCTTAACTTTTTGTTTACATACAAATGCGGCAATGCCGATAAGAGTTATGAATTGTAAAATGTTTTTATTTCTTAACAGATCGGCCTTAATCAAAAGTTTGACAATGTTATCATGGTCATACAGCGATCCATGGTTATTTTTGTACTTTTGCATGTCATGTTTTAGTATGGTAAACTCACAGTTACATTAACATTCGTTTGCGAAATGCTCTGTGTCAATTAGATTTAGATCGCATGAGCACAGTTTCGGCTCATGTTATCTCTGATTTACGAGTATTATTAATATATTTGTATGTACTGTACTGTATTGCAATAATAGATTCGTACTATGTAATGTAATAATTCCAGGAAATTTACATGCTTGTGGAGTTTTAAATGAATAGTATTTAGATTTCCGAAACCAGCCTGCTCTCCTTCTTATTTTGTCTTTGAGGGGTTATTGGATTTAATCTAATTATATCTTCAAGGTCATGGTACTGATGCACTTTAACTATGTCATTGGACTTTCTATTCCCTCTGTAGGTACTGCCACCATGGGGTAATCTCTATCACTGGAGAAATATGCCTCGTGGAACTTACTTTCCTTGGAAGACTTTTTTTGATCTCCGAAGTCTCAAGAAGTGGATAAACGTTATTGAGTTTGAAGATTATCTTAAAGGTACAGTACGATATAATACTGTTGTAAGTAAATTACTATGCATGTTTTAACTTAAAACAAACAGGTTATATAATTGTAAAATTTATAGGTTTGAGTCCCGGAGGGAAGAATGAAAACCTAATATTTAGTAGTGGCCCCGAAATCATTGACGATATGCCTATTAGTATAATAGTCCTCTTTCAAGCACCCGCGGTCAGCTTGTTTGAAACACCCGCCGCAGGGGAAAGAGTACTACATCATAAGTGTAACGCTAATTCTCTTATGGTACCGTCTTTATGATTGGGTACTCACTACGAAAAAACTTTGTAAAAAATTAAAAATTAAAATTAACTTAAAATTTGTTATATCAAGGCTTTCCAACTCGTGGATGTCTTTTGTGAATTCTAACCGAGACGCTGAACCAAGCGACGCCATTCTCCCTTCAATGATATATCAAGATTAAACTCAAGACATCAACGAATGGGAAGGGGATGGAAGGGAGGGCCCTACATCGTCAATGATTTCGGGGCCACTACTAAATATTAGGTTTTCATTCTTCCCTCCGGGACTCAAACCTATAATTTATTAGTGGCCCCTCCATCATTGACGATATAAAGGAGTACAAAGGAAATAAAGCAACAACAGGTCTAGTGACCCTTCTAGGCTGCTTGCCCTCCAAGACACTGAGGATCAAGTGTCCAAACAGTGGTTTAGAGTGGGTAAGGGAACATTGGAAAGGGAACTACTGCCCTGGAACTAATGTCCGTGGCAGGACTAGGAAGTTAGTAGGGGACATATGGGTTAGTAACTGAGGGGAGGATAAAATAAAGTTATTCATTTACAAACGCAGTCAGTCGCGGGTTTGATGCGAGATATTTGTCTAGGCGGAGTTTAAATGAATCAACGGTGCTGCAGTCTATAACCTCTCGGGGAAGCCCATTCCACAAGTTGACAACTCGATTGAAGAAGAAATTCTTAGATTCGTGTGAGTTAAAAGATTTACCAATAATTTTGCAACCGTTTCCCCGCGTGTACAGTAATTAGATTGGTCGATAGTGAAGTACTTACTACAGTTCATATTGTCGATGCCTTTGATGATTTTGAACACTTGAATTAAGTCACCTCTTAATCTGCGCTGGGTTAAAGGAAATAGATTTAATTCTCTAAGACGCTCTTCGTATGGTTTGTTCTTTAGGCTAGGTATCATTTTGGTAACTCTACGTTGAACTCGTTCTAGCTTGTTTATGTCTTTTTGGTAATAAGGGCACCAGCATTGAACGCAGTATTCCAGAAGAGGGCGGACTAAGGAATTGTAAAGGGTTAGGATAACGTCTTTGGATTTATGCTCAAATGACCTGCCTATAAAGCCAATTATTTTGTTTGCCTTCTGAACATTGTTGACTCGGTTTTAGGTTACTCGATATTGTTACTCCCAGATCGGTTTCTCTGTTTACATTCATAAGCTGAGTGCCATTCATCGAATAGTTTGCTTTCTCATTTAGGTATCCGATATGTAGTACTTTACATTTATCCGCATTGAAACTCATTTGCCAAATTTGGGCCCAATGTGACAATTTATCTAGATTGTGTTGCATATCGTCAACTTGATCTTTTGAGAGTACGCTATTTGCAATTTTTGTATCGTCAGCAAATTTTGAGATTGTACAGGTGAGACCCTCATCTATGTCGTTGATGTAAATTAGAAAGAGAATTGGACCTAGTACCGATCCCTGGGGGTACCCCGCTACTTACATGTTGTTGTTGTTGTTCCCCAAGCTGCCTGGCCGAACAGCCCCAAGGCCCTGAGCAAGGCCAAGGCCATAACCGAGCGCCCCCACAGAACCCTCCCCGCCGACCACAATAAAGCCTGGGTGACCGAAGCCACTCCATGGCGGTGAGCTGAGGAGGGTGCGGAAATGCCCGGGAAACCAAAGCCCCACCCAGGGCCCTGTGTCCCTCAGCAATTATGAAGAGAAAGTTGAGGGGCAAGGGAAAAATGTGACGCTTTGGCTTCCAATCTTGGTAGATTGGGAGGTCAATCCACGTTAGAGACGCCGTCACTTGAGATCTAGAAAATATATAAGTAAAAGGAACAGTCAGAGTAAGCTATGGGTATGGCAGAGATTGCTCAGTTCTCACTCTGATTCCGCTACTTACATTGGTCCATTTAGATGCCTTACCGTTTATGACTACTCTTTGCTTTCTGTCGCTGAGCCAATTTTCTATCCATTTCAACACACGTCTTGTATTCCATGCGCTTTTAGTTTTAGCAGTAAACGTTTGTGGGGAACTTTGTCAAAGGCCTTTTGAAAATCAAGGTATATAATATCTACAGCTTTACTCTCATCGTAGAGGTTGAGGATATCGTGGAAGAAGTCTAAGAGGTTTGTTAAACAGGAACGTTTTTTACGAAAGCCGTGTTGAGTATCTTTAAGTATGTTATTTTCCTCTAAGTGATTTACGAGTCTGTCTCTTATGACCGTTTCTAGCATTTTACATACAACTGAGGTTAAGCTAATTGGACGATAGTTACTGGGTAAGGATTTGCTGCCGTTTTTGAATATCGGTGTTACGTTGGCTATCTTCCACTGATCAGGCATAGTTCCAGACTGCAAGGATTTATTGAATAGTAATGTCAGTGGTTTGGAGAGCTCATCTTTAGCTTCCTTTAGAACTTTAGGCGAGATTGTATCAGGTCCAGGCGTTTTATTTACCTTGAGTTTATCTAAACAATTCAATACTTCTCTCTCTGTAACGGTGATATTGCTTAGAACATCTGAATTATCAATCTGAATCGGCGATGGTGTAGGGATATCACTGAGGTCTTCTGTTGTAAAAACTGATGCAAAGAAGGTATTGAGGGCATTACTCATTTGTACTTCGTCTTTGGTGTATTCTCCATTTTCATCGACTAACGGTCCAACAGTTGAAGTAACTACTTTTTTCTTTCTGATATAACTATAGAATTCTTTCGGGTTTGTTTTACTTTGATTCGCAATATGTAACTCTAGGGTCTTTTTACTTTGCTTAATTAACTTTTTGGCTTGCGTCGTAGCTCTACAAATTTCACCCGTTCTTCGTCATTTTGTGAGGATTTTAATCTATCATTAGCAAATTTTTTTAGCAAGCAGGCAGTTTGAAATATCTTTATTCCACCATTTGGGCTTATTATTATGGCCTGGACGCCGTATTTTCGATGGTATGCAGTCTTGCACTGCTTTTAGGTAAGTGGTTTCGAATAACTTCCAAGATGTATTTATGTCGTTATTGTTAATTAAAAAGCTCCAGTCAGTTTCTTTAAACATAGCTCTAAGTTTATGAAAGTTTGCTTTCTTGAAATTATGTACTTTTTCGATGCTACTATTTGGTTCGTTACTAGTAAAGTTTAAAGTGAAAGTTATCGTACGATGGTCGCTGTTACTGAATTCATCACCAACATTCAAATTCTCTATTAATTCTTCTTTTGTTGCAAGTACAATGTCAAGAACGTTATTACCACGGGTCGGTGTTCGAACAAATTGATAAAGCGAACTCTCTTGCAAGTTCGTATACAAGTCATGTCCGGAGTGTGAAGTAAGAGTATCGCCCCACTTGGTCACAGGTAAATTAAAGTCGCCAATTAATACGGTATCTTGTGAGCTACTTACATCTGCAATTTGTTCATAAATTTCTCGGTCAGTTTGCACTGATTGAGCTGGAGGTCTATATTAATGCAAGTATTATTTTTGTACCTTTATTATTCTTTATTAGCACAAAAGATGTGTCGACGTTCACAATTTGAGGTTTTGACAAGAGGGTCGGGTTAAGACTTTCTTTGATATAAAATAAAACGCCACCTCCATTTTTATTTATTCGGCTTTTCTCAAACATTACATAACCGGGAAGTGAATACTTTGCTAAAAAGTCTCTATCTACTGTATTGAGCCAAGATTCTGTTATACCAATCACATCATAATTTTCAGTAAACACTAGTTCCTCTAAATCTGAAAATTTATTGCGTATGCTACGAGCGTTTGCATAGAAAACCTTTAAAGTTGCGGTTTTAGAACTCGCAGAACGTTCTTTAATCAAATTTTTGGTTCTGGTCGGATCTACATTTACATTCATGGCTGACATCGGTCCTCGGTCGTTATCCTGGCGGTTTTGAATTTGGGTCGTGTTGGTGGAGCTTTATCCAAATTCGCAGTTCTTGACAGATTAGCATTTAATTCCTTCGCATATGCCTGATATCTCAAGTCTGGAGGGGGACATTTGTGACAATATCAAAACCACTAACAAACTACCATAGGTAGAGAAAAAGAACCATATAACAAACTTAAGTCTTTATTGTTTACATACAATAATATAGAAAAAATGGAAAGAAAGCAGTGCGTTACTTCAAAGAATAGCTGCTTAAAAGTAATCATACAGGTACATCTGTTAAAGAATATCACATTGAGATTCAATAAAATTTGTTTTCCAAGAACATTCTTTTATTCCTGTCCAACATTGTAAAGGGACAAATAAATAATTTGATTATATCTTATGTCCTTAACATTAATTTGTACATACCATATACTTTGTACAATTTATACTTAATATCCTATAGTTGCAACAATGATAGATATCTTATAAACTTTTTTTTTTTTTTTTTTTTTTGAGCTGTATAATCAGCTCAACTTATCAAGTATCACAGCTCGTGAACTTGTCACGTAGTCTGGCGGAGGGTCTAGGGGTCCTGAGCTCTCCAGCACCCCCCCCCCCCCTCCTTTTTGCCATTAAGATTAAACTTAACTATTTATTGGTGGCTCCTGGAGTCAATGACGTAAGAGCCTATGATAATATGGCCTCGTTCCGGGCTCCTCAGAGCCCGGGTTAACCTCGATCACGACGGTCGAGAACCAAGATCATCTTAGGGGGTACCCCTTAATCATTCCTAACGTACGTCATTGGGACGGAGCCACTGAAAAGTAGAAAATAAAAAAGAAAAGAATTAACACAGTTTGAACACCGCGCCTGCGCGCATTCTGATCTTCCTCTGTTTCCCATACCTTGCCTGCTATTCCACCTCTCAGGTGCGTTCTCTCTCGATCGTCGCCCAGCCAGATAGGACGTTTTTTCCTTACCTCCCTGTCAGTTTTACATAGCCCCTCTTAAACACATCAGTTTTTAGTCCCTAGTGAGTCTAATTGCAAATTGAGTTGTATATGTGTTTAGGAATGTATTTATCTTACTATTGTCACTTGTAAACCTGAATAAGTAACGACTCAGTTCTGGGCTGGTCTACGATCGTGCTTTTCAAGGACGCCACTTTCGTTTTTTTTTTTTTTTTTTTCTATTCTATCATACGAGCCTCGGCTCATTAGCTGCAGTGTCTTTTTTCTGTGAAGGTGTGTTTTAACATTGTAGCTTGATATTAACCCATCAGACCCGGAAGGGCTCTTAACCCGTACAGTTCCAGCGACGCGCCTGACGCGTCGGCGATGTATGTAACGCACAGCCCCAGACGCGCCTGGCGCGTCACCCTAATTGCGCCGACCGTAACCTCAGGTGTAGCCACTCAAGAGGGCTCAGATTTGTATGGGAACTGTGTACGTATCCCACGCAACCGTGCCGATGGTTGAAAACTCTCAAAGTCCACGTGCGTGCGCGTGAGCGCGCAATAACCTGTTTTTTGGGGGTAATTGCCTTCAATTTTTTACTCTTGTAAAATACATTTTCGGGGGCTCTGTAGGACCATTCTTTAAGCTTTTTGAGCGGTTTTTCATGGTTTTTCCTTCATTCCTAACCCATTCGCTATTGTTTCTGGAATAAAACAATTTTTTGAAAACCGGCCGGGTTCTGGTGAACAAACATTACAAAACTAGCCGGGGCTGGACGGGTTAAACACCCATAAAAAACACACCCGAGCTACCCGGAAGGGCTCTGAGGCACTCATGAGCTCAAAGCCTGTAAGCTTGGTGTGCGAGGCGTACGTCCGACGCATGTAAACAACAGCCGGCTGGACCGACGCCCCGCATCTCCGGCCACAAGAAGGAGTGCGTCGCTTGTTCATGTGTGCCTGTATGTTATTGTTAAGTATCGAAAAGTAGTGTAAAGTGGCTGTTTTTGCCATAAAGTTATCTCCAATGAAATCATCATCACAACTGAACCAGTTGACTTAGAGAGCTCTACTTAACGCCATTCTACAGGTACGAAACACATCTACGCTTGGGGATGCACGGGAATGTGGAAGCAAGCCAAATAACAAAGATGCGGTAGCCTAGGCGTAGAAGTTTTTCGGCCAAAAACCCCGGGTTTCGGGGAATATATATATAATACATAGCCGGGGCTGGAGGGTTAATGCCCTTAAGTGTTGAATTCTATGTTAGTGTCAAATTCATAGATCTTTAATTCCTTACATGTACCCCCCAAGGTTGTGCGCTAGCCAGGGGTTACTTGTCTTACCATTGTTAAATTTGTATTAAAAACTAAATTCCCCAAATCCTAATTTCGAAAATGTTTTTGACCTATTTTCATTCAATGCTTCACACTATATCAACCACAATACCTTCAGCATTAACTCCCAAAGTTTTCTATGTGAAGATGAATACTTATTGCTTTTACATTAATCAATGCCTCATCACATATATTTGCCTTCAAGACATTTTGTAGGTCATTATTTTCAGTGAGAACCATCAAATACTTACAGCTGATGGTTTTATATTGTGATGCTAAATTCAATTACAACATTCTAATTGTTGTTGAAGACGTGTTTAATTTAAACTAGCCCTCTGGGCCGAGGCCTTCATAAGGCTAGTGGTCGGCGGGGGGATAGTAAGTCAAGTCATATAGGTCACTGGTCAGATTTCATCGTAGAGATTAAGAGCTGCTAAGAAATGGCGGATGGCTATGAACGAGAATGAATCTGAGTCAGAAAGGATGTCTTTTAAAGAGGTGTGTCGCAAGAAGCGACGTCTTTCAGGGCCGTACATGGGACAAACGCATAAAATGTGAGGGATAGTAAGAACTGTGCGACAATGGTGACATTCTGGCGGAGGACTACGGGGAGTGGTCATTAGATATCCATGAGTGAGTCTCATGTGTCCTATGCGTAATCGAGTTAAGAGGGTTTGGTCAGCACGACAGGGGCTGAGTGAAGAGGGCCACATGTGAATGTCGTCTTTGATGGAACGAAGGTGACCTCCCAAAGGTTGATCCCTCCATTCTGAGCGCCACTTATCATGAATATGCCGTCGAACTACAGGAATTAGGTCATCCGATCTGAGGACAGTGGATGCCGGAGCACCTAGACAAGCCTGTTTAGCAAGGGCGTCAGCACGTTCGTTACCCGCAATGCCTACATGGGCGGGGATCCAACAGAGGGTGATGGATCGAGAGCTGCATTTTAATTCGTGGATTTTCAGGATAACATCGATGATCAATGGGTCACGTGGGGCGTACTCTCCTACTGCTTGCAACACACTTTTTGAGTCACTGCAGATAACTACGTGAGTAGGATTGTTTGGAAGTGCAGAGATGAGGGTCAGGGCACCATGAATAGCCCACAACTCTGCAGTGAAAACGGTGGAACAAGGATGTAGGGAGTTTTGATGGATACCATGGTCAGAAACCGCTGCACTACCTACGGCATCCGGAACCTTCGAACCATCAGTGTAGATGAAGGCAGCTGGAACATGACTATCAAGATGTTGTAATGCTAAGGTACGGCGTTGGACTGGAGTCACAGCCTCTACTTGGTCAGTCAAATGGAAACAAACTTCAGGGTGTTTAAGAATCCAGGGGGTAATTGAAACACAGGGGAGGGGTGAATGAGGTGTTGGAATATTGTAAGATGCGAGTAATTGGCAGGATAAGAGGGTAAAAGGCAAGGTAGTAGTAGGAGTAACACAAAAATCTTGGGAACGGAAAAGGTCCTTCAATGTGGGATCCTGTTGGAGACGGATGGCAGTTCGCAGCTGAACCAGCTGACGATGATACGTTAAGTGTCTGCAATATGGATGCCGAGGCAGTGCCATATACCGGGCAACCATAATCCAGGGCAGATAGAATGGTGGATCGATAAAAGAGCAGTAACGTAGATCGGTCAGCACCCCAATGAACACGTGCCACAGACTTGAGGACATTCATGCGCTGAAGGCACCGAGCCTTCAGAGTGGCAACATGGGATTTCCAATTTAGGTGGGTATCAAAGATAAGGCCAAGGAATTTAGTGGAGGTAAGGAATTTAATCTTGGAAGAACCCATAGAGAGGGTGATGGACTGCTTACGCAAGTGTCTAAGGTCGCGATAGAAAACGACAGCATTGGTTTTTTCAGTCGAGAAGCGGAAACCAGTTGAGGACGCCCAAGCTTGTATGGAATGAAGAGCAGTGTTTAGACGACGTTGAATGTGTGTTATACTAGGAGACGTATAATAAATGGCTAAGTCATCCACATAGAGGCTATGAGAGATATCAGGAGGGAGGCATTTTATAACACTATTTATTGCAATATCATAGAGTACACTACTTAGGGAACAGCCTTGGGGTATTCCATTAGTTTGAGGTTTTATTGCAGATAATATACCGTTGTTTTTAACCTGAAATGTGCGGTTAGATAGAAAGTTCTGGAGGAATTGGGGAAGGGAGCCCCGCATACCAGAGCTATGGAGGATTTTTAGAATGCGATAACGCCAAGTGGTATCATAAGCCTTCGCAATGTCGAAGAAAACCGCCACTGTGGGTTGTTTCTTCGAAAATCCTTCACGTATTTGGTGCTCCAGGTGAATGAGAGAGTGTAATGTAGAGTGGCCGGGACGTGAACCATGTTGATACGGGGATAATAAGTCATGCGCCTCTGCATAATGAAGAAGGCGTGGATTGATCATTTTTTCCATAAGTTTACATAAACTTGAGGTGAGCACTGTGGGCCTATAGTTTGTCGGAAAACTATGATCTTTGCCTGGTTTTGGGACGGGTCTGGTATACGCATGTCGCCAATTTGGTGGGAAATAATGTCTATCCCATAATTGATTATAAAGTTGCAAAAGATAATTTAGTGCACGTGGATGAAGATGACGAATGAACGCATAGGGAATGGCATCAGGACCCGGGGTGGAATCCGAGCAGTGGTCAATGGCATGTTGAAGTTCAGGTAATGAGAAAGGAGCGTTATAGTCATGAGTGCGACCTCCGGAAAACGTGATCGGGTGGGACTCCTTCTCTTGTTTCAAGCGGAGGAATTGTTGAGGTAAAGATAGGTTAGAGCTAACTTCACTGAAATGGTTTGCATGCATAGTAGTGATGACGTGGGGATCATGGGTTAAAGAGTCCGAATCAGTGTCCCGTAATGGAGAGAGTTGGGGACGGACAGTTCGCCCGTCAACACTACG
Organism: Paralithodes platypus; assembly: GCA_032716605.1. Lineage (NCBI taxonomy): Eukaryota > Metazoa > Arthropoda > Malacostraca > Decapoda > Lithodidae > Paralithodes > Paralithodes platypus. Next base: position 136,688,308 of record CM064487.1, read on the forward strand.
AAATTTTCTCCACAGAGTAGAGATAGGGGTGCGACTAGTCAAGGACGAGATGTATGAGCGCCACGAAAGCACTTTACTTCGGATGATATTGCGTTTGACAATAGCGCAGACTTTATTATAGAAAGTTTTGAGGGCAAGTTTTTCAATGGTGATGGTGATGAAATGGAAGCATTGAGGATGAGTAGCAAGTTTGGAGAGGGAGGTTTTAATTCTCCGTTGCTTATCACCCACCCTGTTGAGAAGGCGCTCTACCCTGTGTTTGAATTTGATCATGCTAGCCAGTTTGGGTGACCACCAAGGGACTCGTCGAGGATGTTGCAAGGAGGAGGTGAATGGTATGTGATGCTGTGCAGTAGAGGTTAAGAAAGACTTGAAATATTCAAAGTTAACTTTGGGGGTGATCATATCCGAGAAATCTTCAATATCAGCTGTGGATTCCGTGTATGTCAGCCAATTAGCTTTGGAGAGATTATATTGAGGTAGTTGTGTAAAGGTTCAGGGGATAAGTAGTTTAAAAGAATCGGGTAGTGGTCGCTGGAGAATCTTTCCTGCAGAACCGACCACTCAAATAAAGGGGCGGCGTCAGTCGAAACAAGTGAAAGGTCTATCGCAGAGAACGAGTTGTGTGCTGCAGACCAAAATGTAGGGGAATCTAGGTTCAAACAGCAGAGTTGTGAGTCAATCAGAAGGTTTTCGATATGTTTACCCGGGGTGTCTGTAAACGTGCTTCCCCATAGTGGGGAATGGCATTGAAGTCTCCAAGAATGAGGTAAGGAGGAGTTAGTTGTGTGATATGAAGAAGATCAGCTGTGTCATGTTTACAAGAGGGTTGATTGTAGGACGAACAAATAGTGAAGGATGGAAGCTGTGGGAGGGAGATGGTAACTGCAGAAGTTTGAAATGGATTGGGATTGAGGGTGACGGGAAGAAAAGGATATTGGTAATGAACAAGAATTGCTGTACGATAGTGTGTGGGGGTAATCGGAGAACTAACAGCGACAGAGTAATGTCTGGGGGGGATCACAATATTGCCTACATGCTGTAGGCATATGCAGATTGGAGAGTATAAGCGAATGAGTCTTTGTAATTCTCCCATATGAAGGTGAGCTTGGTATCCATTAATGTTCCACTGGACAATATTATGAGGCATTGTGTACAGAGGGGGACACATCTGTATTGGGTGTGATGTCGTTTAAGGAGTCAGGCGAAGAACAGGTTGGGATAGTTGCTTGCGGGATTTGAGACGTAGGGGCAGATGAATTGGGTAATTCGTCATTTATTGCAGAGAATTGTTTTACGAGTTTGGGAACAAGTGTTGGAGAGTGAAGGAGCTTTACCTGTAATGTATGTATAAAGTCTGCGGCGAAGTAGTGGCAGTATCTGTGTTAGGGGGGAGAGTACGTGCAATGATGAAGGCGTTTGCTCGTGCAAGTATTTGAGAATCTGGCTCAGAGAGATGTGGGGTGATTTACTCCCGAAAACATCCAGAGCATCCGCAGGCACCAGGGGGAATACCCTTGCTGCAGATCAAATGGGGGTTATCAGAGGAGGGTGGCACAGGGGTATCCAGATGCATAAGTTCTTCAGTCGTGCTTTCCGTATGAGTGGCAAGAGGAAGCGGAGTATTTGGAATTGGGGGGTGTTCATCAGGGTCTGAATCACAGGGAGCGTCCTTTGTGAGTAGACGTTTACGAGTACCACACTTTTCGTGAGGAGTTGGGGTAACGGGTGTCGTCGATTGATGGACATCACCGTGTGAGTACCATTTCGGTCAGATCGGAGTCAATGAGATTATTGTCCTTCAGGAATTGCGTCATTACGTCTGTGGGTGGAAGATCAGGGTGTTGGATATGAGAGACACAATAGCAAGGGGGTTTGTGATGTTGCTTATTGGACCACGAGAGGATACAAAGTTCCTTAAATGTTCTTCGAAGGCTCTAGGATTGGAGGTTTTGTGCCGGAGGAGAAAGTATTTTCCGCAGTCGTGACATCCACAGTCTGGATCGTGATTAGGCATGGTCCACAGTTGGGTGGGTGAGTCGTTGTCCGAATCACGAGAAAGGGGCCTAACTAGTATGGCAATCCTGCGTTTTTTAGAAGCCTGTGTCCTTAGTAGTTGAGGTTGTGGCGAAGGAGCATTTACGTGGTCAGGGGTACGTCGCACGACCTCCTCTGTAGGCATTGACCAAAATTCCATATCTTCCGAGATGCTGGTAAAGCCCTCGAATCTATTGGAAGTGGACAACCCAGGAGAAGAGAGATTAGCGAGGCGAAATGTCCCTCGCAAAAGGGACAGTGTTCAGATGAGGCCGGTCGTAGACCTGTCTTATCTGAACCTCCACATTCACAACGTGTCCTTCCGGATGCTGACAGTGAATCAAATCAGGCTAACACTTCCGCCGGAAGGGTGGATGTGTTCTTTAGACCTGACGGACGCGTATTGGCACGTCCCGGTAAACAAACGGTTTCAACGATTTCTGGCCTTACGAATCATGCATCAGACTTATGTCTTTCAGAGGATGCCGTTCGGATTAAACCTAGCACCTCGCATATTCACGAAATTAGTCCGGCAAGCCCTGATGCCCTTGTTGCAACAAGGGATCAGGATTTTGTGGTATCTAGACGACTGGCTGGTGGTGGCGGAGACGGAACAGTTATGCATCAATCATGTCAACATAACATTAAATCATGTAAAATCTCTAGGATTCAAGGTAAACCTGGTAAAGTCAAACCTTGTTCCCTCACGAGTGGTCCAGTGGATAGGGCTGGTCTGGGACACAGCTGCTCTCACTCTGAGTCAGAGTGTGGACAATCGAAACAGGTTTCGCAAGAAACTGTTTCTGTTTCTTCACAGTCTGACTACGACACGGAGAGTCTGGGAATCTCTGGTCGGCTCTCTCAACTGGATTCAACTAACTGTAAAGTTGGGCCGGTTGAAAGTCAAACGTTTAATTTTGGAGGGCAACAAATTTTGTCCACTATTGCCGGCGGAAACATTATGGCCCATCCCAAAATTAATACACAACTTACTAGCGGTCTGGGCGAAGAGGGAAACATTGCACTCAGTCATGTCATGGACCTCTCCTCCGCCGACGGTATGGGTGGACACGGATGCGTCAGGCACGATTGGTTGGGGCTTTCAGTCAAACCAAGGGCATTAGGGTCAAGGGTTTTGGTCCCATTCAGAATCCTCCCACATAAATGTCAAAGAGTTACTAGTCCCCTTGTATTTCCTTCAAGCTCACGGCTTTTCTTTGCGGGGCAAATCAGTGGCCTTCAGGATGGACAATCTGAATGCGGTTCACTGCATTCAGAAACAGGGGTCAACGCGATCTCGGAGGTTGCTAAACGTGTCAGAAAAGATTTTTGTACTAGCCGACAAGCTGGACATTCAGCTTCACGCTTCTTATCTTCCCGGCGTAGCGAACGTTTGGGCAGACGCTCTATCTCGGAGACAGAGCACAACAGTAGAATGGGCACTCAAGCAAAACATTTTCGACCTAATGATTGCGAAGTCTTACCGTCCACAAGTGGATCTATTTGCTTCCGAGGAGACTCACAAACTCCCGCTGTACCTAACCCGCCGGACAACCACGCCGGCGGGAGGACCCGACGCACTGGTGACGGACTGGATCATGTGGAGTTCCATTTATCTGTTTCCGCCGCCAGACGCTTCTCTGATGTGCCAAGTAGTATACAAACTACAGGATTATTGGGGCGTAGTCTCGTTAATCGCGCCCCTGTGGCCGGCGCAGGCGTGATACCAGCAATTAAAAACGTGGTGCCCGAACCCGGTGTCGCTCCCGGTCGGGTATTAACACTTAGACACGATTGGCAACCTAGAGACCTCGCTGACTTTTGCATTATGGACATTCAGGAGGCCAAATGGCTAACTCCGTATGGTAGAAACGTGACCGATAAATTCATGAATCAATACACACAATCTACTAAGAGATAGTATCAATCGCATTGGCAGTCTTTCACTTCTTGGATACTCAGAACAGAACAATCCGTGCCTTCAGTGGCTTTGGTTTTTAATTATTAAACTATCTGTTTGAGCAGAAACGTCTATCTGTAGTAACGTTAAAGAATCACTTAACAGCAATTAGGATGCCATTCTTTGACCTTACAGGTCTAACCATACCACTAGCGGAGGAGACAGGTTTCATGAGGGCATGTTTTAAACTCCGCCCACCTCCCCGTCAGCTCATGCCTACCTGGTCTCTGGACAAAGCGTTGTCATTACTTCATTCCCGGCGGTACCATAATACTGCAGATTTTGACTTACTTTTAAAAAGGGCAGTATTCCTTATGGCTTTGGCTACCGGGAACAGGGTGTCTGAGCTGGCGGCGATGAGCAACACACCTAATTGCATCAGGTTTGGTAGGCTCAATGATTGCATTCATATTGCCCCTTCCCCGGGGTTCATCGCCAAGAATGAACACAGTGATCACGTGTTTTCAGAGTTCACGGTGCCGGCGTTGAAAAGGGGAAAGGTGCACCATAATTTATGTCCAGTGCAAGCGCTAACTAAATATTTGAGAGTCGCACCTAGGAATCAACAAGGTGCTTTATGGGTATCAAGTACGGCTAAACGCGTAATGAAACGTAAACTGGCTTCTCTCTTAGTTAACGTCATTCAGGAAAGTAATCCCGGCGTTGTGGGTAGAGCTCACGATTTACGCAAATGGGCGACCTCTTTGCGTTTCCTTAAGAATTTTTCTGTTGAGGACATAGCAGCCACGCACCTCTGGTCCTCTAATCATACTTTTTTGACTCGATACCTTTCAGTAGCTTTAGACAGGCCTTCCATGCCATGTATAGCTTTAAGGCAGAGGGTCTAGGTGGCCTCTGGGTCACTTAGTGTTTAGATGAAGAAAAGAGAGGGGGGGGGGGGTGCAGTCAGTGTAACATAGGACACCCTAGACCCCGCCGGAGTACGTGTGCGGAGCTTACGAGCTGTGATACAGGGTGTAGGTGCTGTGATATAAAATTTCTCTGTAGTATTCATTACAAGAAATTGTGCTAACGTACAATCATAGTAGAACGACAATGCTTGTTGTAAATAGTTTTGGCTGTGAAGCAATATAATTTTAAGTAATCTTAGTAGTTGCGGCCGCAACTTGTATTTGTAATGTACAGTAAGTACCTCTGCAGAAGTACAAGAGTTCAGTACTTCTGCGACAGTACACGAGTTCCTTTTATTTTTAGGGTATAATTTTAGATATATATCCACGAGTTAATGGGGTTTATATGTGCACATGTAAACTTTGATGTTTTTATTTTTCACCACTTACTTTAACCCTCTCACCACGGAAGGGCTCTTGAACGCCCATAAAAAAGCATATAACAGGTACCCGGATGGTCTCTTGAACGCCCAGTGGTTGAAAGCCTGTGAGCTTCGTGTGCGAGGCGTCGGTCCGACGCATGTAAACAACAGCCGGCTGGACCGTCGCCCCCCATCTCCGGCCACAAGAAGGAGAGCGTCGCTTGTTCGTGTGTGCCTGTATGTTGTTGTTAAGTATCGAAAAGTGGTGTAAAGTGGCTGTTTGGCCATAAAGTTATCTCCAATGAATCATCATCACAGCTCAACCAGTTGACTTAGAGAGCTCTACTTAATGCCATTCTACAGGTAAAATAACACAGCTAACGCTGGGGATGCGCGGGGAGGGAATGCGGGAAGCAGTCTGATTAACGAATATACGGTAGCCTAGCCTAGACGTTTTTCGGCCAAAACACCCGGGTTTCGAGGAATATATATATAATACATAGCCGGGGCTGGAGGGTTAAGTGGGGTGCCTTCTTAAACTACCAGCTCTGTGTACAGAGTCTCGGAGTTAACCCCTTTTTTGTCCGAGCAGGCTTCTTCGAAGCACGCTCCTGCTTGTCCACTTTTTTGTATATTTATATGCTGTATAAAGTTTATGCACAAAAATATATATTTTTTACAAAGTAAGAATACTATGTGGTTGTTTGATTATCTGCTTTTGCTAGAGTTATGATATGATTACGAATGTTCCCCTCCAGTCTTAGATATCAGGCATAATCGTCAATGATGGAGGGGCCACTAATAAATTATAGGTTTGACTCCTGCAAGGAGATAAAGAAAACCTAATATTTAGTAGTGGCCCCGTAATCATTGACGACTGGGGACCTCCCGACCATCCCCTTCCCATTCGTTGATGTATTAAGGATTTTGGTTTACTTGATATGTCAGTGAAGGAAGAATGACGCCTGAAGTCAGCGTCTGGTCAAAGATCCACACAAGTACATCCACGAAGTTATGGAAAGCTTATGAATAGTTATTCTTATTTTCTTTTTATTTGTTATTTTTTACGAAGTTTTTTCGTAGTGAGTACCCAATTTCATAATGACGAACCATGAGTGAGGTTGCGTGCGCTCATGATGAAGGCTCCTCAATTTTTTATGCTCTGCGCGGTAGATTCAAACTACGGTAAATGAGTGTTTGAAGAGGATGCCTTATGTAATAGGCATAATCGTCAATGATTACGGGGCCACTACTAAATATTAGGTTTTCTTTATCTCCTTGCAGGAGTCAAACCTATAATGTGTTCTTGGCACTCACAATGCTGATGACACATATAAGGAAGCACATTCTGGCCGACTACTGGATCACTGGCGACCTCATAACGACTCCAGCTTTTGGCAAGTACATGTCCAGGGACAGGTACTTTGACATCCTCTCCTATCTCCACCTGACCAACAACATGCATGTCCACCTTACCGACACACTATGGAAGATCAGGAAGCTGTATGACATGATACGTCATCGGTTCACTACCTAACTGATTCCTTTCCAGAAGATGTGCCTCGACGAGTCTCTGGTCCTGTTCCGTGGTAGGCTGCACTTCCGACAGTATATCCCGTCCAAGAGACACCGCTTCAGCATCAAGCTCTTCGTCCTCTGCGACTGTTTGACGGGGTATGTGCTGGACTTTGTGGTCTACAGTGGCAGGGGTGGAGAAATTGAGACTGACCCCCACATTGGTTTTGGCGGCGCTGTAGTAAAGAAGATGATGGAGAGGCACTTCCATAAGAACCACATCCTCTACACCGATAACTACTACACGTCGCCTATCCTGACCAAGTACCTCCATGACCGCAAGACCGGAACTGTCGGCACAGTCAAGGCCAAGAGGAAGGGCATGTCAGGCTACCCAACCAAGACGAAGAAGACGGACATCTTCCACAAGAAGAGTGGCCCCATCCTCTCCATCCACTGGCATGACCAGCGGAAGGTCAACCTCCTCAGCACATGCCACAAGGCCGAGATGGTCGCCACAGGGAAGGTGGACCGAAGAACCAAGAACCCCGTCCAGAAACCAGCTGCTGTCCATGATTACAACCTCAACATGCGCCTCGTTGACAAGTCCTACATGCAGATGGTCTTCATCGACTGCCTGCGAACATCTTGCAGGTGGTACAAGAAGTTTATCCTGCATACGGTAGACATGTCGGTCCTCAATGCCTACAACATCTACCGTCTGAGGACTCCAGGAGCCAAGAAGTACAAGTCCCTGCGGAAGTTCCACAAGCAGGTGATACTTGAGCTCCTGGCTAAGCATGCGGAACCTGGGAGACCACTACAAGGACCAGGCCAGCTGGACAGAACGGGGTGTGCCGACTTCTTCAGGAGGCACCAGCTCCACCCCCTTCCTTTCAAAGCACCAGGTAGTACAGTTAGGAGTCAGAAGAGGTGCCATGTGTGCAGCCACACAACTCGCAGACCCCGCAAAGTGAGCAAAACCACATGGGAATGCCTCGAGTGTGAAGTGGCACTGTGTGCCGGACGGTGCTTCAATGACTTTCACACTCTCCAACAATTTTGAAGTGCCCGTGACAATAACAGTGCATGTGACACTATCAATTATCATAGTCCAGTGAAAGTGACACTATAATAATAATAAAACTAAGTATAAGTGAAAGAGACACACATAAGTAATATCAAGTGCCTTCATAACAATATGAACAAGTTAAAGTGACACTATATATATTATTAGCTTACCTAACAATACATAAAAGTGAAAATGACACTATCAATTATCATAGTCCAGTGAAAGTGACACTATAATAATAATAAAACTAAGTATAAGTGAAAGAGACACACATAAGTAATAATAAGTGCCTTCATAACAATAAGAACAAGTGAAAGTGACACTATATATATTATTAGCTTACCTAACAATACATAAAAGTGAAAATGACACCATCAACTATTAAAGTCCAGTGAAAGTGACACTATAGGCTATATATTATTAGCTTACCTAACAATACATAAAAGTGAAAATGACACCACCAACTATCAAAGTCCAGTGAAAGTGACACTATAATCATAATAATAATAATAAAACTAAGTAATAAGTGACAGAGACACAAATAACTTCATGAAAATAACTTTATTGAGTGAAAATAACATAATAACTATAATAAATGACATAATAAACAATAAAACACTATCAAATCGCTTCCCGGCATAATTGCGGGTGGAGCGACGAGTGCAACTGGGCGTCGTAGCCGGGGCCGCGGTTGAGTGTTCGGACGCGCCGAGGTAAATACGCGGCAAAAGTTACCTCCACTTCCATCACCATCACTCCGAAACCAGTTGAGCTAGAGAGCTCTACACAATGCCATTCTACGCGGCAAGGTAAGGCGCACATTTTTATATATCTTTCATTAATGTAGGTAATATATTAAGCGAGATTAGCCTTAGTTTACTTTTGTTGATTTTCAGCCAGATCGCCCGGATACGACCTCCGTCATTTAGAAAGGCAGCCCGGGCCAGGGGGGGTTAAGGGTCGCTCTACTGGTGATCTTCTTTCATATCTTACCAACTCTTGGTCATCCAACTTTCGGGACTTCGGTGAGACTTTCTGTTGCACTAGACATATCGAAAGCCTTCGATAGAGTCTGGCACAAATCTTTAATTCCCAACCTGCCTTCCTTCGGTTTCTGTCCCTCCATCTGTGCCTTTGTCTTTAATTTCCTTTCCGGCCGTTCCATAGCTGCGGTTGTGGACGGCCATCGCTCATTTCATCATCCTATCAACTCCGGTGTTCCTCAGGGCTCTGTCCTATCTCCTATTCTCTTTCTAATTTTCATAAATGATCTTCTCAACTGTACATCCAGTCCCATCCATTCATATGCAGACGACTCTACCTTACACCACTCAATTAGTTTTCCAGAACGCCCCAGCCAGCAGTCCCTCAAAAGTAAACGTAATGAAGCCATAAAATACTTATCTTCTGATCTAGATACTATTTCCAATTGGGGTAGAGAAAACCTTGTTGCATTTAATGCTTCCAAAACTCAATTTATCCATCTTACTACCCGTCAGGAACCTCCAGAGGACTATCCCTTATTCTTCAACAATACAAAAATCAACCCTTCATCTTCTCTCAATGTTCTCGGTGTCTCTTTTTCTTCTCTCTCTTGGAAAGACCATATTACCAGTCTCGCTAAGGCAGCCTCCCAGAAGCTGGGTGTGCTCAACCGCCTCAAGGGGTTCTTTACCCCTGCGCAGCTTCTTGCTCTGTACAGGGGCACAGTGTGTCCTTGTATTGAGTATTGTTCGCATGTGTGAGGAGGATCCTCTCACACCGCACTCCTAGATAAAGTAGAAAGGAAAGCCTTTCGTATCATTAACTCCCGTCCACTCACCAACTCTCTGCAATCTCTCTCTCTTCGCCGCAATGTTGCATCTCTCTCGCTATTCTATCGCTACTACAATAATCAGTGTTCCTCATAGCTTTCCCAGTGTACATACCACCTCCTCTACGTAGGGTGCGTAGTACCCGCCTTGCAACACAGTCCCACCCCTACTCTGTGCAACTCTCCAACCCAAGAGTGAAACGCTATTCTCAGACTTTCTTCTATTCAACTGCTAAGCTCTGGAACTCTCTCCCAGAATCAGTCTTTCCCTCTTCCTATGACTTAAATTGCTTCAAACTCTGTGTGTCCTGGAATTTTAGCTCGAACGTCCCTTGATTTCGGCCCTGTCACTCTTTGAAATCTGGGGGAGGTACTCGCTGCAGGCAGTTATGCCTTTTGTCTCCTTCATTCACATAGAAACAAAATAAAAATCTGATAACATATGAATCAGGTGGCTCCACTAGCCAGATAGACTACAGTGGAGCCCCCCATCCTAGTTGCTAATCGGTTCCGCAGAAATAGAGCTAGGATTGAAACAGCCAAGATCGGGGCACTGTTCTTATGGGGAAAATTCAATCGGTTCCGTGCTCATGCCAAAATTTGCATCTTTTTCTATTTTTTGCCTATGAAAACATGTTTTATTGTACACAAATTTAATTTTATGCATTATACTGTATCATATAATACACCATAGAATAAGTTTTTAATAACTAGAAAAAAAAGGCCCAATATCTAAACAATTACCGCACTTTTTCCCAGTGTTAGGCTATGAAAACATGATTTTTGTCTAGGCTACATCAAGTAGCCTAGGCCTAAATCTTATGCATGTAAATAATAATGTAGACATGGCTAAATGACAGTCCTAACCATAAATACTGTAGATTGGGGCATTGTTTCTATCATGCGAAAATGTTTAGGCCTAGCCTAGGCCTAGGTTCTAAATTCATCCAGCCACCCCTCAAGTACCCATTTCGCCCCAAATACATCCAATATATACATATTATGAGGAAAAGACGTATAAATACGTATTATGAGATGATTACTTACCACACAGATTTTATTATAAATCAGTGTCATATTTAGCCTAGCCTAGGCTAACATCGTCTAGGCTAGGCATTTCAATCGCTTTCGTCTGTGTTATGAGCATGAAATTCCTTCATTGCTACCACCAGGCCAACCATCCCTATCACTAGATGTACTAGAGGTTATAATAAACGTGAGAGATAAGGGGTTCAGGCACAACAAAACTTGCAAACGGTTGTTTTGTCAACACAGATACTAGCTAAACTGCAAGCGTCTGCTTAGTGATGACGTCATACAAAGATGGCAGCATCTTGTGTATTTGACGATCGGATCTCAGATTCACTCGGATTTCGTCTCTAAAACGGCAAGCACCTGGCAGATTCTTTCGTTATGTTAAAACAAAATTATTGTTTTTGTTTGTTTTCTAGTTTTATGTCGAGTTTTTCGTTATTTTTGCAATTTTTTCAGGTTTCGGCTGGGATTTTGATGCAAGAATTGAGGCTTTTGGCGCGAGAATTGAAATTGGGAATATTTGGTGTGTGCCACGAGAATTGAATCAGCGAAGACCGGTGTAGCGAACATGGGGGCTCCACTGTACTTCCTTATCAGCAAATCTGACAGGAAATGGGTTAGAGACGTTAAGATCATACCAGGTGAAGAATGTTTCCCCCAACACAAGCTCCTAGTATGTGATATGTGCCTAGGTAGAGTTCCTGTTAGAAAGAAAGTTAATTTGCCAAAAAGGAAAGTATGGTTGTTGGAAAAAGAGGAGTACAGAGACAGATTCCACAACGAAATGATGGAAATCGAAAGGAGAATGGGCGTTTGGCCAGATGTTGATAGCAAATGGAACTTTATAGAGCGCAGCCTCCTCGATACCACAGACAAAGTCTGTGGCAAAACAAAAGGGCCACCTAGACATAAGTTCTTCTGGTGGTGGAACAACGATGTCGAAGCTGCAGTCAGAGAGAAGAAGAGATGTTTCAAAGTATGGAAGGAACATCAAACGTAATGCTAGAAGAGAGGTCTACAGGGCAAAGAAACCCATACAGGATAGCGTAATAGAACAAGTTTGCAGCACTAATAATACCAATGGAGTTTATAAATTAACTAAGAATGTAAGGGACAGTAGCCAGGACGTCGTGGGTGTAAGATGCATACATAATGACAGTGGCATGACTGAATACACAGGAAAAGAAATCAGAGAGGCGTGGAAGGAGCATTATGAAAGACTGCTTAATGTGAAGTTTGAATGGAACAGGGAACAGCTCAGCACTGTAGTCCCAGTACAAGGCCCTCCGCCTTTGATAGGGTACGACGCTGTTAAAAGTGCTAAAGATAAAATGAAGTCAGGAAAAGCCGCTGGGAGCTCCGGCATTGTCGCTGAGATGCTAAAAGCAGCTGGAGATATTGGGGTAAAATTGGTCACAGAGCTGATTAATGCTATCATAAAGGAGGAACAAATTCCCGATGCTTGGCAGGAAAGTGTTATATACAGTATATAGTAAATATATATAAAGGCAAGGGTGACTCCTTAGACAGGGGAAATTATCGGGGTTTGAAAATTCTTGATCAAGTCATGAAAGTCAGCGAAAGGGTCTTTGAATGCATGATCAGGGAAAGTGTTGCTATCAGCGACATGCAGTTTGGATTTATGCCAGGACGTGGCACAACTGATGCTATCTTCACTCTTAGGCAAATGCAAGAGAGGTACTTAGAGAAAAACAGGGAGTTATACCTAGTTTTTGTAGATCTGGAGATGGCCTTCGACCGGGTGCCCAGGGAGGTTGTGCAACGGCCTATGAGAAAACTTGGAGTAGAAGAGTGGTTGGTGTGTGTGATAATGAGAATGTATGAGGGGTCACGGGCATCAGTTAGAGTAAACGGGGGCGAGTGAAGAGTTTCCAGTGAAAGTTGGAGTTCACCAAGGTTCAGTTCTGAGCCCATTACTGTTTGTTTTAGTTCTGGAGGCTCTGTCAAGGGAATTTAGGACAGGACTCCCATGGGAGATGTTATATGCAGATGATCTAGTTCTTATCGCAGATAGTGCGCAGGAAGCAGAGGCGAAGTTCAAAAGATGGAGGGAAGGTATGTCAAATAAGGGTCTAAGAGTTAACATAGATAAAACAAAGGTCATGATTAGTGGAGTAGGGCGTGGAGCTATGGAAAGAAGCGGTGACTATCCATGCGCAGTACAGTAGGGTCTCACATAAAACGAGTATATGGTCGATAAACGAGGGCGTTTTATGCGATTTCATTTTATGTGAACACGGCATTTTGGTGGCCCAATATCGTCAATGTTCACTGGAAGCGTAAATTTCCGTCAGGAGCGTACGATATTTCGTACGTTTTGTACGATATTTCGGCGTTCTATATGAAAGCGTACGATATTTCGTACGTTTTATACGATATTTCGGCGCTCTATATGAAAACTCCTCGGATTTGCCCCACTTTGGCGGCGGACTCGTTTTATGTGATCACATTCGTTCTGATCGAAAATTAAATATTAATATTTTAGGTCGCTCGTTTTAATCGAGACTCGTTTTATGCGAACACGTTTTATGCGGGACCCTACTGTATGTGGGAAGGGGGTGGGAAGTAATTCAATTCAATGTTGTGTCTGTAGTGACTGGGCACACAAGAGATGTAGTGGAGCTAGAGGACCTTTGACAAGAATCATAGACTTTGAATGGGCAGTGTGCAAGGGAGATCTTGTATTAAATGACCCGCCTGTCAGTGTTGATTTCGACAGTGTAACGCTGGAGTGTGTGAATAAGTTCTGCTACCTGGGCGATACAGTTTCTGCTGGAGGTGGCGCTGAAGCTAGCTCCATTGCTAGAGTCAGAAGTGGCTGGGGAAAGTTTAGAGAGCTGTTGCCACTCCTGACCATGAGAGGGCTCCCACCCCACCTTAACCCCTCAGAACCAGAAGGGCCCTGAGGCACCCATAAAAAACTAGGCCCAGGAACACGGATGGGCTCTTGAGCACCGGAAGCTTGAAAGCCTGTAAGCTTGTTCTAAAAGCAGTTCGTCCGACGCATATAAACAACAGCTTCTAACCTAGCTGAAATGGGCTTCTAACCTAGCTGAAACACATCATAAGACCTTACAGACTATTCAAAACAAAGCCCTGAAGATCATTACAGGCTGCACAGCTGCTGCACCCACAGATTACCTACATCAAGAAACCAAAATCCTCAAAGTCAAAGACCATCTGGACATGAGAGGCACTCAATTCCTGGCAGCAGCCTCCACGAACCAAGACCACCCACTAAACTACATGGCAACACACCCACAGACACCAAGAAATATCAAAACAACACCCAGCACACGGTATCACACACAATTATTGTCCTCTCTCCCTCCCTGCCCACCCGAACCAACTTCCAGAAGCACATCCATACTCATATCTCTCACCGATCCATCCACTCACTCACAGACAACACGCAGCTGCATGCACGACCTCCCGAAATCCATCCTTCCGAATCCTCCCTTCTTCGCGAGGACAGAGTCCACCTGGCCAGGCTGAGATGCGGACACCATCCAGCTCTCCTGAGCTATCAGAAGAGACTGGATGACTCCGTTGTCGACGCCTGCCTGGGATGTAACACAGCACCCCATACCATTAAACACATCATAGAAGACTGCATTTCACACAACCACTTACGCCAACAACACAATCTACACTCAATGAGAGCTCTGTGGGAAAGCCCGATCGTGGCCATGGCCTTTCTCAGGGACTCGGGGCTGTTCGGCCAGGCAGCTTAGGGAACAACAACAACAACAACAACAACAACAGCCGGTTGGACCGACGCCGCGCATCTCCGAACACAAGAAGGAGAGGCGTCGTTTGTTTTTGTGTGGCTGTGTGTTGTTGTTTCAGTAGTGAAAAGTGTGTCATATGGCTAAAATCGCGGAAAAATGCGCTCCACGGAAATCGTCATCACAACTGAACCAGTTGACTTAGAGAGCTCTACTCAACGCCAGTCTACAGGTACGAAATACATCTACGCTTGGAGATGCGTGGGAATGCGGTTGCAGTTAACCTATAAACGGCGAGCAGGGGGTATTGAACTCGATGCCCCTGGGCGAGCATATTAGGCTCCATTCATGCCTATAATCGTCGTTTTACGATAAATATCGTTATTACTTATTCATATGCGCCTATTTTACCTTCACTATGAAGATAGTAACCTGTAACAACAATAAAACAAGTGTAAATATAATTTTTCTGGTCAAAATCGCGAATATACATGGAGCAGCCCATTCATGAATTATGGAGCAAATTGAGGCCTCAAGTCTGACTGAGCTTACTCATCCACACACTCGCTTGTGTAACACACCCGCTAGGCACATAAGCACATCCTCCACACATTTTGCTAATGTTAGCACAAAAATATACCAACGAATTAGGGAATAACAGGGAAAATAGGTGATAATTGAAGGGGGAGGGGATGTGGAGGAGTGATAATTATGAGGTATAGGAAAAAAAAAAAAAAAAAAATTGTTTAGTGCTACTGGGCCGTTTAAAATGTTTTTTAGGCCTTCCCTCTTAAGAGCTTTGCCACCCTCGCCCAGTAATACTTCTTATGAGCTTTCTCGCCGTTGCCGGGTTAAAATAACAAAGATACGGTAGCCTAGGCGTAGACGTTTTTTGGCCAAATCACCCGGATTTCGGGGATATATTATAGAATGCGTAACCGGTGCTGGAGGGTTAAAGGGAAGGTGTATACCTTGTGTGTTAGGAGCGCGATGACCTATGCCTCTGAGACGTGGCCGGTTAAAGCGGAGGATGCCAATAGAATGGAACGGAATGAGAAGAGAATGGTGAGATGGATGTGTGGGGTTAATCTTAGGGACAGGGTATCGAGCGAGGAATTGAGAAGGCGTCTGGGCATTAGGAGTATCAGTGAAGTGATGCACACGAACCGACTTGGTTGGTTTGGACATGTGGAGAGAATGGATGATCAGAACTGGGTGAAGAAATACCGGACTGTGAAGTTGGGGGGAGCTGCGCATAGGGGTGGACCTAGAATGACGTGGGCTCGGGTACTCCGGTCCGATCTCAAACTTGACAGGGCCGCCTGGTAAGCTGCCATTTAGGACGTGAGACTGTAACCACAGTCTCTGTAAACAAACGGTCTTTAAACTTGTATGTATGTATGTATGTATGTATGTATGTATGTATGTACTCACTAGGATACCAGTAGAATGCTGAATGAAGAGAGGTCGAGAACGCACGTCCGCACGGCACGGGCACAGAGAGAGGAAGGACGAGATGGCGCTGGAAGATCAGCGTCTGGGAACACGTGGGGAAGCATCCACAAGTTGGGAAGCTTGGTTATAGCAGTTCTTATGTTAATTTTTCTATTTAATTTTTTTCGAAGTTTTTTCGTAGTGAGTACCCGATCATAAGGACGATTCCGTAAGAGAATTAGTGTACCCTTACGATGCTGGCCTTCTTGGCTCTCTTTGGCGGGTGTTTGAAACATGCGGCGCAAGGGTTTGAAAGAGTGCCATTATATAATAGGCATATTGTCAATGATGAAGGAGCCACTAATAAATAGAACAAATATGAATAATGCCTGGGACTGGGTGCTACATTAAGTTACTTTTCAAATGGGGCTCAACGGGTTAAAGAAGCTGGTCCTGATGTAGTAGCCAGAGCTCACAATGTTAAGAAATAGGCAACTACTACGAAGTTCATGAATAATATTAGTCTATTGCTGATATCACCCAGACAAATATATGGGCATCTCAAAATACTTTTCTCTCTTGATATCTGTCAGGTCATCTGGAGAGACCCAACTTAACATGTGTGGCATTGAGACAGAGATACAGCCCGTAGCCTAGTAGGTAGAGCTCTCGTCTCACACACGAGGGGTCGGGGGTTCAATCCCCGGCCGGGCGGAGACAAATTGGGCTTGTCTCCTTTCATGTGTTAGCCTCAGTTCACCTAGCTGTAAATAGGTACCTGGAATAAGTGGACGACGTTGTGACGTCCCATCTGGGGTTGGCAAAAATGGTACAAGGCGAGATGGGTATCATATGGTTCACCTAAGCTGATGGCTACCTAAGCCTTCGGGCGAGACGGTACCGTCTATAGTGAGAATGGTACCATACAGATCCACCCTAAGCCTTCGTTTCCGATGTCGCCAATTGGCTAAAAATACAGACTACACACACATCCACAGCCATTCCAATGATACATATAACACCTACACATATAGGAGGCGGGAAATAACGAGCATGCTCACTCCCGCAATACAACTAGAGTAAGTACAACTAGAGTAAGTACAAACCTTAAGTTGTTATCATAAATGGATGTTAATCATAATCATGTATCTGACCTTTAACTGCCTTGGTGGTGTAATGGTTAGAGTGTTTGAAATCTGTATGTGGTATCCCAGGTTCAAATCCCAGGAGGATCACATGGTTTCATTAATTTCATTGGGAGGTGTTTGGTGTTGGGTGTGAAATTAATTAATTAGATTATTTCTATAGGATCAGGAACACTTCGTAGCGAGGTCGGTCCTATGAGATCTCTGCCCCATAAATTGTTCTTTCCTATCGCATAAACATTGCGCTATTCAGTGTGCATTGGATCTGAGTACAGTAAACCCTCACTAACTCGGACTAATTGGGGGGAGACCACATCCGAGATGCCCGATTTTCCGAGATGTCCGAAGTCCGACTTATGTCCGACTTAAGAGAGGGAACATTCCGAATTAGTAGAGAAAAGTCCGCGTCAGAGAAAATTGAGATTTTTTTTTTTTTTTTTTTTTTTTTTTTTTTTTTTTTTTTTTACATATGAAATTCATCATATTAATGACAAATACGAACCTTATTATGTTTTTGTTTTCAGGGACAGTACAGTACTGTACATAGTAATTAATATTAACACAATAATTAAAAGACACAGGCTTCAATTCATCCTAAAATCACTTAAAACCGAGTGAGAGAACATTGTAAACTGGACACAAATCCCGTCCAACTCGGACATTTCCGAGAGGCCGATGCCATTCCGAGAAGTGCGGATTTCCGACTAAAAAGAGTCCGAGTTAGCGAGGGTTTGCTGTACAGGATTAGATTGATATCCAGTATTCGATAAATTAATATTAATCATAGTCATGTATTTAACCTTTAATTGTTTGGTGGTGTAATGATTAAAGTATTTAAAATCTGTACAGTACAGTATGTGGTATCCCAGGTTCGAATTCCGGGAGGATCACATGCTTTCATTAAATTCATTGGGAGGTGTTAGGTGTTGGGAGTGAAATTTATTAGTTAGATTATTTTTATGGTTTCAGGAACAGTTCGTAGCGAGCTCAGTCCTTTGAGATCTGTGCCCCATAAATTGTTCTTTCCTCTCACATAAACATTGCACTATTCAGTGTGCAGTTGGGTCTGAGTACATGATTAGATCGATACCTCGTGGTGGGCTGGATCTATCAGAGTGTGGTTTGGTGTCCTCTACTTCCCATAGCTAGTTCTGACTTTACCTTTTTCATCATTCTTATTTCTATCTTTCTTCCTGAGAGTGGTGAAGGCAGTGGGGCCATAATGGTGTGCCCCAAGGTTCCCTAGTGTCTTACTCTCACAGCCCACTGGCACAAGTTGGCCTTTCTCTCTGGTGTTAGGATGCAGCGATGCCAACGCCCGCCACTTCGGTGGTGCAGTCAGCCTCTGTAGCAGTTACGGTGATTTCTTGTTACTGCCTTATTGTAGCACGGTTAAGGCTGGTGTGGCGCGATTTCGCCAGGTGCAAGTGCTTCATGGGGACTTTATTGAGGTCTGCTGAGACACTGTTAGCGCTATACAAACATCAGCCACAGTGATAACATGATGGGGCATTGTTGTGCCAAGACTTTGTTATACTGTGCTGCAATAAAGACTGTAGCCACCGCATTATGATTGCTGTGCACTGTGTGCAGTACTTTGATTGTACCATGGAAGCCACATTCGCTGTGGACGGTTGCAGTCTTTAAACCTGTATGTATGTATGTACTGTATGTACAGTATGTATTCGATAAATGGAAATTAATCGTAGTCATGTACTTAATCTTTAACTGTCTTGGTGGTGTAATGGTTAGAGTGTTTACAATCTGTATATGGTATCCCAGGTTTGAATCCCGGGAGGATCACATGCTTTCAATTATTTAATTGGAAGGTGTATAGTGTTGGGAGTTAAATTAATAAATTAGAGTAATATGGGGATAGCATTTCCACCCATAGGAATACCTAATACTGTATTTGTTTTATAATGTAGGGCCCGAATTTAACCCTTCTTGCCCGGGCAGCATTTCTAAATGTTGATAGTCTTACTCGGGAAATCTGGCCCAAAAATGTTGTATGTAAACATAGGCCTATTTATTTAATAGCTAGAAAATTCACACAAATCTCAAAATGTAGCACTTACTTGTATCTGTAGACTGGCGTTGAGTAAAGCTCTCTAGGTCAACTGGTTCATGTGTGATGACGATTTCCGTGGAGAGAGTTTTTCCGCGTATTTAGCCATATCGAACACTTTGGAAGACTTATTTTCGCTATGTTGTTGTTGTTCCCCAAGCTGCCTGGCCGAACAGCCCCAACGCCCCGAGCAAGGCCAAGGCCATAACCGAGCGTCCCCACAGAACCCTCCCTGCCGACCACAATAAAGCCTGGGTGACCGAAGCCACTCCATGGCGGGGAGCTGAGGAGGGTGCAGAAACACCCGGGAAACCAAAGCCCCACCCAGGGCCCTTTGCCCCTCAGCAATTATGAAGACGCTTTGGCTTCCAATCTTGGTAGATTGGAAGGTCAATCCACGCAAGAGACGCCGTCACTTGAGATCTAGTAAATATATAAGTAAAAAAAAACAGTCAGCGTAAGCTATGGGTATGGCAGAGATCGCTCAGTTCTCACTCTGATGGACCAGCCCATCACCACATGACTAGAACCCAATCCTCTCAGCATCAGCTAGGAAAGGCCCTAGAAAGCCGCCTTTGGCGGGGGGATAGCTCCCCTATTTCAACCCCTTTCGGGGTTGGGCACCCGCCTTTATTTTCGCTATGACTAGCAATGGCGGACATGATCAGACTGATAAGCGATGTAGTTGAGGCTTGGTGGCACTACGATCGACCTTGTTTACAAACGTTTCGCCACGCGGCTTTCAAAGCACGCTTAGGATGCTTTCAAGCATACAGATTTTAAAATGCTGCCCGGGCTCCGGGATTTCGCAATTTGCGGCATTTTAAAATGCTGCCCGGGCAGGAAGGGTCAAGGGAATCTTTAAACTTAGTTCTATCGAAATACTGTATACTGAATCAATGAGAGTAGAGCTAAGTGACGCATTCTTAAAATATGAATTAACATTTATGAATGGCTTATTTAAATATCTATATGTTGGGAGATTGCCAAAATCCAAGAAGCAGCCTCGAGCGGAACAACCCCGGAAACAAGTCGCAGAGATGCCCCCACCACCACGAGCCCCCATTGGTCGAGCCAAAGCGATGCAGCAAATGACGTCACGTCAGAGGGATCCCCGGATTGGCCAAAACACTCGCCTGGATTGGCTGACCAGGACAGGTGAAAGAGGATCCAAGAGGCAGGAAAGGTGAGAGCGGACACAAGAGAAGTGACAGTTCACAACCTTACCTAAGGGGTCCTCTGATTAGCTGGAAGAGGAACAAGTCATCCTCTTCCAGGCCTTTTAACTCCTTCAGCACTATGACGCCTTTTTACCTTTGAGTCTGGTAAAAATTAGATGATCTTATGCAGTATAAGAAGGACCTATGTCACTAAGAGGGTTTATTGGGATCGTATTTATCCATTTGAGTCGTATAGGTAGATAATAAACTAAAGAATATCGTCGAATGGTAACCAGAATATTATTAAAATTACGTACTGGTGGTGAAGGGGTTAAGGACCCCCTGCTGCTGCCAGAATCACATCAGTCTGCTGTTCCCAAGAACATAGACCTCCTCTCCCTGCTCACCCTAGCTCCTCCGTCAGTAGCTACCAGCATTAAAGAAGCATCAAGAGGCGATTATAGATAGAGATGTTAAGGCGAACGAAATGACAAATGATAGACTGCCCTCAACCCTTCCACCGCCCCTGCTACAGTTGCCTCCCACCTTCAATAACTCGGAGCTGCTAAACCTAATTCAGCAACGCACCCTGAGGACCATCCATTAGGAGACAGAGCTACCCCGAGTACTATGAGAGGAACTGAGACGAGAGACGTGAGCGCCCCTTTCCAGTCCTGCAGAGGAGAGCTGCCCACTTCCACGCCCCGTAGACTAAGGCCCTGACGACAATGAGGTGATAAAAGGACGAGATGCCTTGGCCTGGATGACCAGCTTCATCATCCTTTATTAGTTGCAATAGGCAACTATAGGACCGTTAGATGGTCGGTTAGAGTACTCATAGCAGTACGGATAAAACTTTTATGGCCTCAAGGATACTATTGAGGACCTTGATCAATTGCCTGTAAACTTGTTCATTTAACTTCGAGGTTAGCTCCCCAGTTATAAAATATCAACTTATTAGTTAAATGACTACGAAGTCTTGCCAAGTTTTGCACTTAGCAGGTAGAGCTCTCAATCATCACGGTACCAGTGACAAGATTAATGAGGTAGACGTTAGGGGTCAATAGTTTAGTAAATGAGTTAGCTTGCAAAGAGATAAATAAGTCAATGTTAGGATCTGTCACACCCTAAGCAGATGGATAATTAGAATTGTCAACCATAAGATAAATGAGCCTAGATTTGATAAACTCTGTTCAGTTAGTTGCCCTCTTAATAGGCATATAAAGGCTCACAAAAGATAACTGGTTACATACATAACATTTCATGACTGAGTGTTCCACACATACGTGCAGGTTCAGTCTCTTGTCCTAATGGCGGCATTCCAGGCAACCCTGTTAAGGGCTGCTTCACTTGTCAAGTTCCTGGATTCGAGATCGGCACGTTATAGTCTGATCCCAGGTCTTCCTCGGTCCACCCCTTGGTGCAGCTCCCTCCACAATCACAGACCTGCATCTTTTCACCCAATTGTGTTCATCCATTCTCTCCATATGCCCATACCATCCCATTTTACTTGTACGCATCTCCTCGCTAATACTCTTTATACCTAAGCGTCTCCTCAGCTCATCATTAGTTATTCTATCCTTCAGTTTGGCCCCGCACATCCATCTCACCATTCTCATCTCGTTACGTTCCATTCTGTTGACATCCTCTACTTTAACGGCCCATGTTTCTTAGGCATACGTCATTGCACTTCTAACACATGAGGCATACACCTTTCCCTTCAGGGGGAGAGGCATTCTGGTTCTTTGGAACATATATTAAGCACCTTCTATCATTCGTAATCACAGATGGACGATAGACTCTGCATTACGAGAGCGATATTAGAGTTAATTATTGTTGATGTAAACCGTTCACTGTAAGCATCCTCCCATTGAATTGGCAATTTGCTATTAAGATTGTATTAACGCTCCTGAGTTCAATTCAGAGATTAACTACGTCCCATTGAGATATCAGACTAAGGTTAAAACTTGATTCATTAGAAGGTTAAATACTTGTCCTAAATACGAAAACTTATTGATGTGTTAGAACCAACTTGTATAGGGGAAGTGTGGTGGAGTGGTCTTGCCACTGGACTAGTAATCCAATGGCCACAGGTTCGAATCCCAATGTATCAATAGGAAGATATTATTGGGATGGAATTTGTGCTGTACCTAGTATCAATGCATTACCACAAAGCGCACCGAAATGCAAATAAAATACCCTCATTGTTCCCATATACAGTAGCACTATGAATATTCCCATATTCAAAATATGCTACAGGGGGCAATGTCTAGCGAGTTAATTGCTCAATAGGTAGCGTTCTGAGAGTGAGGGTCCGAGTCTAGGGGGTGAGACAGTGAAGCACAAAGGTGAGGCAGCTCCAGAGATGGGGCTGCTTCGAGCCGTGTCCCGAGTGGGCAACCAAGTGCCGTGCATCTTGCGAAGGCAAGATAGCAAAGGCTGATTGCAGCTCTAAGCTCGAGAGGGAGTAGTTGGAATACCGGTACAGTATATAAAACAAAAATAATAATAATAATAATAATAAAATTTATTGTGTATTTGATTTTGATTGCATGTAGGGTTGCCTCCATTTAAGTAACTTATTGCCTGTTGCCACAAACATGGTCAGTATCTATTATTACTGATACCATATTATATACAGTATTTCTGTTTTGTTGTACTGTACTGTGTTTTATTTGTATTATTGTTCACTATCTTTTTGTTAATAAAACCATTTTATACCTGTGTTACCATTTGTTTGTTACCCAGCTGAGCATGAAGTAGACCCCACCCTTATTAGAATTGCAAAACACTATGATAATTTAAAGTACAGCTACGCTTCAAAAATGTATGTAAAATTTGGTGTGCTATATAAATTCCAGTATGTACAGGTGCCTGCCAAAACCTAGATAACTGGCCTTAGGGTGATAGTATGCATGTCTTTACAAGAATTTTTGCATATCCCAAAAAAACAATAGAGCAGATACTGTACATGCTGAAGCAAGCTATTAGGGATTTACTGTATAGGTCCCTCGAATATTGCTACAAGAAGAAAGGCCTTATAACCATACCAAGCCAAAGGTTCTTAAATCTAGAGCAGAGGGGCTGAGAGCGTATCATAACTAGATTTTTTTTTTTCATACTTGAATGGAAACTGAGGGTTATTTTTTCCTGCACAGAACATGGCCCCACAGTGGACTCAGTCTACATACTGCAACACTATGCTGAGGGATGGGGTGGACAGTGGGAAGAAAAGTATGAAGAAAGACCTTGCATCAATGACAACCCAATTAAGCAGAGGTTAGTTACTCTTATCTATTATACAGTATACAGTATACTGTGGTGGAGGGGTGAGAAATTTCCACCACCGCTTTCTCCTGCGAGACGTAGAAGTCAACTAGAGGGGATCGGGGGTGGGGGGCCTGGTATCCTTCTCCCCTTTAATAAATCTACCAAAAAAACGAGACAGAGATAGGGGCGAGGGAACGCGTTAGTGGTCCCGGAACCTAAGAATTAGGAGCTTTAAATGTGCGTGGATGGAGTAAGAATGAGAAGCGAGAGGACATTGGAAGGTTATTTGAAAGAAGGAAGTATGATGTACTTGCACTGAATGAAACAAAGATGAAAGGAGAGGGAGAAGTGGATTTTGGAAACGTGATAGGTAGAAAGTTTATTATCTACCTATACGACAAATGGATAAATACGATCCCAATAAACCCTCTTAGTGACATAGGTACTTCTTTTGAGTCTTGCTGAGGCACGGTTAGCACTATACCAACATCAGCCACAGTGATGACTTGGTGGGGCAGTGCTGTGGTGGGACTTTATTGTACTACAGTACACTCCAACTACTGAAAGGCAATCCCATCTGAGCCGTTACAATACATGTAATGGAAAAATTACGTTAAACCATTGTTGTTGTTGTTGTTGTTGTTGTTGTTGTTGTTGTTGTTGTTGTTCCCCAAGCTGCCTGGCCGAACAGCCCCAAGGCCCCGAACAAGGCCAAGGCCACAACCGAGCGCCCCCACAGAACCCTCCCTGCCGACCACAATAAAGCCCGGGTGACCGAAGCCACTCCATGGCGGGGAGCTGAGGAGGGTGCGGAAACGCCCGGGAACCCAAAGCCCCACCCAGGGCCCTGTGCCCCTAAGCAATTATGAAGAGAAGTTGAAGGGCAAAGGAAAAATGTGATGCTTTGGCTTCCAATCTTGGTAGATTGGGAGGTCAATCCACGGAAGAGACGCTGTCACTTGAGATCTAGAAAATATGTAAGTACAAGGAACAGTCAGAGTAAGCTATGGGTATGGCAGAGATCGCTCAGTTCTCACTCTGATAGACCAGCCCATCACCACATGACTAACCATTGAAATGTAACCATTGTATGTATGTACGAAACCCTCGCCATCTCGGACCTCTAGAAGTCGGAAACCCGTACTAGTCGGACTGGCTACGGCCTCTCGGACATGCACTTCGGTAGTTCGGACATTTCCGTCATCGTTCCGACAGTCTCTGACGTTGTCGGGCTTTATATAAGTATTCGGAAAATGTCCGATATTATATTTTTCAATTCCATTGCATTAGAAATGATTCAAAGATTACAAGAAGTCCAAATAAGACATAGTTATGTTAATGTATAAGGGAGTTACATAAATGCATTAGAGAGATAGATAGATAGAAAGAGAGAGTTACAAAGGGGGAGTGAGCGATAAACACGAACTATTATGAGACGGACTTAATTGGTTCTGAAAAGACAAGATAGATAGAAAGAGAGTTGCAGAAGGGGAAGTGAGCGATAAACACGAACTATTATGAGACGACTTAATTGGTTCTGAAAAGACAAAGGAGACTTTTATATTGACTCTTTTTCATGTTATTATTTGTGTGCTAGAAGGATAATATTGTTTTCAATTCCATTGCATTAGAAATTATTCAAAGATTACAAAAAGTCCAAATAAGACATAGTTATGTTAATGTATAAGGGAGTTACATAGATGCATTAGAGAGATAGATAGATAGAAAGAGAGAGTTACAGAGGGGGAGGCGCGATAAACACGAACTATTATGAGACGGACTTAATTGGTTCTGAAAAGACAAGATAGATAGAAAGAGAGTTGCAGAAGGGGAAGTGAGCGATAAACACGAACTATTATGAGACGGACTTAATTGGTTCTGAAAAGACAAAGGAGACATTTTTATTGACTCTTTTTCATGTTATTATTTGTGTGCTAGAAGGATAATATTGTTTTCAATTCCATCGCATTAGAAATTATTTATAGATTACAAAAAGTCCAAATAAGACATAGTTATGTTAATGTATAAGGGAGTTAGTTAGATGCATTAGAGAGATAAATAGATAGAGAGAGTGGCTAGGGGCGAGCGAGCGATAAAATACTAACATATACGAGACGGACTTATGTTTCTGAAAGACAAAGGAGACATTTTTATTTACTCTCTTTTTCATTTTATTATTTGTGTGTTAGAAGGGTAATATTGTTTTCAATTCCATCGTATTAGAATTGATTCATAGATTAAAAAAATACCAAATAAGACATAGTTATATATATATGTATAAGGGAGATAGATGCATTAAAAAAAAAAAAAAAAAAAAAAAAAAAAAAAAAAAAAAAAAAAATCTCTGGTGACGCGGACTTTCCTCTTCTAATTCGGAATTTTCCCTCTCTTAAGTCGGACATAAGTCGGACTTCGGACATCTCGGATTTTCGGTCATCTCGGACTGGGTCTACCCCCAATTAGTCCGAGATAGCGAGGGTTTACTGTATGTATGATCGAGTGAAAGTTACGTTAAGAAACATAGACAGACCACGGATACTTCTGCAATGAGGCTGACAGAGATTATAGAGATAATAAATACTCTTTCTGTCCAACAACAAAATGGCTTCTGCAGTGAGGCTGACAGAGGGACCAGGAGATATTGAATACTCCTTATTTCCTACCACACTTAGACTTTGGGCCTTGGAGCACCTAGGGAGTTTTTTTAGAACACTCAGCTCAGGAGGAAAGGTAAAATACTTTCCCTAACCCGGTCTGAGTACCTATTCACTCCTTAGGTCTTCCTAGGCCTTGATTGACTGCACGGAAAAAGGGCGACCGTGGCCTTTCCTATCGTTGACATAGGCCCTTGTCGCTCTGGCGATGGGGGGAGGGGGGATAGCAAAGGTAGGGCCCTCAATATTTGCTTTCGTATCCCCTCCCAGGTCCACTCTCCAGGTGTGTGTGTTGGGGAGCGTCGTCCTGGTTGGCTGGGTTGACCTGGCCGTTGGCCAACCCCGGGTCAGCTTGTGGGGGTGACGTCACATCTGGCGGTGTGGAGCCGCAGTACCGCTCTCTCGTATGCAAAGTAGTTCTTTGCGGCTTGTTTGATCTGTGTTGGTGGGTGGTTGGTACACCTGTTCTCGGGGGGACTTTTCTATACCGAGCCCGTTCTGTTTGAGAGGGAATGGTTAGAGGGTAGGCTTTGGTATTGTGAGGCCCCAATGGTCGGCGGTGTTCCTGGTTGTTGTGGTTGTTGTTGTTTGATGTGTTTATTTTATACTAGCCCACTGGGCCAGGACCCTCACAAGGCTAGTGTTTGGTGAGGAGGTGCAAAGTCAAGTCATGTAACTGGCAGTAGTCAGATATCATCATAAAGTTTGGTGGCTTTCAGGAACTGTCTGATAGGAGCGAAATTGAAGGAGGTTGACTCAGAAAGAATAGAGTGGAATGAGGCATGCTGCAAGAATCGACGTCGTTCAGGCTCATACGCCGGACAAACACAGAGAAAATTATTGACTGATAATGGGGTGTGACATGGTTGACACTCAGGTGGTAGATCTCGAGGGGTGGACATCAAATAACCATGAGTAAGACACGTGTGACCAATACGTAAACGCGTCAATACCGTTTGGTCCGCTCGACATGTAGCAATCCACGAAGGCCACAAGGAAATGTCATCCTTAAGTGAACAGAAATGATTAGATTCAGGTTGTGAACGCCACTCAGTACGCCACACATCAAATACGCGTTTCTTCAAGACTGGGAAAATATCCTTTGGCCTCTGGAGAATAAGAGAGGGAGAACCATGACAAGCCTCTTTAGCAAGAAGGTCTGCGTTCTCATTCCCCTCGATACCTACATGTGCAGGGATCCAACATAGTGTGAATTGGTTGTTGTGGTGCCGTATGGGGTTAGGCCTTTGGTGCGCCTGCTGTAGGTGTAGGATTCTGTTGGTGTTGGTGTGGCGGTCGGCTAGGGGGCGCCCTGGTATGTTCCGGGGGGTGCAAGTGGCTGGTTGTTGTGGGCGGCTTGCCTTTCCTTCGGTATAACAGTAATATCCACACAATCGATAATATGTGTGTGCGTATAACTGTTTGTGCGTGTGTGCGGGGAGTGAGCTTCTTATCGGATTCTCATCTATCGACCTTTCCCCCTCATCCCTCTTTCTCCAGTTTTATCATTTCTCTATCTTCCTTATTAATGAACAGAAATAAGTGTTGTTTGGTCTTTGTTTAATCTGTGATTAACTTCTAATGTGATGGAATTGAAACACTTAATATCCTACCAACACATAAATAAACAAAATGACACCACAGTCAATAATTGTTTTCCCTCATCTTTTCAGTCATATGCTGAGCTTGCGTTATGCATAACGTAGGTTGTCATACAAGTAGTCGTGGGAATTTTCCCACGGTCTTGTTTACTCACCCTTTCACTCATCATTTAATTTTTTTTAATGGACATTTGTGTAATTTTTGCTTATTATGAGTTGGTGGAATCATATTTTTTTAAGTCCATCTCATCAGAAGTGAATCTCAAATTGAATAAAGACCATTCAATATAATTTCTGTTCATTCACCCGTATGGTACCGGTGACGTCCTTATCGTTATATTCTGGCAATTGTTGGATGATTATATTAAGCTTAGGAAGGACCCCTATCCGTGAAAAGGCCACACACTACAGGTATTTCACTTAATCCTTTTAGCTACCACAGATCCTCCCTCAGATACATACAAATTTCTAATAGCTGCCAGAATATGATGATAAGGACGTCGCCAGTACAGAAGGGGTTGTTGTTGTTGCTGTTCCACAGGCTGTCTGGCCGAACAACCCCAAGGTCCCGAGCAAGGCCAAGGCCACAAACGAGCGCCCCCGCAAAACCCTCCCTGCCTACCACTAATAAAGCCCGGGTGACCGAAGCCACTCCAAGGCGGGGAGCGGAAACGCCCGGGAAACCAAAGCCCCACCCAAGGCCCTGTGCCCCTCAGTCATTACGAAGGGAAAGTTGAGGGGCAAAGGAAAAATGTGATGCTTTGACTCCCAATCTCCCAACCTCTAGGTTGGCAGTAGGGAGGTCAATCCACGGAAGAGACGCCGTCACTTGAGATCTAGAAAATATGTTAGTAAAAGGAACAGTCAGAGTAAGCTATGGTTATGGCAGAGATTGCTCAGCTCTCACTCTGATAGACCAGCCCATCACCACATGACTAGAACCCAATCCTCTCAGCATCAGCTAGGAAAGGCCATAGAAAGTCGGATAGAAAGGGGATAGCTCCCCTATTTCAACTCCTTTCGGGGTTGGGCACCCGCCTTATGGAGTTAATGAGTGGGCTGTCCTAGTGGCTTATGTCAGTTGCCTGCCTCGTCACACCGTGATGCTTCCCTCGCATACTATAGGTGGGGGGAAGCGTATTCAGAGGAGATGACGGATTTGCTTCAATATTTATTCCACGATTCGCAAAAATAATGCAGGGTTAACCGTATCTACCCCAGGAGTGATCTTTGTGGACCACCCTTGTTTCACCTCCTTATTTTGGCAATTTTAAGACATTTCACCTCATTAGTTTGACAATACAGTAATAAGATGCTTCATCCCAGCCAGTTAGTTTTTCTACACGAGCGATAGTGAACTTGCAAGGCAGTTTTGCCTTTTGTCTCCCTCATCCACATAGATTTTTTTTTAGGAAGAACCAGCCTCTGGCTAGGACATTTTTCTATCAAAAAATTTATAAATTTATCTGGGGGGAGGCATTATTTTTGTTTAGCTTGTAGCTTGTTACTTGAAAATACCAAAATATTTATAAATTCTCAAAGATTATAATTAAACAAAAACAACTTAATATACTGTAATAAATGTGGGGTGTGCTAGCGTCAAGTAGCCCTCATGCTGAAGGGTTCATTATATCTATTCAGAGACGATGGCCTATGGATGGGGAGGAAGTGGGGGACGAGCCTGGAGATGAGGAGCTTCAAGTGTTTATCCATTCAGGGACAAGCTGCCTCTCTTCTGCCTCTACTCAACAAGGATGCAAATATTAGGTACAGCTTGTTTTTCTTTACTTCACTATACAGTAGTTTGTTATCTAATAGTGACCACTCCATCAATGACGTACTGCCAGTATTCATATTTGGCGCTCTTGCTGCTTAGGCAAACACTTTATAGGGAACAACCCTCCACCACAAGTAGTCTGGGGAACAACAACAACAAACAACAAGAACTAACCAAACTTTCATAGGTGGCATGATTAAAGTACCTATGGAACGTCATAGGAATCGGATGCCACTATGAAATAAAAAATAATATCAAAATAAAAAAATAGTAAGCTTCTGTCCATGTTCACTTGTTCCTGAGACACTTGTGTCCCTCCCTCGAGACATTCTCGTTCTAAGCTGGTGGACACTCGTAGCGGCAACACCTTGCTCGCGATATCTTGTCTTTCTCTTATTCGCCTTGTTTCCTATTACAGTGAGTCTTTATTGCATTTAGCCACTCTTTTGGCTATATAGGAAATTATTTAAGCTAGGCAGTTTTTAGATAGTGTTTTCAACTACAATTGTCACCAGGTTAGTATGTTAGTCACGTGGTGAATAAAAGTGGTGTATCCTGACTTTATATTGTGTATTATTATTTCTTAGCTAGATTTTTACGACTGGAGGCCGGTTTTAGTGCAGCTTTTTCAGGTTCTTCTGATGTTTAAGGACAATGCACTTTGGCCAGTGTGGGTAGTGCGTGGGCTCTTCAGCATCAGGTTATGAATTTATTTATTCGTCCTCACTTTGTGAGGGGGTTTTATTTACTCCAACGTCTTCTAGAGTTATTCCTGTATTTTCAGGATGACCTGTGGGCATTTTAACTGATGCGAAGACCTGGGCCAGTTTTGCAAGTACAGTAAACCCTCGCTATCTCGGACTAATTGGGGGGAGACCACTTCCGAGAAGCCCGATTTTCCGAGATGTCTGAAGTCCGACTTATGTCCGACTTAAGAGAGGGAAAATTCTGAATTAGAAGAGGAAAGTCCGTGTCACCAGAGATGTCTGTCTGTCTATTTAATGCATCTATCTCCCTTATACATAAATATAACTATGTCTTATTTGGTCTTTTTTTAATCTATGAATCATTTCTAATACGATGGAATTGAAAACAATATTACCCTTCCAACACACAAATAATAAAATGAAAACGAGAGTAAATAAAAATGTCTCCTTTGTCTTTCAGAAACTTAAGTCCGTCATATATGTTAGTATTTTATCGCTCGCTCGCCCCTAGCCACTCTCTCTCTATCTATTTATCTCTAATGCATCTATCTAACTCCCTTATACATTAACATAACTATGTCTTATTTAGACTTTTTGTAATCTATGAATCATTTCTAATGCGATGGAATTGAAAAAAATATTATCCTTCCAGCACACAAATAATAACAAGAAAAAGAGAGTCAATAAAAATGTCTCCTTTGTCTTTTCAGAACCAATTAAGTCTGTCTCATAATAGTTGGTGTTTATCGCTCAGTTCTCCCTCTGCAACTTTCTCTATCTATCTATCTAACTACTTTATACATTAACATAACTATGTCTTATTTGGACTTTTTGTAATCTATGAATAATTTCTAATGCAATGGAATTGAAAGCAATATTATCCTTCCAGCACACAAATAATAACATGAAAAGAGAGTCAATAAAAATGTCTCCTTTGTCTTTTCAGAACCAATTAAGTCTGTCTCATAATAGTTTGTGTTTATCGCTCACTTCCCCCTCTGCAACTCTCTCTCTCTCTATCTCTCTATCTCTCTAATGCATCTATCTAACTACTTAATACATTAACATAACTGTCTTATTTGGACTTCTTGTAATCTATGAATCATTTCTAATGCAATGGAATTGAAAAATATAATATCCTTCCAGCACACAGATAAACAATAAATAAGATAGTCAACAAAATATTTCAACCCTCCCCTCCGTTTTGTCTAGACAGCGAGGCGCCGAGCTTCCGAGACGGGAGATTTACGTTTGATAGATTTTTTTTTCCCCACGGTATACACAAAATGATGGGGAAATATTGTAACATGTTTTTAATTGACATTTGTGTCGTTTTTGCTGATTATGAGTTGGTGGAAACAAAAATTCTTTAATTCCATCATATCGGAAATGATTCACAGATTATATAGAGACCAAATAACATACACTTTTAAGTGTGTTCAATAGTTTTGAATTACAGTATCAATAGGGTGTAGCACAAGGCTTATCAACATCATCACAGTAACGGGGTCGGGGTTGAGGCCGGGACGGGGAGGGGAG
Organism: Paralithodes platypus; assembly: GCA_032716605.1. Lineage (NCBI taxonomy): Eukaryota > Metazoa > Arthropoda > Malacostraca > Decapoda > Lithodidae > Paralithodes > Paralithodes platypus. The sequence continues at coordinate 136,720,117 of CM064487.1, forward strand.
GGAGTAGGCCTACAGCGGCGGTGATATAATTATTATTATTTTTTTTTCATGTGAAATTTATCATATTAATGACAAATACGACCCTTAATATGTTTTCAGGGACAGTACAGTACATAATAATTAATATTAACACAATAATTAAAATTAACACAATAATTAAAAGGCACAGGCTTCAATTCATCCTAAAATCACTTAAAACCGAGTGAGAGAATATTGTAAACCGGACACAAATCCCGTCCAACTCGGAAATTGCCGAGATATACAGGGACATCTCCGAGAGGCCTATGCCATTCCGAGAAGTGCGGGTTTCCGAGTAAAAAGAGTCCGAAATATCGGGGGTTTACTGTACAGTAATGTATACTGTATTTATATTCCGCAGCCATACCCCAACCCTGGTTAGCCTATTTTTGCCTCCATTCTAGGTTACTAATTTATTCTCACATGTTAACCTATATGAAATATGTGTACTGTACTATATTACCCCTCCTTGCACGGCTCGACTCGATAGCTCCATATCGAGTTTTTCACACGTCGCACGGCTGGGCTTAATAGCTCCATTGCACGAATGTTTGCGTTTGAAGCGCGCACGCCAATCTGTTTGTTTACATAGGCATACACAGCGCCACCACGCTTGAACTATGCCACAGCCTCAGTCTCTGTCTGTCCGCCATCATGGAAACACAGAAAGATAAGGTTTCCGCTGCTTCCGAAATGATGCCCCCGCGTGCGGTTGCCCCAGCTCACTGTAAACAACGGCGCACCACGAAAGACATTCTTAGTCTTGTGGGTTTCCCCAGTGACGATGAACCTATCTATCTATCTATTGCCTGACGCCGTGACCCCCGAAGGGGTGGCCACGAACGAACCGCCCCCATGCACCTCTGTCCCCAGTCAGTCGACGCCCCTCCCCCCAACCAGCACCGCCTTCGTTCATGTAGTTCCTCACTCCATCCCTCCACCTCATATTCGGTCTACCTCTCCCCCTCTGTCCCTCCATCTCGCTCTCGTACACCTTCTTAGTCATTCTCTCGCTTTCCATACGTTCCATATGGCCGAACCATCTCAAGTTGTTCCTTTTCACACTTTCCAGCACATCTACATCCACACCACACCTCCTTCTTACTTCCTCATTAGTCTGTCTATCCCTCCATGTAACTCCGCACGCACTCCTTAAGTAATTCATTTCCACTGCTCTCACTCTTGGTCTGAGTCTCTCAACCAACGTCCATGCTTCGCTTCCGTAAGTCAGTGTCGGGATTACCACACTGTCATGCAAGGACTTCTTCACTTCCATACTGACCACCCTATTTCTTGTTACTGCTTTTAGCGTTCCTACAACCCTCTTCCCCTGTTGTACCCTCTCCCGCACCTCTTCATCCATAGTCCCATCTTTACTCAACACACTGCCCAGATACTTAAAAGAGTTGACGATCTCCATAGCCTGACCGTTCAGCTTCACCTCACACTCTGTGACTTCACCCCTTTCGAAGACCATAACCTTGCTCTTCCCCATATTTACCTTCAAATTCTGTTTTTCGCACACTGTTCCAAACTCATTTACCAGACCCTGCAACTCCCATTCATTATCACTCATCAGAACTGTATCATCCGCAAACAGCAGTATAGGTAGCTTCCACTCAATTCCCTCCCTTTTCAGCGATACACCAACATCCACTGCTCTTGATAGTATTCCTTTCATAACTCCATCCATATATACAGTAAACAACCACGGGGACATCACACACCCGTTTCAAACTAACATTCAGGTCAAAGAACTCGCTCTGCTCACTCTCCACACGTACTGCCGCCCTTGCACCCTCATACATGCTCTTCACTGCTTTCAGCAACTTGCCCTCTACTCCGTATATTCTAAGTACTTTCCACAAACCTTCTCTATCCACTCTGTCATAGGCCTTCTCCAAGTCCATAAAGGCAACATACACCTTTTGTTTCTTCTCCAGATACTTCTCCACAACACAATTCAGGGTAAAAATCTGATCTACACATCCTCTTCCCTTCCTAAAACCTCCCTGCTCGTCGCCTATCCATTTCTCCGTTCTCACTCTCACTCTCTCAATCACTACCCTACTGTATACCTTCCCTACTACGCTTAGAAGACATATTCCTCGGTGGTTACCACACACTCCTCTTTCCCCTTTGCCCTTATATAGGGGGACTATTATGCCAGTCTTCCAGTCATCGGGTGCACTCCCCTTCTCCCATGCTAGTTTGCACATTTTCCATACCCATTCTATCACTATCTCACCACCATACCTCAACATTTCCCCACACACTCCATCTGTTCCTGGTGCTTTCCCCAACTTCACTCTTTTCATGGCTTCCCACACTTCTGACCTCCTGATCCCCACCTCCTCCTCCACTACTTCTCTTCTTCTCCCTCCCATACCATATCCAGCTATGTTTGCTGGCTCTTCATTCCTTTCATTTAGCAACTCACTGAAGTACTCCCTCCATCTTTCGACTGTCTCTTGCTTCTCGGCTAGCATTCTCCCATTCTTATCTTTCACACCCTTACTGTTTCCCTTGCTGAACGATGAACCTGAAGGGGATAAAAGAGGTGATGATGATGGTGGTGAGAGTGATTTGGCAAAACTGAGAGAGGGGAGAGCTCAAGGTCAGCCTCGAAGTTTGTGCTCAGATAGGCGACGCCAAGCCCTTCCCCGGCTAAATCGCCCTTCCAGCTTCGTTTTACAAGAAGCAAGTTCTGAAAAAGCGGCTGCGGCAGCAAGGGAGAAAGAAAGGGAAAAAACAAGGTGGTAGGATGAGGAAAGAGAACAGGAAATTAGTGAAAGTGAGCGTGATGCTGCCATTGTTGGGGACCCTTTGAACTCCACCCAAGCCGCGTCCATGCCCCATTGCCCCGCGGCACCCTCCACTCTTCCCCACTACAGACAACTAAATGTGGGGTAGAGCGACCAGTGCTTTCCCCAATACGTCCACCACAATTGCCTGAACGAAAAATGAGTGTTGCAGGGAAGGGGAAAGGCTGCACTTTTATAAAAAGTACCCAAAAAAATTTGGTGGTCTTTGTTCGACGCCCCCATCTGGCATTGTAGCTGAGATGATTAAAGCCTCAGGTAATATAAGAGTGAGTTTGGTCACAAAGCTCTTAAACTCCATCATTAGAAAGTAAAGAATCCCTGAAGATTGGCATAAAAGTGTAATAGTAAACATATATAAGGGCAAGGGGGATTCGTTGGATATAGAGGAAATTATAGGGGCCTGAGAATGCTTGACAAAGTCATGAAGGTCTGTCAGAGAGTATTTTAAGGTATGATAAGGGAAAGCATTTCTATCGACGAACTGCAGTTCGGTTTTGGTTGTGGCACAATCGATGCTATCTTCATAGTCAGGCACGCTAATCGGTGCCACTTACAGGTGGCGATCTTTATAACAGGTAACAGGTAGCTGCAGGAGTATATCTATGTAATTAAAGATAGGGATCTGTAAAATTTGCCAGAACGTCCCGGACTTCCCAAACTTGACTACTTCCTTTAACGTGACGATAGTGCGTTGTTATATGTGCGATTAGTTTGCTTGGGAAACAGATTAACTTGCTCATGTAGTAATGTACACCCTATGTGGTGGATTGTGTTCTTTTATTTAATAATTTTCATTTTAGTAAATGTTGTTTCCACATAGCGATTTTGATAATTTAATTTGACTTTATATTGTCCTTGTCCCAATTTTGGTTTGTTTAGTTTGCAAGTTTTACATTTTAATTTTGTGTTTGTAGACCTGGAGAAAGCCTTTGATAGGGTACCCAGAGAAGTTTTGCAGTGGACTATGAGTAAACTTGGCATAGTGGAGTGGCTGGTGCATGTGATAATGAAGATGTACGGGGACTCACGAACCGCGATGAGGGTGAAATGTGTACTGAGTGAGGCGTTTACAGTTTGCGTCGGAGTCCACCAGGGTTCTGTGTTAAGCCCTCTCCTCTTTCTTTTTGGTTCTGGAGGCACTATCTGGTCATTTCAGAGCTGGGCTCCCCTGGGAACTGCTATACGCAGATAACCTAGTACTTATCGCAGATAGTGTGTGGGATGCCGAGGCCAAGTTCAGAAGATAGAAAGAGAGCATGGCAAGTAAAGGGTTAAGAGATAATATTAATAAAACCAATGTTTTACACAGTAGATTAGGGCTAGGAGCAGTACAGTCTCTTATCTAACTAATAATAGGTGCCGAAAAAAACACGTTAGATGCGAAATCGTTAGATAAACTTATGGGATAAATGACAAATGGTGGCAAGTCTTCGGCCGAGTGTGTATTTTTCACCTAATTTTTCCCTTCTGAGTGCTATTATGAGACATAGATTTAATACAAATCATATACAGTAATGTAATATATAAATAATTGTATTTTTGTATGTATGTACTGTATTTACTCAGGTCCATTCCCCACTTTTCCTTTTTTGAGGCGGCAAAGGGGGGGGGGGGGGACTCGAGACAGAGCCCGAATAGGGTCAACACAACAGAAAACAATGAACACACAAAAACAAAATACAAATTCAAACACATCTAGGTCACTCAGGAGAAGACCCAGAGACCAGGGTGACAGGTCAGTTGAACCAGTGCCACTTCAACCAGTGCCACTTTAACCAGTGCTAACTCAACCCGTGGCCACTTCAACCAGTGACCATTTCAACCAGTGACCATTTTAACCAGTAGGTTAGGTTAGGTTAGGTTACTGGTTAAAATGGTCACTGGTTGAGTTAGCACTGGTTAAAGTGGCACTGGTTGAAGTGGCACTGGTTCAACTGACATGGAACCAGAGACCAGGGTCACCAAGGTCCCTCCAGCACTCCCAGGTTCCGGTCTCAGTAGGCAGACATGCGACGGGGGTATCATTTTGAAATAAGATATACAAACCACCACATAGGGTGTTTGCTCACTAGACCTACACCAAGCTTAAAATAACACCCCCTAGGACCCCCTTTCAAGATTACTTAAATCATTTGAAAACATAATTTTGGTGACCCTTTAGAAAACAGACTAAAAACATTGTAACCTCGGTGACCTTTTAGAAAACGGAGACCGCTAGTTATTTGTGTACATTTCTCATTATCATTTCTCCTGTCATCTGCTTTCTCTCTCTATTACATATACAGTATTTCTATCTACTGTACTGTATATATTTCTATCTCCCTTATTTATCAGCACTTATATTTGTTTTTTTGGCCTCTATGGAATCTGTAAATCATTTCTGATTTGATGGGCTTCTCAATTTTTAGACATGAGGGACAATATCAAATTCAGGCCAGTGATAAACTTGTCGATTCTGAACAAAATGTATTATAAATTACAAGTTTCGGATGTAACTTATACATCATGTTCGACTGACTCTACAACCCAATGTAGGGTTGACAACATTAGATCTGAAGGACGCCTACTGTCATGTGCCAATAGCAAGATAAATTCCGAAATTCCTAGCTATCCCTTACAAGGACTCGGCTGTTATGTTCAGTCGCCTACTTCGGGCTCAATTTGGCCTCCAGGATGTTCACGAAACTAAGGGAACAAGCCCTCCTGCCACTCAGTCAACAGGGTATAAATATTATGTTCTAGTTGGAAGACGGGGTGGTAGTGGTCCAGTCCCCAGAACACTGTTTAGATCACACGATGATAGTCATTCATCATGTAACAAACCTGCGCTTCAGAGTCAACTGGGATAAGTACAAATTAATACCAACACAGAGAGCAGAATGGGTACACCTCTTTTGGGACACCTTTTCATTATCCATTCAACAGAGCCAGTCAAATGGACATTACCTTCAAAAGTAACTTCAAGGCTCTGCATGCCAAAACCATCACAAGGAAACTTTGGGAATCTCTCATACTCTATAAACTGGGTACAAGCTGACAGTCCCCTTGAGAAAGTTGCGACTTAAACGCTTATTCTGGCTCTGTAAAAAATTCTTCCCTGTCAGTCATCCCCTTTTGCTAGTCCCTTTTCACCCTCCGATTCTCAAACCTCCAGGCTTCTGAGTAAAGATGGAGATCAGGTTCTCTACAGTTCATTGGTCAGACCCTACTCCTTCCCTCTTGGTGGATACGGATGCAACAGGATCCCTAGGTTGGGGATACCAGTCATCAGAGGGCCATCAGAATCAAGACGTTTGAACATCCCTGAACTTGTCCCACATAAATGCCAAAGAGCTAGCAGTTCCCATATTTTTCTCAGGGACCATGCTCACAAACTTACACCGCGATGCCATAGCGTTTCGCATGGACGATTCCTCAGCAGTATCTTGCATATACTGTACAGTACAAGCAAGGTTCAACGAGATATCTCACGCTCCAGAGATTATCAGTGAAGTTGTTTTTCTAGCTCTCAAATACAGTACAGTATTTCAATTCAATCTTTTACTCCCTGAGAGAGGCGAACCTATGGGCAGATTCCTTGTCCCGGAGGAGAGAATACTGAGCCGGGAGAGGCGAACCTATGGGCAGATGCCTTGTCCTGGAGGAGAGAATACTGAGCGAAATGGTTGATAAAGCAGAGTTCCTTCGTCGTATTGATTCTACCTTATCATTCCATATTAGACCTGTTTGCTTTGACTCAGTCGACAATGCCCCCCTTGTTTCTAACCAGATGACATCAGACCCAAACAGGTGGGCCAGATACACTCGGTGGGGTGGAACAGGTGGTCGTTGATTTACCTGTTTCCTCCACCAGTCACAATTTTACTGTGCTAAGTTTTTCATCAACTTCATTTGTTGCAAGGGCATGTGGGTCTATTAGCTTTAGTTTGGCCAACTCAGGTTTGGTTCAAACCCTATTCTCATTCCAATGTCTCAATTCCACTTGGACCAAATTGACAACCTTCGGACTTATCTGAATTTCAGATTGTGGATATTCACAAGACTTAATATGTGAATAATTATGACCAAGAAGTCCATGACAAATTATCACAACAGTATATGGCGTCTATTCTTTGTCAGTATGAGTCACACTGGAAGAATTTTACCAATTGGGTAGTTGAATCTAACCAACAAGCGGCGTTATTTGGACTACGCTTAAATTACATGAATTAATTATTTGAAGACAGACAATTGTCAGTTAATACCTTACGCATTCAATTAACAGCTATTAAAAGACCCTTCTTTGGCCTAATGGGACCTAACTTCCAATGAAGAATGAGGCTGGGTTTCTTAAAGCTTGCTTTTGGCTTAGAGCTCAGTCAAGACAACTGCTTACTCAATGGTCTCTAGACAAAGTGTTATCTTTTGAAATAAGCAATTCTTACACTATTAATCCTTCTATGGATAAGCTGTTGCACGTATGCGTCTTTTTAATGTCCCTTACTACAGCTTGTCGGGCTTCTGTACTAGCAGCTATGACTAGATCCTCTAACTGTCACAGTTTCACTGTGATAATTGCTCAGTCATCCTTGCTCCTGCCCTAAAAGTATGGATAAAATGAGCGGGAAAACCATGTTTTTCTCCATTTACTATCAACGCTTTATAGAAAGACACCAATCATCACAATTTGTGCCCAATCCTAGCTTTATCCGTTTATATTAAAGCGACTTCACCTTTACATCCCTCTCATTTCTGGATCTCTCCAAGGAACAATCAAGATTGCCTAAACGACATCTTTGCTTCAATTTTAGTTGATGTTATTAAATCGGCCGAGCCCGGAGCAGTTGCTAGGGCTCAACGTTCGCAAATGAGCGCCCACAGTCTGTTTTCTAAATAACTTCTCTATTTATGATCCTAAAATAAACAAACCCCCCCTTGGGGGTTAGGGAATAGAATATGCCCCACGTGCCTTCTGCGTGTCGTAAGAGGTGACTAAAGAGGTTGGGTCGGTGTGCTTGTGACCCCCACCCGGAAAAAATACCTAAGCAAAGAAAAACGAACGAACAGCCTCGGATGCGGACGGAACCTATGTTGACGAACCACGATCGACTAAGGACATTCCTTCGGACATTCTGAGAATGGATACATGGAATGTTAGTGGCATGAATGATGGCACAAAAGAGAGAGAGGTTCTGGAAGTGCTAGTGAATGCCAGGCTGGATGTATGTGGAATGACAGAGACCAAATGGATAGGTTCAGATGTGAGAGAGTGGGAGTGTGGAATGGGTGTGTGTGCTGGAGTGCGTGAAGGTGCGTGTTTGTTTGTATGTAGCAAATGGAAGGAATGTGTAAGAGAGTATGGGTCTGTGGGTTCAAGGATTGTGTGGGTGAGAATGAAAGTAGGAATACAAACGTAGGTGATTGTATGCGTGTATGCCCCGACAGAGGATAAACTTGAAAGAAAGAAAGAGGAGTTCTGGATGAATGTGGAGGCGTGCCTGGAGAAGTTTGACAAGAACAAAAGAATATTTCTGATTGGGGATATGAATGGTAAGGTGGGTGATAGGAAAGTTAAGGGATCTGATACACCCGACAGTAAATCATCTGGTGGCTGAGGGTCGGAGTCGGAGTCGGAGTCACTCGACGCCACTTGTTCCTGTTGCTGTGCTCGTTGTCGAAAGAAATCTGTTATTCGTGTCTACTGGCGTGCATTTATCCTGTCGTGAAACATTTCGAAGTACGGCTGGATGGAAGCTGTGAAGCTTGCTATTATCTGTGCTGAACGATCATGTTTGGGATCAAAGTTGTTCATGTGATGGCTGAGGCGTTGTGACAATTCTACAAATTCCCGTAGACCAGGAGTGTTCGGCTCTTCCTGGGGTTCGTCTTCTCGATGTTCTTCCTCTGCCTGCTCTTCCTCTTCCAAATCCTGCATTAGGTCCTCGGCATCAGGCTCCTGTGGTGGCTGAATCAAACCTTGAATATCTTCTGGCCCCACTTCACCCATCCCAGGCACACGTCTGGCAACCTCGACTGCTCTCTCCACCACTGCCTCAAGCCTGACTGGCTGATCAGGTAAATCTAGCTTGTGCCCAGGTAACCCCTCTAGAACATTCCTCCAGGCATGGTGGATTGTAGCTCTTGTCACATCAGCCCACGCTTCCACCATCGTATCCACTGCATTCTTAATATGAAACCTTTTCCAAAAGGCATGCACTGTCATAGCTGCTCCGTCGGCGGGTTCCTGTTGGTGTTGTGGTCGTTGTTGTTGTTATGGTGAAGGCGCGTTTGGTGCCTGCTCATTCAGTGGTGGGGGAGAGTCTGGGGCAGACAGTTCTTCGAGTGGTGGGAGAGAGTCAGGGACTGATTCATCGTCTGACATCTGTAGCAGTTCTTCTTGGGTGTCAGTGGCAATGTCGAGCAACAGGAAAGTCTTAGTGGCATACGCACCCTTAAAGCACGCTATCACCTCCTGGTCCAGGGGCTGTAGGAGAGACGTAGTATTCGGGGGCATGAACATCACTTTTACGTTAGGGTGCCGATCAACCAACAATCGGGAATGTCCGGGTGCGTTGTCAAGCAATAACAGTGCTTTAAAAGCAATGTTTTGGCGGGCACAAAATGTTTCCAAGTTCTTCACAAAATGATTATCGAACCATTCGAGGCTCAACGCTGACGACATCCAGGCCTTCTTGTTGCTCATCCAATGCACATTCAACTTGGCCATGTCCATATTGCGATAAGGCCTTGGCCGCTTTGCCTTATGGATGATTAGAGGCTTCATCTTGCAGGTGCCGGAAGCATTGCAAGTCAACAAGATGGTTACACGTTCTTTGGCCATTTTGTAGCCCCTTGCTGCCTTCTCCTTGCAAGAAATGTAAGACCTTTTAGGCATTTTCTTCCAGTTGACTCCCGACTCATCGCAGTTAAAAATCTGATCCAAGTTGTAGCCATCGGCCACAATAACTTCACGTAAGAAAGCAGGGTATTCGTTGGCTGCAGCATTGTCGGCACTTGCTGTCTCTCCTGTTATCCGAACACTTCATTTTGTTTCGTTTATTGAAGGACATCAACCACCCAGCAGATGCCTTTTTTTTTTTTTTTTTTTTTTTTTTAAGAGACAATGAACGGAGGAAGGAAAAACACAGATAAAACAAAAAGGTCCATGTGCCTAAAGGCATCCTCCATTCATAAAATGTTTGTAACAACTGGATTTAAACATTTGTTGATTGTAAGTTTGTGGAAAGCAATTCGAGGGAAGTGAATTCCAAAGAGTAGTAGCTCTGGGGATAAATGAATTCTGATAAGCAGAAGTTCTGCATTGTGGAGGAGAAAGTGTAAATTCATGGGCGCTCTCAGCTGCCCTAGTTCTACGGGGAAAGATGTGGAGAGGCGGCACAATTGAAGCAAGTTCCTCGGAACAATTGCTGTGAAAATATCTGTAGAATAATGCAAGGGATGCAACGTTTCTTCGTATGGCTAATGTAGGAAGGTCCTGTGTGATTGCAGGGTTATTGATTAATCTAATAGTTTTATTTTGAATTTTGTCCAACTGCCTCAATGCAACCACTCCACTTCCACCCCACAGAGGTGAACAGTAATCCATCTGAGAGCGCACATGACTTTTATATATTACGGCCAACTGCTCGTCAGTGAAGAATTCTCGAACTCTGTACAGGAGTCCCAGTTTTTTAGAGGCATTCTTAGCAATGCTTCTAACATAATGTGTCCAGCTCAAGTTAGTAGTTAATGTTACACCGAGAATGTCAATACTAGGGGAAGTGGGAATATTTACATCATTAAAAAATATATGGGAGTCAGTGAGATTCTGTCGGTTAGAAAATTGAATGTACTTGGTTTTCTGTGCATTAAAGGAAACTAGATTCTCTTGTCCCCATTCATTAATTCTAGAAAGGTTCCGGTTCAGAGAAATTGCAGTGTTTATTTTTGAATTTATAAGATCGGGTTGGGTGAAAGAATTGGTAAATGTGAAGGAACTGTGGAGTGTTGAGTCATCTGCGTAGGAATGTATTGGATTATGAGTGGTAGATATGAGATCATTGATATGAATGAGGAACAGAGTTGGGGCCAAAACTGATCCCTGGGGAACACCAGCATTTATTGAGTGAAATTGAGAATAAAGGCCATCTACCATTACACGTATTTTTCTGTTATGAAGATAAGAAGAAATTAGTGGAACTAATGATGCAAGGCCGTAGTGTGACATCTTCGACAATAAGGATTGATGCCAGACTCTATCAAATGCCTTTGATATATCCAGTGCTATTGTATGTGTTTCACCATGTTGGTCTGTAGCTTGGTTGATTTGATGCGTAAGAAGGCAAAGAATGTCTGCAGTTGATCGACATCGTCTAAAACCATATTGCCTATCACTGATTAATTTATTATTCTCCAGATGCTTAATTATGTGATTATTTAATATAATAAACCCTTAAAGGGTTTGGGGTTCTGCACATTGTTCATTCAAGCCACTACTGCATAATATTTCTTGGCTTTTTCTCTGATCATCCGTCCGTCTGTCGGCACATGATTCTTGTTTTGCCTCGCCAAATACCGCACCATTAGCTTCTCTGTCTTCTTTAGGATGACATTTCCCACTTTTATCGACGCCTGAGTACCCTCTGCAGGGTTTCCCTTCATAATGTTGGCAATTATAAAAATGCAGACCAAAATTTGGCTAGCAGTGAAGTAAAACAGTACTTGGGAAGTATTGATACTTCCAACCTTACTTCAGATGAGCTGGTGGAGGTACATGGAAATGCACTTAAATTAGTGTTCGATCATCACTGTCCAGAAGTAGAGAAGAAAATCATAGTACGAGATGATTCACCCTGGTATAGCACTCGAGTTAAATTTCTTAGAAGAGCGCGTAGAAGAGCTGAACGTGAATGGCGGAAAAATAAAACAGACTCTACATGGTTGCAATATCTGTCAGCCAGAAGAGCTGTGGTCCACACAATCAAAGATGAAAAGAAAGTGTATTATCAGGGAAAAGTTGACTCGTGTGGTAATGACCAGAGGAGGTTGGCTTCAATTGTAAACAGTTTACTTGGAAAAACAAGAGTCAGCTTAAGACCTTCTGTACCCGATGCCGAGTTGGCTGCCAACTTTGTGGCATTTTTTGCTGGCAAGATAACTCGCATAAGACAGGAACTGGATGATGCTTCTGTTGGTGAAGAACTTTCAGTTGTACTCCAACCCCGACACATTCCTAATAATGTCCTCTCATCCTTTCACTCAGTAGAGGTGGACATGATCTCGTCCTACATAAGAAACCTCAATAAAACATTTTGCCCGTTGGATCCCATAAATGTTTCCAAGCTACCAAGAGTCTATGATCACACAGTTGAGTTTATTTCCAAAATAATTAATAAGTGCTTCTCTGAAGGTAGCTTCCCACATTCTGAAAAGCATGCACTACTCCGACCTAAGTATCACCCAATTAAGGTTAATCGAAATTGAATTTGTTTATAAATTCCTTAGTTCCTTTACTTAGGGGCACCCGCCGGGTGTGGAAATCGATTTGGTTAAACCTCACTGATCCTTCAAATGCCGTAAGAGTAAAGGCAGCGATACTCAGAGTATCACTCACATGGATTGGTTAACTATAAGAGACCTAAGTCGTTTTATCCCACCCTGCTCAGGTGCACCCGCCGGGTGAGAAGTCTAAAAGTTAACCCCACAAGTTCCTGACCCCACTACTTTGTAAAAGATCGCCGGGGAGGAACGCCTAAACAACAGCTAGGTTTTCCCCGTGGTTGTCGTAAACCAGGTAGAAAAACCTATAAAAAACGAGTGTTCTCACGAACGTCGTTTCTTTATATATAACTAAATATATATGTAAGGATGGGTACAGCCATCCCGCCGGGAATTATAAAGGAGGCCTGAAACCAGGCACCCACAGATACGCAGTCCTGGAGAGCCACAGACACCTCCCCTCGCCGGGGAACCAGCCAGTGTTAAAAACCACGTGTGGCCTAACACTGCTCATCGGTCAGGATTTTTCACGGTGAAACCGAGAAAAAACCCGCCGGAAGGCAAACCCCACCCTGAACAGACACCATCTGAACAATACGACACGAGGAGAGACACGCACGACTAACCAAGGTCACAACATAATCCGTGGAATTAGCCAATACACAACTAAACCAGGAAACAAATATAGTCCGAGGAATTAGCCAATACACAACTAAAACCCGGATACACATGACACAGTAGGGCATATTTATAAAATAAATAATAACACTAGACATGTGGCAAAGCTACGAGCGGCTGGCTAGGCCTAGGTAGACGGCATGAAAATAGTTGAAATATAAACACACTGGAATATCACAACAGGAACCACCGCCAACACACCACTGAAGCGATAACTTCCCAACCCCGGGAAGCCTGACACGGACCCAGAAAAAACTTCACTAAGTGAAGAAAAATACGCTGGGAACGTCAGCAAACACACAGCTTACCTCATCAGAAGGATAAAAGGCAGCAATTATTAACGCGTAATGAAAGCCGCCTGCATCACCAACTAAACCAAACTGTGAAAAGTTCACGTGTCCACAACAGGACCACGAGGGTACATCCGAAATAGATGCCCCATACATACGACCCAAAATACATTGCACTGCGGGCAACCAGCCCAGGACACTCCTGCTACGCCTATCCTAACCTTACTCGATACATCCCAGAGTAAACAAATGAGAAAAAACTCACTAGGGACGCCACGAATGCGGAACCAGCGGAGCCTGAAAGGTACGTCCGGGCAGGCTGAGCGCAGAGCAAAGAAGGAGGAATGACGCCTGTTTCAGCGTCTGGTCAGAAATCCACACAAGTACATCCACGATATGATGGAAAGCTTATTGGATAGTTATACTTATTTTCTTTTTGTTTTTATTTTTTACGAAGTTTTTTCGTAGTGAGAACCCAATTCATAATGACTGAAGCCATGAGTGAGGTCGCGTGCGCTCATGATGAAGGCTCCTCAGTTTTTAAATGCTCTGCGCGGTAGATTCAAACTACGGCGGATTAGTGTTTGAAGAGGATGCCTTATGTAATAGGCATGTTCGTCAATGATTACGGGGCCACTACTAAATATTAGGTTTTCTTTATCTCCTTACAGGAGTCAAACCTATAGTTTATTTCCAAAATAATTAATAAGTGCTTCTCTGAAGGTAGCTTCCCACATTCTGAAAAGCATGCACTACTCCGACCTACTCTAAAGAAACCTGGACTTGATGTTGAGAACATGTTGAACTATCGTCCTGTCTCCAACCTGTCCTTCATATCAAAGATATTAGAGCGTGCAATACTTGACCAATTACAACCACTACTTCAGCAGAATGAAACTATCCCAATTTTTCAGTCTGCTTACCGACAGCATCATTCAACTGAAACAGCATTGATTAGAGTACATAATGATCTAGTTGAGAACATTTGCAATGGTGTGGCCTCACTATTGGTCTTGCTTGATCTCTCTGCGGCCTTTGACACAGTGGATCACGAGTTGTTATTGAGTGATCTTTATGATTGTGGTGTGCGTGACTCCGCTCTCTTGCTTCTTGGGTCGTACTTGTCAGGTAGATCCCAGAGTGTGATGGTAAATCAAGTGGTCTCGGACTCGACACCCCTGCAGTATGGTGTTCCGCAGGGATCAGTTTTAGGTCCTATCCTATTTATAATTTATATTAGCAGTTTGTCTCTTCTGCTTCGTGCACATAATGTCACCTTTCACTTTTATGCAGATGACACCCAGATTTATGTGAGAATCACAAATATAGTTGATATACGGAGTAAGATGGAATTGTTGATGTCTGATATCAAGAAGTGGATGAGAGCGAGAAAACTTAAACTAAATGATGGTAAAACTGATATTCTCATCATCCGAGGAAATAGAAGAGCTGATGATATAGTGGGTGCCCTCTCCATCAATGTGGGTGGATCTCAGCTGCGACCGGCCAACTCTGTTCGAAATCTGGGTGTATATGTGAACTCCCGATTAGATTTCAAAGAGCATGTAAACCAGATAGTTAAAAGTTGTTACTTGCACATCAGAAATCTCTATTTGGTGAAGCCGTTTTTAACCAGACGTTGCCTCCTGACGTTGGTTCACTCATTGGTCTTCTCTCGTGTTGATTATTGCAATGCCCTGTTGGTGGGTCTTCCAAATTATATTTTGAAGAAAGTTCAGTCTGTTCTTAACAGGGCCGCAAGACTAATTTTTGGTGTTCTACCTAGAACTCCTACTACATCTCTTCACATAGAACTGCACTGGCTGCCAGTAAGAGCAAGAATAGAATTTAAGTTGTGTTTGGTGACTTTTAAGGTTCTCAAATTTGGTGAGCCTAGGTACCTTGCGGAGCTTCTCAGGCGCCCACCGGCACACCATGGTGTAGTTGTGCGTCATGACAATGACCCTTTTCGTCTTGATGAACCAAGGGCTTTCCAGCAGTCTTCTTTCTTTGAGAGGTCATTCTCCTACATGGCTCCGAGGTTGTATAACAGGTTGCCGCTGTCCATGAGACAACTGAGTTCTGTTGAATGCTTCAAGAGACAACTTAAGACTTTTCTCTTTGAGAGAAGCTATGATCTTGAGAGAGGTGTCATGACAGATGGCTATAGAGTTTAGGCTATTTTGCCACTGCTAGTGATTGTTAAATGTGTGTTGTATATAAGCCTTCTTTTGATGCATTGATTTTTGTTCTTTTTTCTTTCTCTTTTCGAGCGCTAGTGAATTCTTCGGAAAAATTGGCGCTTATGAGAAATAAGTAACATGCTTATTATTATTTAATCTTCTCCCTGTCCTTCCAAATGGTGCGAATTGTACTCTCGTTAACTTCATGTCGTCTTGCCAACTCAGCTTGTCTCTTCCCCTTCTCTAACTCCTTCACGATGTCATATTTCTGTGCGTACGTAAAGATACGGCGCTTCTTGGGCGGCATGGCGGCGAGGTTAGGTCACAGAAAAAAAGGCACTTTGAGAACCACGGCCTGTGTTACAACACACGCGGTGGGGGGGGTCGGTACGTGAGGCGAACAATGGTGGAACTGGGGAAGGACGCTGGGGAGGGAATAACATACCCGGACGAGCCGCAAGTGACGTCACTGGACCAGGGAGGGAGACGGAACAGCCTCGCCCGGCCCAGGAGAGCGAAAACTGCCCAGCTGGACCCCGCGTCATTGTAAGTATTGACCGCATTAGTAACATTTTGGATATTTGGGGTGTACCGCGTGCCACCAAATCCGCGTTTCTAAAACTCGCGTTACCGGAGGACCAACTGTATATTAAAATAGTAATAATCCCCCTAGCCATAAGTATACACCTAACTGAGGCTAGCCACGAGGCTTAGGGCAAAACTGCACATCGACACACGGTACCTAATATTGCACAGCGACACACGGTACCTTACCTCCCTCGATGAACAGCATCCCAGCAGCACCCGTCGCCCCGAGTCCAAGGGGAAAAAGCAGAATCGGATTCTAGAAAGTTCCCCACCACGTGGGACAACTCTTAAACTAGAACTCCTGCTAAAAAGTAACACAGGCTACTCCATCATAAGGATTGAGCAAAGTAGCACAGCTCAGCAGTACACACAGCCTCTTAGATAACTAAAAAGGCAAAGCTAATCGCTGAAAAAGAAAGATTAAACACAAAGGCGTGCGAGCTCAATGGGAGCCACATGGTCGCCTAACACTCGTACCCTATTTGAACACACTTCCTGTGGATGCGCCAATGTGGATGCCCATCCTATCTAGTCTAAACCTATTCTAGAACATCTCAGATAAATACAAATGAGCAAAAGGCTCACTAAAAGATGAACGAATGCCGAATGAAGAGAGGGCGGGAGACACGTCTGCACCGCGCGACCACAGGGAGAGGAAGGAAGTATGACGCCGAGGCGGATCAGCGTCTCGGATAAGAAATCCACCGGAAATATATTCACAAAAGTTGGGAAGCTTTATTATAGCATCTCTTAAGTTAATTTTTCTTTTTTCTTTTTTACGAAGTTTTTTCGTAGTGAGTACCCAATCATACAGACGATTCCATAAGAGAATTGGCGTACACTTATGAAGTTGGCTCCTCCTTCTCCCTGTGGCGGTAAGTTCAAACGAGCTAACGCGAAGGGTTTGAAGAGGGCTATTATATAATAGGCATATCATCAATGATGGAGGGGCCACTAATAAATGGTGTTTTGTATGCAGTCTTACTTCATCTTTATCCATGTGCATTGCATCATCTCTTGCAGTTCTATAATCACATATGGAAGAGTGGATACTTTCCTTCATCTTGGCGACATGCCTATACTGTGTCTGTACCTAAACCAGGCAAAGATCAGTATTCCCACAAACTACAAGCCCATTGTTTTAACTTCATGCCAATGTAAATTGATAGAGAAAAATAGAAAATTATCAATCCTAGTCTCTTGCACCATGCTGAGTCACATAACTTGTTGTCTCCTTACCAAAATGGGTTACGCCCTGGACGTTAAACACTTCACTCACTTGTACACCTTGAGCATAATATCCGTGATGGTTTCTCTAAGAAACAACCCACAGTGGCCGTGTTCTTCAATATTTCAAAAGCATACGACACCATTTGGAGGTACAGAATTCTGAAAATTCTCCATACTTCTGGCATGCGGGGTTCACTTCCCCAGTTCCTACACAACTTTCTCTCTAATCACACTTTCCAGGTTAAGAACAACGATCTTTCGGATATTAAGCCTCTAGCCAATGGAATACAGTACCTCAAAGGAGTGTCCTTAGCAGCACTCTCTTCATAATAGCCATTAATAGCGTCACGCAATGTCTCTCAGCTGACATCCCGTATAGCTTATATGTGGATCACTTTGCGATTTTGTACACCTCTCCCAATTTGTCTCGCATACTAAAACGTCTCAATGTTATTCTACGCTCTATACACGCATGGGCATCCAATACCAGCTTTCAGTTCTCCACAGAGAAAACCAACGCTGTCCTTTTTTATCGCGATGCTCGACATTTACATAAGCAATCCATTGCCCTTACCATGGGTGGCTCTCCAATACGGTTTCTTCCCTCCGCTAAGTTCCTTGGCCTTATATTTGACACCCATCTCAATTGGAAGACCCACATTGCTGCATTAAAGGCACGATACCTCCAACGGACTAATGTACTAATGTCGGTTGCTTGTGTCCAGATCGTTCAACACTCCTTTTATTTTACAGAGCCACGATTCTTTCTGCCCTAGATTATCGTAGCCAAGTACAGTACAGTAACACCTCGATTTTCCGGCATTCAGGCATCCGGTAGGTTCAAACAACCGGAGGTTTTAGGAAATTATTCAAAAAAAAAAAAAAAAAAAATCTTACCAGCATAATTTCATCATAACAAATAATAAATATTAGGAAAAAAATAATTAAAAAGTACCAATAAGAAATATATATATATATATATATAAAATAGTTTGTGGTTCTATGCGGGTAACGACGACGTCAGTAGAACAAGCAACAACAACAACAAAAGCGCGGGAATAGGCCCTACTCAGTCTCCCCGATCGATCCGTATATACAAACATTCTCATATCGGACATATACTGTACTTGATTCATCGCTATCCTGCCGAAGATTAAGGCAAAGTGAAAGCCAATAGTGACAAGAAGAAATGCAAAAGAGTGGCTCTGAGCTTGGAACAAAAAACACAAATATCAAAACGAATGGAGAGAGGTGGATGATGTAACAGCATCCACCTCTACAACTGTGGATGAGTGGCAAGCAAGATGAGTTGCTGCCTCTCCCAAAGCATCCACCTCATAAATAAGTTTTAGATATTAAGTGAGAAACCTAAGACAAACTAAAAAGAACAAAAACAGTTTGATATTAGTGTTTCGTTTTGCTACTGTAAAAACATTTTGTTTGCGCTGCAGAACTCTCCCTCCCGATAAGGCCTAGCATTCGCATACGATGATACGCATTACGCCGCCGACAACAACAACAGCTGGACGCCTTTTCCAATTTCTACTGTACTTATAAATTGGCGAGTTGAGAACATTACTATTAATTAAAATGAAATTGTAATGTGTGTTTGTTTATTATATTAAGGCTGATAATACAGATAGCCATTAGGGGGTATTTTCTTGGTGTTTATGGGCATTTATAGGAGTAATTTTCAATCAACCGGACTTTTCAATTCACCGGAGGTTTCAAATCCCCCTGAGTGCCGGAAAATGGAGGTGTTATATGGCACTGCTTCGGCCGCCACATTGAGGGTGCTGGACTCGGTGCACCATCTTGGCATCCGCATTAGCTCAGGTGCCTTTTCGTTCTTTGACCGGTCTCCAATATCCTTAGTGACGCTGGGGTCCTACCATTGTTGTATCATAGACAAATGGTTCAAATGTGAGATGCTGTCCGCCTCTTACATGACCCGATCATGTCAAACCTCTTTTGTATCAATGAGGTAGTCACACCAAGTTCTGCATTGCCTGTCACATCAATATCTCACCACATGCTCACTGCATATGACATCCCCGTATTCTGCCCACCTCTTACCCCCTCCCCCATTTCTTGCAGTTTCTTACAGTAGATCCTCTGGAAAAAGGCAAACTAGGCCTGTGTATCCAGCTCAGTGCCAGTACTTGCACTGCTGCGGCGGCGGTAGCAGACGCAACATTTTTACGATTCTGTATTTTTGCTTTATAATCAAACTTCAAATCTTGTCTTCCCCATGCTTTATCAAGATTACTTTCAAACTTCCTTATTGATTCGGAATCGACTACATACTGGGGCAGTGCGTTCCACTCATTTACCACTCTATCACAAAATGAGTTCTTTGCCTTTTCAGGTCTATTTCTTTCTTTGTAAATTTTCTTAGAATGTCCTCTCGTTCTTGTTCCCTCCCGCATCAAGAAGATACCTTCACACACATCCTCATCATACATTTCCGACACTATCTTAAAAGTCTCTATCATATCCCCTCTCTTTCTCCTATATGCCAGTGTCGGAAGCCCAGTGTCCTCAACCTCTGCTCATAGCCCGCGTTCTTCAACGTTGGTACTAGCTTGCTAGCTCTCCTCTGCACTTTCTCCACTGCTTCTATATCCTTTACCATATATGGAGCCCACACCTGGTTCGCATATTCCAGGTGCGGCCTAACCAGCGCTGTATAGAGATTCCTGAATATTTCTTCGTCAAGTGACACAAATGTACTCATCAGCCCTACAATTCTATTGGCTTTGTTTATCTTTTCCGCTAAATGTTCTGAGAAATTTAACTTATTGTCTATCACTACTCCTATATCCTTTTCTGCATTAACTTCCTCCATCGCTTCATACATACTGTATCCTACCTTGTCTATATTGCTTATCCCAATCCGCATGTACAGTAAAAGTCCGTTAATCCGACGACCGATGATTCGAATCTCCCAATAGTCCGAATTTTTCAATTTGAGGCCAAATCCGAATTCACCCGATGGTCCGAATTTCAAGAAGTCCCAAAGTCCCCTTTTTGAGGCATTAGGCCACTCAAATGACACATAATGGAGCACACACATATCATATGTTCATGAATTCACTTTAAAAGTTTACCATTGTCATTGTAGCCTATTACCTACTTCAAATCATTCAGATTAATGGACAAAGGAAGCTACTGATATAAACGTAAACACCTTCTCCTTCTTCTTCCACATCGTCTGCTAGAGAGTTTGTTTTGCTCTTGAACGCATCCTTGGGACGCTCCGATGCGCTACTGGCTTGCACCGCATTTTCTGGAAGCGCATTCAGTCTTGAGCTTGAAAATGCACCTTTGGACGTATTAGTCTTGAGCTTGAAAACGCACCTTTGGACATTCCGATACGCTACTATTTATAGTTCAGTGATCGGAGCGTCCCAAGGGTGCTTTCAAGACAACAAGACAAGGGTGCTTTCAATACAATATAATATAACACAGCACGTCACAAAAGGAAAATCACAAAAGGAAAATTACAAGAACCTCTCAGGGAAGTGCCGTTGTTAAGGCATTACTTCCCGAACCACATCTGATCTTCAAGAGCAAGACAAACTCGCTAGTAGACGGAAGAAGAAGAAGACGTTTATATCAGCAGATTCCTTTGACCATTAATCTGAATGTTTTGAAGTAGGTAATAGGCTACAATGACAATGGTTAACTTTTGAAGTGATTTCATGAACATATGATATGTGTGTGTGCACCATTGTGTCATTTGGGTGGCCTAATGTCTCAATGTTTTCGTTATACACAGGTTCATAGGGGTAAAGTCCGATAATCCGAAAAATCCACTAATCCGAACGAGGGCCGGTCCGCTGCCCTTCGGATTAACGGAAGTTTACTGTACTTGCATTTTATTGGATGAAAAGGCATTAACCAATGTTCAGACCATCCCTTCATGCCCTCCACATCTCCTTGAAGCAAACCCACATCTTCCTTACTCCTCACTCTTCTATACAGCTTAGTGTCATCCGCATACAGGTATATCTCACTTCCATTAGTTATAACTTCAGGTAAGTCGTTGATAAATATAACGAACAGTAGTGGTCCCAACACAGATCCCTGAGGTACCCCACTTGTAATTTCCCTCCACCCCGAGCCTATTCCCTTCACCAGTTCCCTCTGTCTCCGATCTTTCAGGAAGGCTTCTATCCATTTCACACATTTCTCCCCTATATTATAGCTTCTAACTTTCTCTATTAACCTTTTATGTGGGACCTTATCGAAGGCCTTCATAAAATCGCAATATACCACGTCTAATACATCACCATCCTCCAGAATTTGCATCCAATCATCTACCACCTTAATTAGCTGTAGTACCGTCGACCTCCCCGGCAAGAATCCGAACTGTCTCCCACTGAAAAGTTGGTTTGATTTCATATGCTCCATTATTCCTTCTCTAATTACCGTTTCCATTAGTTTACAAACAACACTTGTCAAACTGACTGGTCTATAATTTCCTGGGTCATTTCTCTTTCCCTTCTTAAAAATAGCTGTTATGTTCGCCTCTCTCCAGTCCATCGGGATTTGTCCTGTATTAAAAGATACCTCAAATAAAAATTTGAATGGCTCTACTAACATCTCACCTCCTTCCTTTATGATTCTTGGATGTATCCCATCCGGTCCCGGGGACTTACTTCTGTTCATTTTTTCTATAGCCCTTCTTATTCTAGCATGGGAAAACTCTATTAGTTCTAGTGCCGGTGCCTGTTTGATGGGAATAGTAGGCACTGCATCATCCGACTCCACTGTTAGTACCTCCCCAAAGTATTTCCCCAGCACCTCTGCTTTCTCCTTATCAATTTCTGCTCTATTCCTATCATCCAATTCTCCTATCAGTTCTGGGATACCTACTCTTCTTGTTAACTTTTCCTGAATGTACTTCCAGAATATTTTTGGATTATCCTTCACGTTTTTGCAATCTCTCTCTCCCTCTCCTTCACCCCCCTCCTTGTCTCCCACCTTATTTTATTGTTTATTTGTCTACATTCCAAATCCACTTCTTTAGCTTCTATACTAGACCCCCTGTTCTTTTTTAACACTTTTAGTCTATCCCACAATCGTTTCTTTCTTCTTATCAATGTCCAAAGCTTTCTTTTCATTGGTAATTCTGGGTTTGTTCTTTTCCTCAATTTTGTTTTATCCTTATATTCCCTTACTGGTACACATTTGGATATAGCATTCTCCAGTTTGACTAATCTTCCTCCACATTCCTTCAGCATCTTCACCGTTCAAGTATTCCCCCAGTCAATGTCCAAACACCTTCTCAGCAGCTCATAATCTGCTCTATCATACATGTATATTTTTGTATTGCTTCTATTATCCCTCTCTGTTTTAATATTGCAACTAAAACTTATACAGGCATGGTCACTACGACCTATAGGGCTATCCACATTGACATGTTCCACTATATCCTCCTCATTGCTAAAAATCAAATCAAGTACAGTCCCCTGCGTCCCATCTCTATATCTTGTCATCTCTGTAATACAGTACAGTAGGCTCACATATCTCGATCAATCTCATCTCGATATTTCGCATCTCGATGCCACCTTCAAGCTCTCCCCAATCACAAATCTCGATGAAAAAACGTTAATCTCGATAGCTAATAGCTAAATATCGATGCTAGATGCTTATATACTAATATAAACAGATTAATCTTGACCAAATCGATGTGTGAACCTCACAGTCATTGTGTTTTGTTCACCTGTATACTAATGTACCGCTAGTATCGATCGTCTCAAGCGGTAGTCTAACCTGTCTCTGCCGCTTTCATTTACGTAGTAATATAAATTACTTTACCATGTTTTAATATACATTATTATTTGTATGAGGAAAATCTAATATATAATAATAGTAAAGACAAAAGAAAACTTGATTAAACTTTATACCATGGAAATTTATTGAAGTCGGTAGATCTAGCGGCCACTTGGTGTACCAGTCACACATCCGCCATTCGCTTGAAAACTTGTATTGTGAAGTCGTCTACCTGGACCTTTTTTTATCGCATTCATAAAATGCCGGTACTAGTGGTGACAGGGTGAGGGAAGCAATTGCAAGAATTGTTGACGGTGACTGTGCGCCGGGTGCGGAGACGCAGTAACCTAACTGCGTTCGCCTCGGAACCAACAATCAACCACACAAACCTCTATCAATAAATATAAGGTAAAAATAAAACTCTCATTATTAATTTTATCTATTTTAACATATTATATATATTGCATGTGATTGTGGGGGGCAAATGTGAAAATTGACAGATTTGATGTAGGTTAGTCGGCAAGTGGCTGGAACCGATTGTATTTTTTCCCATAAGAAGTTAACTTCGCATCTCGATATTTCGAATCTCGATCGGTATTTGTGGGAACCAATTATGATCGAGATTGGAGATTCCACTGTATGTTGCATTGAAAAACAATCTCTCACTTTCTCTATAAACTTGTTTTCCAGGCTACACTGTCCCGCTGAAGTAGTACAATTTGCCCAGTTGATCCTTGGCAAATTGAAATCTCCAATCAAAATCTTATATTTGTTCTCTCTATTATCTATTTCCTCCATTGCTTTCAGTAGGTTATCATCCTCTTCCCTACTATTATTTGGGCTTCTATATATAGAGGCAATTAGAATTGACCCTCTTGCACATTTTACTTCAATACATAAATACTCACAATACAGTAAACCCTCGCCGTCTCGGACCTCTAGAGGTCGGAAACCCGTATTAGCCGGACTGGCTACGGCCTCTCGGACATGTACTTCCGTATTTCGGACATTTCCGTCATCGTTCCGACAGTGTCCGACGTTATCGGATGACTCCCTCACGTCACCGGGTAATAAGGGTGAATATCCGACAAACAGAAGGGACGTCCGACGCCATCTATATCCGGGGCAAATTTTCGTTGCATGAACTATTAGTTATATGGGATTAATTAGATTAGGTCCGAACCATCAGGCATATACAGTACCCCTATAATGTTCGTAAACACCAAATAAAAGTAATAATAAATTGTTATAATTAATAAATTATATACAGTAAACCCCCGCTAACTATAAGGGTCGTATTTGTCATTAATATGATAAATTTCACATGAAAAAAAAAAAAACACACACACAAAAAAAAAAGATATCCCCGCGCTGTAGGCCTAATCCCTCCCCTCCCTGTCCCAAGCCTCAACTCCGACCCCGTTACTGTGATGATGTTGATAAGCCTATCTTCTTTATTATTTATCTATGTGCTGGAAGGATATTATATTTTTCAAGTCCATCACATTAGAAATTATTCAAAGATTACAAAAAGTCCAAACAAGACATAGTTATGTTAATGTATAAGGGAGTTAGGTAGATGAATTAGAGAGATAGATAGATAGAAAGAGAGTGTATATCGAGGGAACAAAACAAAACAAAAATCTATCAAGCGTAAATCTTCCGTCTCTGCTCGCACGGAGGGGAGGGTTGAAATATTGTGTTGACTATCTTATTTATTATTTATCTATGTGCTGGAAGGATATTATATTTTTCAATTCCATCGCATTAGAAATGATTCAAAGATTACAAAAAGTCCAAATAAGACATAGTTATGTTAATGTATAAGGGAGTTAGGTAGATATGCATTAGAGAGATAGATAGATAGAAAGAGAGTTGCAGAGGGGGAGTGAGCGATTTTATGTGGAAAAAAGCTAAAAATACCCTGGCAAAAAACTTCCGAACCATCGGTAAATCTCGGTAAAAAATGTGTAAAGTCGAGCCAAAGTGTTTGTTGTGCAGGCAAGGGGTAGTTGTTGTTGTTGTTGTTTTCCCCAAGCTGCCTGGCCGAACAGCCCCAAGGCCCCGAGCAAGGCCAAGGCCATAACCGAGCGCCCCCACAGAACCCTCCCTGCCGACCACAATAAAGCCTGGGTGACCGAAGCCACTCCATGGCGGGGAGCTGAGGAGGGTGCGGAAACGCCCGGAAAACCAAAGCCCCACCCAGGGCCCTGTGCCCCTCAGCAATTATGAAGAGAAAGTTGAGGGGCAAAGGAAAGATGTGACGCTTTGGCTTCCAATCTTGGTAGATTAGGAGGTCAATCCACGCAAGAGACGCCGTCACTTGAGATCTAGAAAATATATAAGTAAAAGGAACAGTCAGAGTAAGCTATGGGTATGGCAGAGATCTCTCAGTTCTCACTCTGATACAGTAGACCAGCAACCTTCGTTAAAGTGAAAATTTGTTGCAAGAGTGTTCGTTGTGCAGGCGTTTACTGTACTGTGTTTTGTATTACAGATTATAGGGTTCGAATAGGGTTGTCTTCGTTTTCTAGGTTGACGCGAACGTCTCTCTTGAGGTCAGATATTTTCCGTAGTCTCCGATTTCATTGTTGTCTCGGACGGACATTGGTTAGGTCGGATTTTATCCTCTGTTAGGTCGGACACAAGCCGGACTCCGGACATCTCGGATTTTCGGTCATCTCGGACTGGGTCTCCCCCCAATTAGTCCAAGATAGCGAGGGTTTACTGTACTGCTGTCTCATATCCACCTTATTTACCTTGAGCTCTTTTCTTACATAAATAAACAGTCCTCTTCCAACCTCTGCTCTAATAACATTCCTCTCATACAACTCCAAACCCTCCAAACTATACTCCACCAGTTCCCTTTCAATTCTAGCATTTTTTGGTCTTACTTCCTGTAAGGCTATGACATCAGGTTTTTCCTCTTCATCCTGCAACCTACATATCAGTTCTCTTTTCTTGTCCTGGGTAAACACATCAACATTGCTAAACATAATCCTTAATCTTTCTACCATTCCTTCAGCAGCTACATCATCCCGCTCCTCCTGTCCGTGCCCTACTTCCCCCCTCACACTACCGGTATTGGGTCTGCAGCTTCTTCTTCTCCTGTCTCTCCCCGAGACGCTTCCACCTTGCTCTCCACCTCTGCCACAACTTCTATCACATTCTCTTCCCTCCCAGATCTCCTTCTCCCTTCTATTCGTATAAACTACTTCTTCAATTTCCCATCCCTCACTCTCCAGAAAAACTTCTTCTTATCCTCCTCACCCAACTTTCCATTTTCCTCATCAGCCTTTTCCTGTACAATAGTTCCTTTATTTTTTGTCTTTGTTCTATGCTCAAATCCTTCTTTAATCTTATATGTTTCAGTTCTTAATTTGTGTTTAGTCTCCAACTAAAATTTGTCACTGTCTCTGCCACTGCCCTGGTTTTAAACTGTACCCTTATAGGTCTCATCTCCCCCCTTCTATTTGTTAGTAGTCTTGGAAAATCCAACGTCAAGGCTATTAACCTAATTGCAATGACGACTTGTCTATTTTGACTGCTATGTCGTCATTCCAACCGCGCTTAAAAAAGAAAACGTCTAGAGTCTACTCCTTATCTTGCTCTAGGAGACGTTGTACATTAACCAAAACTACCACCGAAGGTGAAAAAAGCATAGAAGAGAAGAAAAGGGGTTTACCTTAGTTACCGCTTAATGCCCATCCCGTGTTCCGTCATGTGCAGATCCCTGTCGAACGTGCGCATGAGCGACCCTCTCTTGTTATCATTTTTTCACGCGCCTCCATTGATTGAGTCCGCTTTTGTTGTGCTCCTTTAATTCACCCTGTTTAGGTTCGTTTTCGGCTTATCTGGCCTTCTTTTTTGTTAGACAGATGTTACGTGATCTAGGGCACACGTAAATGGGCTCCTAAGGGCTCCTAAGACACAGTACGGTGTCGTCTTTTGCTGATGACACAAAATTAAGCAAGATAGTAAACACACAAGAGGACACGGGCCGACTGCAGGAAGACATGAATGTAGTGTTCCAGTGGACCAGGGAAAACAACATGCAATTCAATGAGGAAAAATTCCAATTAATACGGTACGGAGATAATAATGGTGTTAAAGAAATTACAAATTACTTAACAGAATCTAACCACATAATAGAACGGAAAGACAGTGTGAAAGACCTTGGGGTATTAATGTCTGAAAATATGGGTTTCAAAGTACATAACCAGGTCAAAGTGGCGGCTGCGAAACGTCTAACGGGTTGGATTCTGCGTACTTTTAAAACA